>JACCIB010001269.1:0-43003 GCA_018906965.1 Philotrypesis tridentata
TTTTTTTAATAATGGTAAAACTATAGAGTTTCGCCAAGGCCTACCAAATCCCGAGGACTATTCAAACGATCCGCATCTGAAAAGTTATTGATAATCGACGACTTGATGCACGAAGCTTCGAATCACGTCATCATGGATCTCTTTACGAAAGGCTCGCATCACAAGGGAATATCGGTATTTTTTATAACACAGAATCTGTTTCACAAGGGAACGCATGCTCGAGATATAAGTCTCAACGCCTTCGTCCATTGTACTGTTTAAAAATCCTCGAGACCGCGCACAGATCCAACATCTGGCTCGCCAAGTCTACCCCGAAGACCCAAAGTTTTTAAAAGAGGCGTATCAAGATGCAACTTGATGATTGACTGCAAACAGAACACGCCGGATGAGTTTCGCTTCAGAACGGCCATTTTCCCCGACGACGAGCACCAAATTATTTACTTACCAAAGTATACGATTAGCTCTCTCGAACAATCTATTTAATGTAAAATAGCCAAACGCGGGGCGGTATTCTTCAGTCCTGAAACAACCATGCCGAAGCGCACATCGTCGTCTACAGACGGCTCGGATAATAGTAAACCACCGTTTGAAAAAAAATATATCGCACTATTGGACGCTCTCAGATATTCGGATAAAAATCAACGTATAGCTCTTTTAAAAGTCGCCGACAAAAAATTAATTAAATACATTTGCGAGTTTGCGTTAAACGTTTTGCACGGTACAGTGTCGTTGAAAAATCATCAAAAAAGTAAACTGAAAAAACACAAAAACATTTTAAGAAAACTTGCCTCTAAAGCAAAAAATAAAAACTCGTGGAAAAGTAAAAAACGCGTCATTATGCAAAAAGGTGGCAGTTTTCTTCCATTCTTATTGTCACCGATACTAGAGGGTGTACTGTCAATGCTCCGTTAAAATTATTTATAATGTCGAGTATAAAGAAAATGGTATTAATACCAAAGGAGCAGCTCAAAAGAATACAGAGAGAGGTCAGCACACCCCATACTGTGACGGTAGCGGCAGCGGCTCCTACATCGGACCCTGTAGACACTAGCAGCACCCCCGCTGTGCTTAGGTCTACCCAGACTGCAGGAAATCATCTCACACGTTTGGACGATGAAATGAGAAAAATTCTCGATTCGAGAACGTACCCAAACGAGCAAGACCGTTTAAAAGATTATTTGAGTGTTTTACGACGATATTTATTCTTTGTAGAAGAAAAACGCAATGCCACTCTGGCTGTGGAAGCTGCAGACTCGGAGGCATTATCGGACGAGTTGATTATTCAAAGCGTACCGACGGTTTACAAGAGAATCACGCAGTTGTTGTTGAACCACTTGAAGGCCCGAGGCGATCGCATAACCTGGAGTGCCACTGGTGTCGTATCTATCAACGGCGAGACCATTAAAAATTCAAACATTATCGACTTGATGAACGAGGCTGCGCGCTCGCGGAAAAAGATCAAAGCCATCGGTAGAAAAGACTTTGCTAAATTACTTCGCGATATCAACGTGCCAAAAGAATTTGTAGGAAACCCTGATTTGTGGAGTATCGGTGGCGCCGAGTCGTCGAGCAGAGACTGGAGCAAATTCAGCATCGACGACGAAGACGACGACGAGGCGAGGTACGATTTCAAGGCAACGAAAAAACGTTTCAACGAAAGTGGTTTTGATCGTCTTATGAATTCAAAGATTACGCTTAGAAACCGACGTAAAAAAGTGCCTTCCACTTCTACACCTAAAAAACGATGGTTAAAAAATCCGTGAACAAACGTTTGAAAAAACAATATTTTGATCCGAAGAAAGCAACAGCATTTTCTGGTCCAAGAAATTTGATTCGTAAAAATAAAAATAAAATTTCCACGAAACACGACGCTTACACTCTACACAAAACTGTGGAAGATATAGACCAAGTTTGGGAGGCCGATCTCATGCAGCTTACCTCTATAAAAAATCACAACGACGGCATAGGCTACATACTCGTTGTAATAGATGTTTTGTCTAAATTTGTGTGGGCTCAGCCCCTTCGCGACAAAACTGCGCTCGAAGTCACAAACGCTTTCAGAAAAATTCTCAAAAACGATCGTCATCGAGCGCCACACACGCTGCAAACAGATCGTGGCAAAGAATTTGTCGGGAGAACGTTTCAAAAATTTCTCAAAGACAACGACATACATTTTCGAACTGTAAGCAACCCCGATGTAAACGCCGCGGTTGTCGAGCGTTTCAACAAAACTCTGAAGGAGCGCATGTACAGATATTTTACGTACAAAAATACAAAGCGATATATTGACGTTTTACAATTACTGGTTGACGGTTACAACAATACTCTGCATTCTACGATTAAAATGGAACCGACGAGTGTGACTTTATATAACGCACACAAAGCCCGATACAATTTAGTTGCACGTGCGCTACGAAACCAGCCTCGTCGAAAAAAATCAAAATATAAAGTAGGTGCACACGTGCGTATAAGTCGAGAAAAAAATATTTTCGAGAAAGGTGCTGAAAAATCTTGGAGCGAAGAAGTGTTTAAAATTACAAAAGTTTTGAGGCGGCAAGGTTTATTTATCTACAAACTCGTCGATTTACAAGGCGAGGAAATAGAGGGTTTTTTCTATCCGGAAGAATTATCTGCTGTACATAAATCGCGTGTCGAGGAGCGCGAGTATAAAATTGACAAAATTTTGCGTTCGAAAGGACATGGCAAAAATAAACAATATTTCGTAAGTTGGGTTGGATATCCGGATAAATTCAAATCGTGGATACCAGCTGCAGACTTGAAAAATATTTTTAAAAAAATGTATCAGACAAATTTCACGCTAGTTTTCCCGAGCAACAGCAGTGCAAAGTATTTTCAAAATAATACGAGTACGTGCTTCTCGACTCGCCTACCCAAAGTGATCGAACTCTACGGGCGGTGGGTCGTAGGCATATCGGAAATACACATTCCATGCACAACGCTGCATCTGCGGCACGAAGAGTACTCTCTCAAGACGAGCGAGAAGGAGGAGCCTCGATACTTTCAGCACGGCACCTATCCCAACATACGAAGTCTTCTCGACACAATAAACGAGACTCTCGTATTGACGAGCAAAGATAAACTTTACATAAAATTATTCTACAACGAAAGAGGTGGCTATGTGTCTGTCGGATTACTCACAAAAGATGGGCATACGAAAATGTGTAAAACACCCGAACTATCTCTCCCCGTACAGCGCGTACTCGGATTCGAGTTTGGTATAGAACCCACAGATATGAGCGAGCAGATTGACAATTATCAAATACGTTTCGTAGGTACACAGCCTGCGAGTTTTTCCAGAACAGTTCCGGATCAAATGTTTGTGTATAGCAATATATGCGAACCCTGCATAGTTGGCGACACTTTTGCACCGCTTCTGCGCATAGTCAATGTGGAGGCGAAAAGATTTCAATTCGGAAGTACTATGGTGAAAAGTTTCGACCGTGTACATTACGTTCCTGTGCTCGTAAACAGATTTCAAACGGTCGACATAGATATAAGGGATAACCTCGGCAAACCGATAGCATTCGAGTTTGGGACGTTGACTATTACGCTACACTTTAAAAAAGCAACGGTCTGAGTGATTTAAAAAAATGAGTTTTTACACAGTTTACGATCAGTCGGGCTACGGAGGCCGCAGCATCAATCACGTATACGTTGGCTCGCCGTGCATGCGAGGCCATGGCCTAGGCTCGTGGTTTTCTGGAATATTTCGAAGTGCATTACCATTCCTCGCTAAGGGAGCTCGAGCCATCAGTAAGGAGGCTTTACGCACCGGCGTTAACGTTCTCGAGGATATGGGTGAAAACATATCGTTTAAAGATTCGCTTCGAAAACGCGCTAGCGAGTCTGGAGATAACCTAAAGAGGAAAGCTACCGAAAAATTATCAAAAATGATGCAAGGATCGGGGTATAAACGTCTGCGCGCGACGAGTTTGCCTCAGTCTCCATTCGCTCTCGCCTAGCGGCGCATCGTTTCACCGCGTCGCAAGAAGCGTAATACATCGGACAAAAAAGAAAAATCAAGAAACGTTGAAGTGAGTAAGAAAGCAAAGAAAAATAGTCAAAAGAGGAGGAAGAAGGCAAGAAAAACTAAAACGCGTGATATTTTTGGATAATTGAGTGTTAACTGTGACAATGTCGTTTTTACATAGCCATTCGGAGGCGTGCCTCAAGACCGAGCTCGATCTGTTTTCCCTACCCCCCACGCAAACGGCCATAGAATCGAGCAGATGGGTATCTTACAAACCCGTTTCGTCGTTGAGCGACGAGAGTCCGATAGAGTTTTGTATAAATTCTCAAAACGAGGATTATTTAGATCTCGCCCATACAATGATAAAAGTGAATATCCAGATAACCCCTGTAACGGCGAGCACCGACAAACAAGTAGCCCCCGTCAACAACTTTCTACACTCGATATTCAACCAAGTTGACGTTTACTTGAATCAAAAACTCGTCTCACCACCCAATAATGCATATCCATACCGGGCGTATCTCGAAACTCTTTTGAATTATGGCCCTGCGGCAAAGCATTCTCATCTATCTATAGCCATATGGTCGTCTGACACTGCAGGCCATATGGACGAGCAGTCCGGCGCTACTGACCCTAAGAATGCCGGACTCGTGGCTAGGCAGGCATGTCTGTCGGAAGGCAAGCAATGCGATCTTCTAGGACATCTCCACTGCGATATTATGAATCAAGATCGTTTTCTCATAAACGGTGTCGAAGTGCGATTGAGACTTGTGCGCTCGAAACCCGGGTTCTGTCTCATGAACGCATCGGCAACAGAATACAGCGTAAACATTTCGGAAGCCACTCTCCTCGTTCGGCGTGTAAAAGTATCACCCGCTGTTTTAATAGCACACGCCAAGGCACTGTCGTCGGTGACGGCAAAATACCCCATCACGCGTGTAGAAGTAAAAACTTTTACTATGCACAGCGGCATAATCGGCGATTCTTTGGAAAATGTGATTCTCGGGCAATTACCTAAAAGAATGATTCTCGGCTTTGTCGATAATAAAGCCTTCAACGGTGAGCGAACGTTAAATCCGTTCAACTTTCAAAATTTTTCAACCAATTTTCTATCTCTGTACGTTGACGGTACGTAAATACCGAGCAAGCCGTTACAGCCGAAATTCGTCAAGAAAAATCCAATGTTTGTCGAGGCCTATCATACCTTGTTCTCGGGTACTGGATTACATTATATGAATGAAGGTAATGACATTGAAAGGGCCGATTATCCCAACGGCTACTGTCTCTTTGCATTCGATCTCACACCCGATCTATCGGCTCATTACGCTGGGCATTGGAATCTCGTCGAAAGCGGATCCGTACGAGTCGAAGTTCGCTTCGATAAACCGCTAACTACAACTATAAAATGTATACTCTATGCAGAGTTTGACAACGTCTTAGAAATAGATGCCGCACGCCAAGTCGTAATAGACTATAACTCGTAAGTTTTACACCCTTCGTGGTAGAAAAATGATACGATGAGAATGTGTGTGGGGGGGAGCGGCAGCAAGAGAGTGTGTGACCGCATGCTGGGCATTAGTCGCTCCCGAACTCTATAAGCGACACGTGCTCCGCCTCTTTCGTCTGCGAGTATGGAGAAAACAGACTACATAATAGACATACAGGCTTTTCACGACTGCAACGGGGATTTTCTTCCAAAAGAGATTGCCGTCTTGGGTGTGGATTGCAACTATCTCGCACATTGGCTAGTGAAACCCCCGTACGATTGCGGCAATCTGGCGAAAGGAATACTCGCCGCAAACACATATCTGACGTGCTATCATCACGGCATTGAGTGTTTCGATGGCGAGTCCAATATAGACGACGTCTACAAAGTGCTTCGCGACGTGGCTCGAAGTGCTATGCGTATATATGTGCGCGGCGTACAAAAACAAAAATTACTCGAACGTATTTTAGGCAGACATATAATTAACGTGGAAGAGTTTGGCTGCTCAAGTTTTAAATATCTCCCTCGCGTCAACGAACATTTTTGCTTTTTTCACGGAAGAAAAAGAGAATACTTTACCTGTGCTTTGGGGTACGTGTACAAGCTACGTTTGTGGATTATGCGCTCGCTATATACAACACACGACGCAACTACAAATAACGACACGCCCTCAAAAGATACTCCAGACGTCAAAAAACCGGCAAAAAGTAAAGAAGTAGTCGAGTGTGGTGACAAATTAAAAGAAACAAATATAAAAACGCCAGAGTCGTCGCAGCTTGCAACACTATCCACTGCTAGCGCTAGTAGCGGAGCGTACAGAAGTGCAGAGGACCCGCTCTACGATCACGTGATCGATGAACTCCCTACAGATTCTACAGAGTCTCAAAAACATACCAGTATCGACCGTGGGTGTCTTCCCTGCCGATCGGATTCCGTTTATGTTAACGAAACCTTGTGCACTTGTGGTTAATACCGATGACAGCAGCAAACCAGGTTCGCATTGGGTTGCAATCTACATCGACCTATCCGGCGAGGGAATTTTCTTTGACAGTTATGGACTCCCGCCGTCCGACCCAAATCACATCGATCGACTTAGACGAAATTGCCGTGTCTACGATTGGAACATCCAGCAGTTGCAGAGCCTCGATTCTGACGTCTGCGGGCATTATTGTATTAGTTTCTTGTTTCATATGTCTCATGGTTACACTCTTTCTCATTTTCTTTCAAAATTTTTAACTGATACGATTTTAAACGATATCTTAGTTGTCGAACATGTAAATAGTATAAAGAAGCGTAAGCACAATTGTGTCAGATTCAACTGTCGCGAAAAAAGAGTGCTTTGTACAAGCGACCAAATTTGTAAACCGAAAAATTATGTGTGTATGGAATAGCTATAAATACCGTGTACAACTATTCGCGACAGTCATTCCGCCAAGATGGGGTCTAATCAAAGCAAGCCAAACTACGCTCCACTCATAAATGAAGGGGAGAAAAATGAAAAAAAAAATTCATCATCCTTCTCCTTTTCGTCAAATTCACAGTGGAAAAAATATACAGAAAAATACTCTACAAATACAAATACAATACCTAACAAAGATGGTTATAAAGGATTTTGAAAATTGTACAATGTGCGAAACATGTAAAACGTCGTTGTAAAAAAATATATGTGTATACCATATTGTAACGGTTTTATGTACAATATACTCATGTGTGTCTAAAACAGTGTTTTTTCTCATTTTCCTTAATAGTCTCATCCTGTCCCGGCCGTTTTTTTTTAGAGTCTCGGAGAAGTTTAAGCTGCTTGACATATTACACCGATATATTCCGGTGTCAAATTTCACTTCAACTCGTTTGAAAAAAACTTGGATGCTGTATCTTTTTTTTTTAAATATATTTCATGTGACAGCTGTTTCTAATTTGAAATACATTTTCCGGTCGCTTAAAGTATAGCAGATGCACGCACTTGTCGTGCGGGAGAAGACCAGCGACGAGCCAGGCTCCCCCTCGGCAACCTCCGCTCGCCTAGTTTCGAGACTCATATACTATACATAGATATACTCGAGTGTAACGCCCTTCGTGTATAGATATAGTCCAATGCTTTTCCCGGACTTTTGATAATTTTCGACTGCGCTCTCTCGGGCTCTCTCTGCGCAGGCGTCGTTTATACCGTACCCCCTGAGCTTCGTTTCCAGACACCCCCACTCTCTCTGTTTCGGGGAGGCTCTTATACATAGATACACTGGTGCAGCCTTCGCAACGCAGAGCAATATAGATATACTCCAATGCTTTTTTCTCTTTTTCACCCTCACACACAGCTTGTATTAAAATGGCTAATGTTTTTAATGCTAAGAAAAAACTATATTAACAGCTCCGTATAGTAGAATACAGTCAGTCCGCAACGAGCGATCAAGCGACTAACACAACAAAATCAAAAATTTCTTCAGTCTTTGTCGCACAAATAGCTGATACATGTACAATGGATCCGTGGAAAAAAACGTTACTCTTCTTCGCAAAAAAACGGAGAGGAATATCAATCTCTCATCAAATCGGAACACTTGAATGAAAAAACTTCTGTTTCGTACCAAGAAACGGCTAGGATGAATAATCACAAAGATTCGAAATCACAAAAATCTTGCTTTGAAGATTCATTCTCAAGTTATAGAAGTCGCCCAACAAAATCCAATACTGATTTAATTAATTTCAAAGATTAAAATATTGTGTACATAAAAATTTTACAAAAATGTATATCAAAATTATCTGAAAAAAATATGTAAAACGATTGTAAACTAAACACTACTTTTTTTCTTGAATAAACGAAATTTTCTAAAAAAAATATTCATTCTATTTCAATATTCACAACACCCAAGAATTTCCTCTCGTACATATTAGACAAATGCTCTCGTTTCTAATTTAAAATACATTTTCCAGCCACTTAAAGTATACCAGATACTCGCATCCGAGAGTTTTGTACGCGGGGTCGGGTTACGAGCTCCCCTCGGCAAGCTCCGCTCGCCTAGTTACGGGACTCATACATACATAGATGTACTAGGGTAGAACGCCCTCCCTGTATAGATATAGTCCAAATCTTTTCCCGGACTTTGAAAATTCTCACTTGTCGCGTGGCAGAAGACGCAGAGCGCATGCGTCGTTTATAACGCCCCCCCCCCGCCTGAGATTCGGCTCCAGACACCACCACTCTCTCTGTTTCGGGACTTTGAAAATTTTCAGTTGCGCTCTACTCTCTCTTCCTCTCTCAGCCTGCTGTCGAAAATTCTAGACGCATGTGCTCTTTGCTCTATCGGGGTATAACGTCCCCCGGCTCTGTTTCCTTTCCAGACACACCCACTCTCTCTGTTTCGGGGCTCGTGACTAGAGTAGATGTCTGTATATATATAGATATACTCGGGTATAACAGACCTGCAGCTGTATATAGATATACTCTCTCGGTTTCGGGACTTTGAAAATTTTCATCTCGCTCTCTCTCGCACCATCTGGCGCCCGCGCACACTCTCAGCATCTCTTGGCGCGTGGCAGAAGACGCAGAGTGCATGCGTCGTTTATACCGTACCTCTCGGCTTTTCCCGTTCCAGACACCCCCACTCTCTCTATTTCGGGACTTGGAATTTTCTCGACTCTTGCGCTCTACTCTCTCTCTCTCTCTCTCTCTCTCTCCCACGCACACTCCAGCATCTCTCTCTCTCTCTCCCACGCACACTCAGCATCTCTCTCTCTCTCTCTCTCTCTCTCTCCCATGCACACTCAGCATCTCTCTCTCTCTCTCTCTCTCTCTCTTCCGGGCAGCGGCGGCGGCGGCGCGGCGCGAGGGGCCAGCTCACCACCGCGGGGAGAGCTCCAGCTCACCACCGCGGGGGTGGCGCGCGGACCCCAAGCTCCCTCCCCCCATCCGGTTCCCTCCCCCCACCCGGCTCCCCGCTCACTGATTGGCTCGTTTATACCGTGCCTCACTCACCGGATGTCTGGCGCCACTAGGCCATACCCACGTCGGCGGAGTATAACGTACTTCTACTACTACTGGATATATGGCTGTATTTTGGATGTTGATGCTAACAACGCGGAAAAAATTGGGTTCTGTTCGAAATAGGCTCAATAATAAGTACTGTTCATGCGCCAGTCCAGAAAGTTGTGCTTCAAAAGTAATTAACAAAAAAGTGCAAAATATGCCGAAAAATTCGGATTTTCTTTCAAATTTTGCTTATAATCTCAAAAACTAACAGTTTTACGCAAAAATATCACTGAAATAAACTTGTTCGTTATGAAATTTGCTGCAAAGTAGAAGAAGTCTGATAACGATAATTGCAAAATTATACTAATAATAGGCGAAGAAGTAAAAAACACAAAAAAAAAATTAGCGCGTTTTTTCAATGAATAAATTACTGCGTTCAACATCAATCAATCATAGTCATAATTTATAAAATGCAAGTTTACTTCACCATTAATATGTATACTTAATCCGAATCCGGTAAGTTAAATACTTTTCGCAAAATTAAAAAGTTCATTTAAAATATCCCGTTTTTTTGCACGTCTCTACAAAAAAAGTCCCTCTACAGAAATTAAAAAAAAATTTGAACGCATTATGGCAAGCCTCAACAACAATGTACAGCATGAATTTTTTAAAAATATTTATTTATAAAGCCACAGGAGCACTTTAAATGAAAAAAATTTTTTTTAATTGTTAACTAAGCCTCTCACGGCTCAAAAAATACACTTATTGAAAATTTAAAAATAGATATAGAAAGGTATTGAAAATTCACATCGTTTAAGCCCAAATTTAATGTGATATCTTTTATAGAACCCGACAGAAAAAGGCTTTAAAGTCTGTAACGTGGCGTTTGTTTCCCGCTTAAGCAACTTCACGCTAGTGTACAATATATTTATTTAACGGCGGCTGACTCTTCTTCCCAGGTAGTAGATTCCCCTGAAAACGGGAAAAATGGGCACACGCGGGGAAATTTGGTAGCAATAGGGTTTGATGAATAAATAAGATAACAATAATTAAGATTAAAACATAAATTCATATATATTCTGAAACCCCCATATACAAGTAAATAGTAGCAAACATACAATCATGAATTTAATTAAGCGCATGGGCCAACGGCCAAATAACTAACTCCACATTCTGGCTGGTGCACCTAAGGAAAGGGATCGCGAAAAATCCTCTACGCAGAATTTACTATTTTCCCCGAGGGAAAAAAACACAAAGGGAAGGCTGCCATGAGAAGCTGAAAATTCACGAAGAAGGAAAAAAACTAATCGAGGCCACGCGTTCCGAGCGTCAACCCTGCTTCCACCAAATACGAATATCAGTCTCCACCATAAAAATATGGAGTAAGAATCTCGCCAAAGTATCCACTAATAACTCCACCACGATATCTCAATGCCCAAATTCTTCACAAAACCTCCACAGATCCTCCAAAGGTCCAAACAATAATCCCAACGGCCACGAGGGCAGTTTGAATATGGCGTCAAGCAATTACAAATGGGAAACGGGAGAAAAGTCCAAGAGTTGTTGCCGGTGCGAAATCCAGGAACAGAGTGGCCGAGGCCGACGTTCCGCTCGAGGAAGGATGCCGAATTTTCCCACCCAGCCTCCTTCACGGAAACGTTGTCCTGGCCGCCAAATTTCCTCATTGGCCCCCGAAAATGGTCTAAATAGTTCATTGGCCTATTTGAATGCCACCACAAATTATTGATATATCGTATGATTTTCTCACGCCCCCTTTTCTATTCTTAATTCTCTCATTGGCCGAGAAAATGATTATCGCCCTCTACAGCCTTGCGAAATTACATAATTTGGGCCCCCTTTATTGATAAAGATCAATCAATCAAAGTATGTGTGAATATGTGTATAACACAATATTCAAAGACTTTATTATTGAAACAGTAGTCGAGGAAGCCGGAACAATAATAGTCCGTCTCCTTGCTTCTCGCTTCTCCTTCCCCCGCCTGAGATTGGCCGGGGAAGAAACACATTTCAATCTATAGGCTGTTGTGCTCCTTTTTATTTTCCTGAAGAGGGTGACAGTGTTCACCGAAACGTCGAAACAAAAGGAAAAATGGTATAAATTAATTTTTACCTTTTTCCCAACACTTGCCTCGGAGAGATCGATAGACTCTTTTATATAACATCAATCAATCAATATTGATCTCCATCAAGTGCCGCCCCCTATAGATAAAGAGAAAAATGCGCGAGTTTCAAATCCTTAAGTTTTTCCCTAACTCAACTTGGGTAAACAAACCTTTAAATTCGCAGCAGCCGCTAGTGGACATTTTCTATAACTCCCCTAGATTTTAAAAGAAAACCTCTATATTAATTGTGTATGTACTGTACAGTTCCCCTGTACAGTACTCTGCATTATCCGTATCGACCATGATCAAGCATTGATCGCCCGATAGCAGGCGCCCTCTCTAACTCTAACATATCCCCGAGCAGCATACGCGCCGCCTTCCCTCTCTCTCTCGCACTCACGCGCTCACTCACTCTCTCGCTCTCTCGCGTTGGCCGCTCGCCGTAACCGCGTGTGCGCGGCCGCCGTCTCGCTTCCTGCCATGCCCCCCCTCCCGAACGCCAACGCGCTGCGCAGGTGTGACTCGAGAGCTCACATCCTGCGCTCCGCACGCGGTCGGTCAGAGGCAACTCCATAGCTCGCCACATTCTCCTGCGAGCGAAGCAGCTGTGCGAGCAACAAACTCACGACGCAGCAATAATTATTGCTACGTCGCAAGTCTGCGATCCATAGCGACAGTTGTTTTATAGAGATCGCCATTTTTCTTGCACCAATGGCGAATGTAACTACGCAGTTATTAAGGTCTACAAGGTCATTACCGAAAAACGTACTTTTAATATAGAAACGGCAGTTTTAGTTTATAAAAAGTTTGCGCGCAGCAAGCGAGAAGGCAAGCGAGGCAGTGGGCCGCGCCGCCGCTGCCGTCGGACGCCGTGGTGGGGATACAAATTTTCGAGTAGAGAAATTCGACCGAAGGACTTGAAATTGCGGTGGCGTGAAAATTTTAAGATATCTCGGTTTCTATTATATTAAATGATCTTTTTTTTATTTCATGTGCCGAAACGTAAAAAACGTAATGGCGGGATCGGTTTTTTCGTACGACTTTTAGAATCGTGGCTTTTTCAACTTTTTGTTTTGAAAAGAAAAAACATATATATGGCAAGCTAAACTTTTTTCATTGCTTAATGTGAATTGTAATATGTTTAATTATTGAGGTATATGATGAAATTCGAACTTTTCATTCACTTTTTGGCCCCGAAAAGTACAACGTGTTGTAACGTCTTACGATGTTATCTATTTTGATTTGAACTATATAATTGATGGTTGGAAATTAATAATTTAGTGAGTTACAAAAAAAAACAATTCTTTTAAAATTCAAATTACAGCATTGATTATGTCAACAGCATGAGTTTCGCTGATTGTCACACGTTCAAAAGTAAGAGCTCAGCTGACGATGAACTTGCGAACCGCAGAGTAAGCGTTATACTTATGAACGGTCGCGATATTGTATGTAGGATTATGAAATGTTTAATAATTAATATTCAATACTGTTTAGTTCAATACTAATTTAGTGCTTAAAACAAATGCAATGCTCTCAATGCGGCAGTCAGAATTTTATATCGACCTAGTACACGCCTGTTCGTAAGACCGGTGAGAGAAAATGTTATTTTGAAAAAATAAACTTTTTGAGAAAAATATTTTGAGAAAAGTATTTTGAGAGAAATGTCTCCCAACGAATTGAATATATATAGGTCAGTATATAACTGCGTCATTTAAAAAAAGTAGAATTGTTTTGTTTTTATAGCTATAAGGAATATATAGTAAATTGCGATTCAATTAAATTTAAAAGCTTTTCTTTTCTTTAATTCAGACTTAATATTGGAAATTATATGTTAAGAATTTCGAGAATTTTGAGAGCATCAACTTCTCTTTACTGTAAAATAATTTATTACTATACATTAATTTAAATATTAATTATGCCAATGTATTCAAATGAGTAGCAAAAATAATGATTATAAAAAAATCCAGATAGTACAATAATTACTAGAAATAGTTTAAAATCAAATCCTGAATTAAAGTCTTCGTTAAGTCGTCCGTTAGTGGATAGCATTTTTAAGCGAAGTCAAAAGACTGTGAGATCTCCTCCAAACGCAACATTAAAATCAAAAGACTCAGTAGATTTAAAAGTATCTGTACAGCAAGATACAGAGGTCATTAGCAGTAACACAGATCAACAGAAGGAAATTTTAAATTCGACACAGAATTGTACTTTACAAAACAACGAATTGATGGATTTTTCAATTAAAGAGAGCCATTATTCTGCTATTGGGGGTTTTGAAGCAGAACAAAGTTTAATTACAGGTACACCTAAAGACTTTCAATATACGTTGGATGAGGATTATAAATCAACAAATTCAAATTTCTCTGTTGCTAGCAGTAGTATAGAAAATACTGATAATACTGTAATTAATCAAAGTTCGCTGATAGAGCAATGGGAAAATTTTGACATTAATAAATATATTGAAACTAATGAAAATAATCGAAAATTCGTTGAAGAAAATTTGAGTTTTCAAAAGAAAACGGAAATACTAAATAACGCTGATATAATTTTTGCTGACAAACAAAAATCTTTCACTTCATTCAAAAATCGGAGACGTTCGAACAAAATCTTGTGCCGGAGTCAAATATAACTAAAGTTTCTAATATACAACTTATTGATTTAAACATGATGGGAAACGATGCCGAACAGCAAATAGAAAAGAAACCGATAAATTTTAGTTTGAATGATATATTCTCGTTTATTCCGGAATATAATGGTAGAAATATGACACCAACGGAATTTATTAGAAAAATAAAAAATTTGAAACTTTTGGTGTCTAATATAAATGATGTAAGTATTACGGATATAGTTAAAATGAGATTAAGCGGACAAGTAGGATAAGCTTTGAATAATAGTAATATTAAAACTATTGATGAATTCATAATGTCGGTAAGAATATTATATTCAATTCAAGAAGATGTTCATGCTTTATATGCGAAATTGTGTAAAATAATGCAAGCAGAAAAAGAAAGTTTGCTATTTATGATACATAAATCGTATAAGAGAGTTATTGTATAAAATAAATCAGATAAAAGAATTGGAAGATCTATCGAGGGAAGCATACAGAGCTTTTACTAATCAATTAAATAGAGATGCAGCTATTAGTTGTCGAAAAGGTTTAAGACCTGAAAATAGATATGAATTAAATAATGAAAAATCAATTCATGATTTAGCTGAAAGAGCTATTGCAATTGAAACTGAAATATTGCAGCGTAAACAGTCGGAGTTTAAAAGTATTCATAATATATACGGAAAGGATATTATTAGAGAGAATATTGCTCAAAAGATAATGACGTGTCTATTTTTTGAAGCAAGAGATCATGAAGCATTATTTTTTCGGTTAACAGCATGTATATACTGTAAAGAAAATGATCATTTTTGGTGATTAATTATAACTTTTCTATTTTTTGTATTTCAGTAAATCAGTAATAATCTTCAGGTTTTGAAATTATTTTGGAAGTCCTCACGGATTTATATCTTACTGGATTATTAGTGTTCTGTTGCACCTAATTGCTAAATTTACGCATAATAAGGTAACTGATTAATCATTTTTAATTCTTTTATAATTTAATTCGTGAGAATCGGGTATTTCTATCTCGTAGCGATAAAAGGGTTATAATGATTCTTGTCTATAAGCATTCACTTGAGTACTTAGGATATAGCACTGTATCTTCGAGTATGTGAGTATCCTCGTAAGTCATTCAATAGATTTCATTATTCTCTATCTCGTTCATAGATGCACCTTCAAGTTCAATGTCGGAGTCTTCTTTTTCACGGCCAGCGCGAATAGATCTCCTCTCCTTAAAGTTCCTCGTACTCTCAATATCTTCTGTACTTTCACTTACCGCTGGGCCTTGCTGCGGAGCTTCTCGGAGCGTACCTCTCACGGGGCCTATTTCGAATGGGATTCTTTGTCCAATCCCTTCGATAAAATTATCATAATAGTTTATTTTTGTTTCAGTCCTACAGAAAAAGTCATTGCTCATTATGCCTGATTCTGCTATTGGAAAATCATTTTTTACTACATGGAATTCGGTCAAAACCTTATTTAAATTATAAGGATGTAGACAAGTATATACTTGCTACCGTGATTTTATCCCTCGGTGGCGTTTTTAATAATCTTTGGAAGAATTTGTCGATCTTCCCGAGGCAAATTGTTTGAATGGGTTAAATAAATTTACCCATTCTTTCTGTAGTCGACGTTTCGACGATCATTGTCGTCCTCTTCAGGAAACTGTCAAAGTTTATTATGTTTAAAAAACTTACAAAAATTATACAAACAATAAAGTCAAAGAACTTACAGATGTAGAGAGAGTACACAATATTTCAATCATCTCCCACTGCTAACTGTAACCGAGGGAAATGTCGAGAAACCGAAAAACGACGCAACATTGTTTATTTTTCGGCTACTGTCTCGGAAATGAGGAAGTAGTCGATAATCCTCGCTTATATACTGCGAAAAGTTCGCAGTCTTTCGCGCGCTCTGTTTATACGTGACATCACATATTCACCTTCTACCTATGATGTATACATATTGTGTTCGTTAATTTTTGAGCAGGTATATTAAGTGTGTGTACACGCTATTTAATTTCTGTGTATCTTCTCTCTTATTTATTCCGTTTTCTTGCATGTGGATGACCATCATTTCTGAGATCAATCGTTTATTCAGATTTTTCTCTCAATCTTTAATACTGAATTTTTCAAAATTGAAACTATGATTTTGTTTGTTTATGTGCTCAGAAATGACACTATCTTTGGATTTGTTGTGCTCCTCAATGCGTGTACACACACTTCTTTTTGTCTGGCCCGCGTACGTAGCGGTACAATTATTACATTTTAGCTTATATACTACATTTTTTTCGAGATGTTTTTCAGTTTTGTCCTTCCCTTTTTCAATGATATTACACATTTGACTGTCTATCTTTGGGACAGTTACAATGTTTTTTCGCTTTAATGCATACTGTACATGTTCATAGAAATCGCTAACATAGGGTAAACTAACACAATGCTTATAGGTATTGTTACTCATTCTTTGCTCCGATTGTCTACTAGTTTTTATTGTAGACAAACGTTACTTCACAAATTTGTTTACAAAGTCAGTTGGATTACCATTGTCAAACAGGAGTTCTTTTACAATAATTATGTTCTTATGAAAACATTTGTCAGACAATTTTACTGCTCTATCTATCAGATTGTACACCATGGCGATTTTTTGACTGTTCGGATGTTCGAATAAAAAATGTAAAAATCTACCTGAGAAAGTTGGTTTTGTGTACCAATCTGTTTTTATCCTTCCTGCTTTGTTTATCAACAAAACATCTAAGAAACTTATGGAGTTGTCCAACTCCAATTCATGAGTAAATTGTAATCTACTATTATAAGAATTGAAAATTTCCAGTGTGTCCTGTATTTTACTTTTTGGAATACATGTAATTATTTCATCTACATATCGAAAAAAGAAGGTAGGTTTATATGATAACTTTGAAATACATTCAGTCTCGAGATCATCCATGACTATGTCAGCAAATAATCCCGAGATTGGAGAACCCATAGGTGTGCCAAAAAGTTGTTTATAAAATTTCTCATTGAATTTGAAATATGTACTCTCCATAAGCACTTCGCACGCATTTAAAATTTCGTCAAGCGGGATATCCGATTTTCTTGCTATCTGTGCGTATCTTCTTTCAATGCTCCGCATTACTAACGTCTTGTCAATGTTTGTATATAATGATTTGACATCTAGGCTAATTATACAGTGGTCTGTTGGAATGTTTACATTTTTTATTTTTTCTAAAAAATCATAACTATTTTTTATATACGATTTTGGCTTGTCAATGCTACTTTGTAATATTTTAAATAAACTTTTTGACAAAAAATACGTTGGCGAGCCTATTGTTGAAATGATAGGTCTTAGAGGTTGGTCTTTTTTATGTATCTTTGGCAGACCGTATGCCTTTGGTAAACATGTATCTGTCAACGTAAGAGTTTGTTTTTTATACTTTTTGCCAAAAAATCCATTCCCGTTCCATATATTAAGTAATTGTTTTACATTAGATTGTAACTTTGTCAATGGATTTTTCTTAATAATACTGTATGTGTTTCTATCGCCTAGGAGAGCCTCCATTTTTTCATTATAATCATTTCTATACATTGCAACCGTTACGTTGCCTTTATCGGCAAAGGTAAACATAATGTCTTTGTGAATCTTAATGAATCTTTTTGTTTCATTGAGTTTATTTTCAAAAGGTTTTTCTTCTATTGTAACATGTCTAGTTTTGTTTCTATGTTGTTTTATTTTATTTATTAAAGTGTTGCGAATACTATTGGCTGTATTTTCAGGAACATCCTGTAGTGATATTAGGTTTTCAATGTTTTTTATACTTTCTATTATAAGAGATTCATTAAGTTCACCTCTAGGATTGAATTTTCTACCTAGTGCGGTTATATCTCTCACATTAATTGGTATATCTACGCTTGTCAAATTTTTGAACCATTTTTCGGAACTCGGTTTTTTATCCGTTTCTGTTGTTAAACTATTAAATTTTCTATTGTGTGTAGAATTCAGTTTTGATCGATGGTTTATGTTATGTATTTCTTGGTTCGAAGTGACAGATTTTAAAGTATCGTGTGGAAGCGCGTTTTGTAAAAAGGTATGTATTTCTTCTACTTTTGATTCTAAGTACTGTATGTGAATGCAAATATCCTCTATTTCAAGATTCAGAATTTTACGTTGCAGGTTTGTAATAATTTTATTAAATTGATTTTTTCCCGAGTCACTATGAAAGGAGAAGTGGTTCAGATTACTTGCGATATTGTTGATGTGTGTAGGTCGTGTGTCGTACGTTCTGCATCTCAGTAGAAATTGTCGTTGTGCTCTGGCTCTGGTTAGGTCTCGCTGTAGCGTGATCCATGTCTTGGCGTGTTGTGAAGAAACGTTTGTCTACAATAAAAACTAGTAGACAACCGGAGCAAAGAATGAGTAACAATACCTATAAGAATTGTGTTAATTTACCCTATGTTAGCGATTTCTATGAACATGTACAGTATGCATTAAAGCGAAAAAACATTGTAACTGCCCCAAAGATACACAGTCAAATGTGTAATATCATTGAAAAAGGGAAGGATAAAACTGAAAAACATCTCGAAAAAAATGTAGTATATAAGCTAAAATGTAATAATTGTACCGCTACGTACGTGGGCCAGACAAAAAAAAGTGTGTGTACACGCATTGAGGAGCACAAAAAATCCAAAGATAGTGTCATTTCTGAGCACATAAACAAACAAAATCATAGTTTCAATTTTGAAAAATTCAGTATTAAAGATAGAGAGAAAAATCTGAATAAACGATTGATCTCAGAAATGATGCACATCCACATGCAAGAAAACGGAATAAATAAGAGAGAAGATACACAGAAATTAAATAGCGTGTACACACACTTAATATACCAGCTCAAAAATTAACGAACACAATATGTATACATCATAGGTAGAAAGTGAATATGTGACGTCACGTGTAAACAGAGCGCGCGAAAGACTGCGAACTTTTCGCAGTATATAAGCGAGGATTATCGACTACTTCCTCATTTCCGAGACAGTAGCCGAAAAATAAACAATGTTGCGTCGTTTTTCGGTTTCTCGACATTTCCCTCGGTTACAGTTAGCCGTGGGAGATGATTGAAATATTGTGTACTCTCTCTACATCTGTAAGTTCTTTGACTTTATTGTTTGTATAATTTTTGTAAGTTTTTTAAACATAATAAACTTTGACAGTTTCCTGAAGAGGACGACAATGGTCGTCGAAACGTCGACTACAGAAAGAATGGGTAAATTTATTTAACCCATTCAAACAATTTGCCTCGGGAAGATCGACAAATTCTTCCAAAGATTACTTATTTAAATTAACTAGGGTTTTATCAAGGGTCGGCAAATAACCTTCCGTTATGCCTTTTAATTTTATGATTTCCCTTGAGTCAATACTGGTATAGGGCGTTATTTCAGATTCCATTAGCAGACTTACGAATCACTTACGAATCGAGTATAAACTCCAGTGGCTGCCGAAATTCATGCAGATTTAGTATGGTCGTCGGCGCCGCGCTGGCTTGATTTAAATTTATGGTTTCGACACGTTCCTAGGAGAGACTCTCCCGTTGGCCTGTATTAGGTGCTCTCCCATGGTCATGTCCCTCTACCTGCCTGCTTCAAAAAGAGATCGGGCGTTTCCCTGCTCTGTATTTCCCGTACACGTTTCTGGTTGAAATTTAAAACAGTCGCGTTGTATGTGTTGTAAGTAGGTATCGTGGCTCCCGTACTATTTGTCGTGATAATATTTTGGTTATCATGTGGATGATTGTTATAAAATTCCCTTGAGTTGGAATTATTATTGAAGCGCGCATTTCCATACCGCTGGTTGTTTTCATTTGGTTGACCGCCGTTGCGATCAAAATTGTTAGTTCGGTTATTCGGACCGTTATAATTATTATGAGTATTTGGTAAAAATTCTCGTCTCGATTTGGAAAAGGAATTTTGTGCTGCTGGTACCCTCGATCTTGATCTAAATTGTGAATGGGGATAAATTTGGAAAATTGTTCTGCGGTGAAATGACGGCAATTAATCGTGGCCTAACCTTCTTTTCCGCAAAAATCGCATTTCATCACTATCTTTGGCTCGGCTCTATTATTTGGTGTATCTTTCGGGTATATTTATTTTTAAATTTCGAATCCGATGTTTTTTCTCCAGCGGCGCATCCCGCATATTCCCGCTTGATATCTATTGCTTCTTCGTGGGCGGCATTTAAGGAATCGGGCGTGCCCATCCGTCCTCGAATTTCCTAGCATAACCCGCGTTTGAAAAATTAAATGCAATCGCGCTTTAGGTATCTAGTGAACGCTACGTCATTGCTGATACGCTCTTTTCACCCACGCACCCCCCCCCCCCTCCCCCCAAATAAACCTTTTAAAGGTAAAAGGCTGGAAAGTATAAGGTCGTTTCTTCCCGTAAGAATTTTACTCTATCTATACGGTTATTCGAACTCTCAATTTCGAACCCTTATATCCTTATATGGTAAAAATTCACATCTATCTATCTATGAAAATATTAACGCGTAAATAAGTAAGAACAACAAAAGAATTTTAACAAACTACCGAGGGATAAAATCATAGATAGTGTATACACACTCATCTAAATACATTAACGCGTAAACATGTTCACGTTAAGGGTTTGTCGGCCAGACTACCATTTCTTTAGTGTTACGCCTCCTATACCTTCGATTTCACATAAATTTCAATCTTAATTTTAACAAAAGAAAGTTATAATATCAATAAATAAATTAGCAAGTTCTTTTATAAAAAGCAATTGATTTGAAATAAATAAATAAGCGTTTAAAAGGGGGAGGATTATAAATATATATGTATTTATGTAAACACTTGACCAAATTGCAGCATGTGAAAAGGTGGATAGTCTGTGAAAAGGTACAGTCGGGTACAATTAAAGCTTTCAATAATTGCGACTGCTACCACGGTCTGCGCATTCTAGCTGGCGTTTGGTGACCGATGACGATGATGCCGTATTTACCATGGGAGATTAGGCCACCATTCTTCCAGTAAATTGGGCGTTGCGTGATGGCGTCACAAACATGCGCAGAACGTAACGCCAATATGTTATTATTCAAAGTTTCAATTTAACTCTATGATACATGTAATAGAATGACATGACATTATCACATGACAAATGTGCCCATAATATGTGGTAATATCATGTTTGTCTAAAATTATTATGTAATTTAACACTATTGTTTCGCATCATGAAAACTTTTTCTTTTATTTATGGAAGCAACGAGCGGATGTAAAATCTACTCTATTTAGTAATTTAGTAAATGTGTAGCTATCCTTATTTCATTAAAAATCTATGTCTAGGACGATTATATACAATTATATATGAGATTTAAATTCTGTTCATTTACATATATTAAAAAAAAAACAGGAACAAACTCGATCATGTAGAACGCAATTCTTTTTATGGAAAAACTTGCCGTCCCGTCCTATCATAGATAATCGATGAACTACTAAATGTCAGTGTAATTAACAATACCATAAAATTTTGATTTATCGTCCTATTATCCTATAATGGGTACTGCTCAAAACATTATATTAAATTAAGAGAACGATGGCCTCAAATAATAATAATTGTAATTCCATTTTTTAATTAAGTAAAGATTTAAAACTAAAACTGTTAACTACATAAATATTAATTTAAAATTTTTAAACTTGATTTATTTTCCAACTTAAGTCATAGAAATTTATTTTATAACATTTTTTTAATACGTAATAATAGTTACAATTATTTTTAATCAACTTCCTGTAATATTCCGATAATAATAACAGAGTTTTGTATAACATACTGTAACGGGGCAATTTCGCTTTGTCACGGCGACGACATTATATCGCCGCGTCACCGACTCTTACCTTTAGCTTCTATACTATTACCGCGACGTAGCTCCTCGGTAACCTGTGGACTAACGCTTACATGGCCAAAATTGCAGCGTGTACAAATGTGTGATGCGCCCGAGCATCACACTTACTGTGCAAAGAATAATTCTTTCGGATTCGGAAATCAAGAAGACGAAGCGATGATACGGGAAATAAACACTCGGAGATTTATGCTAATGAAATGAGTCGGAGACTCGTATATTGTAAAATAAATAAAAGTAATATAATGATCCGCATAGACGGTCGCACGCGCAACAGCGGAGAGATTCACGCACGCTCTCAATCAAGACAGAGATGATTATGCTGTGGCAGAGAATACTCGTCTGCCGGCGACCTTGACGAGGAAATGATCTTGTGAAATTCGACTTACAATTAGCACGAGGTGTGCGTCGCTTCTACGATACTATCACGAGCCGTCAACTCTCCTACGGGTATCTCGCTCGGATGTTGTCGATTTGTACAGAGAAGGCGTGCCTTCTCCTACAATCCGTATGTTGAAGACGAACACAGCCTAGAACCCCTCCGCGGACGAGTTGATCTACCTCGGGCACTAACGATGGCCTCGCAAACGGTGTACCTAACGCACGAGGTACCCACCAGCACGAACAAATCGAATCTAATCTATTCGGCGCGCGGGCCTTATCCTATTCTTCCCCCGCGCATCCCTCACCTTAATACAGGAACGAAGCTTACTGCTACGTTCACATCGTGCGATATAACGAGCGCGCGCTGTTCGAATAGCACGATCTATCCTTTCGTTACAATACATACAAATAACCAAAAATCGAGCTTAGAATGATTGCAAGATTAAGTTTGAATTCTTCAAAAATTAGTTAAGGACAGTAATAAATACATATAGAATGAAAAATCGATTCAGAGATTTTCAAACGGTGTTTCATTATCAAGTTACTTTGGTTAACCTTGCATAGTTTTTCCATAAAAAGAATTGCGTTCTACATGATCGAGTTTGTTCCTGTTTTTTTTTAATATATGTAAATGAACAGAATTTTAATCTCATATATAATTGTATATAATCGTCCTAGACATAGATTTTTAATGAAATAAGGATAGCTACACATTTACTAAATTACTAAATAGAGTAGATTTTATATCCGCTCGTTGTTTCCATAAATAAAAGAAAAAGTTTTCATGATGCGAAACAATGGTGTTAAATTACATAATAATTTTAGACAAACATGATATTACCACTTATTATGGGCACATTTGCCATGTGATAATGTCATGTCAGAACGTCATGCCATTCTACCACATGTACAATAGGGTTTAATTGAAACTTTGAATAATAACATATTAGCGCTACGTTCTGTGCATGTTTGTGACTCATCACGCAACGCCAAATTTACGAGAAGAATGGTGGCCTAATCTCCCACGGTAAATATGGTATTATCGTGATCGGTCACGAAACGTCAGCTAGAATGCGCAGAACGTGGCAGCAGTCGCAATTATTCAAAGTTTTAATTGTACGCGACTGTACCTTTTCACAGGCTATCCACCTTTTCACATGCTGCAATTTGGTCAAGTGTTTACATTAATACATATATATTTATAATCCTCTCCCTTTTAAACGCTTATTTATTTATTTCAAATCGATTGCTTTTTATAAAATAACATGCCAATTTATTTATTGATATCACAACTTTCATTTCTAAAAATTAAAATTGAAATTTTCGTAAAATCAAATGTAGTGAAGTCATTCTAAAAAAAATGGTCGTCAGTTTAATGGAGTCCTAATGCCAAGCCGTTTACGTTTAACATACATTCATATTTTTTTAATCA
Source organism: Philotrypesis tridentata (assembly GCA_018906965.1). NCBI lineage: Eukaryota > Metazoa > Arthropoda > Insecta > Hymenoptera > Pteromalidae > Philotrypesis > Philotrypesis tridentata. The sequence goes on from JACCIB010001269.1 coordinate 23,885, forward strand.
TAGTTTTCGATTTTCCAAGTCGAAGTACATAAAAGTAATTCTTATCAAGAAATTAAAAATTAATCTTTAGTTTACATAATAAAAATACGTTATAGAACAAACACTCAGAATTTTGGTTACATAAGAGTTGGAGAGTTTGAAAATTATGTTATAAATGCGACAGAGAAAAAAAAAACAGAAAAATTTTAGACGTAATGTACCACTAGTCGTTAAGGGGACCCAACACCTTTAAAACTTGAAAAAATCGATTTGTTTTATGATTTGTTTTGATAGGAAATTTACCGTAGAATATGCTCTCGAAACCCGTTTTTCGAAAAAAAATGTTTCCGCAAAATTATAAGTAAAACACTGAATAAATATTTTGACTGGATTCTCGCAAAATTGCGTAATTAAAATTATTTATTCAATTTATCGAAAAGTTTCATTTTTTTTAATAAATCCAGTCAGAACTAGATATTTTTATTGTAATTATAAAAATCAGTATTTTCATAACTATATATGTATATATTGTGACGTGGTACTTTTTCCGTCCTTGGGGAGGCATAGCACCACGTAATGACACCTGTTCAGGTTTACCGCGAGCTCGTATTTTATTAATTAATTTGGACGCCCGAACTCGCGATCTGGTACTCTTATGCTGCCGGCTTGAGAACTCCTTACGCTCTAGGCCATGGGGGAGAGGTGCAGGGAGAGAAATACACAAAATGATTGAACGCGACTTACATAAAATAACACTTCGTAGTTTATTTCGAAATTTAATAATGTGTCTTACTTGCGGACGAGTTTACGTCCTCGGGCGAGCTCACTGTCTCTACGCGGCTGGCTTTAGGGTTAGAACTCACGGTGGGGAGCTATTTAACGGAAACACTCCTACCTGTCTCTACTCGTTAACTCCTCGTCCTCGCGTTCTGACGATGACTCGTTCCCTGTGGAAGCGCACGCGAAAGAACTACTTAATGCTCGAAAGAATGCACACGGGGGGAGTCTTTGGGTTGCTCTGGTAGTCGCCTTGAAAGATTCGCTTTGCCTTGCTTGTCCAATGGATACTTCTTGGTCCAAGCGGTACTCGATACTGACTCTATTCGCGCTCGGCAACTACGCCGGTTCGCGGCGTCTATAGCTCTCTCACTCGCACTCACGCATTTCCGATGTATCGCTCTCTCGCGCATATCACACGTTTACACGCTTTCGCACCATATAGCACATTCGCACTGTTACGCCCTCTTTACAATACTTTGAAAATGCGCGCGACATTCGAAACGCGTTTACATGCTTGTCTGGCTCTACTTACTGTATTTACGCATTTTTACACAGTTTGGCATTACGGCACGCTTACATTCATGTTTGCCGCTCGCACGCGCGCTGTGGATCGAGCCGTAGCCCTCCACCTTTTCCCAATATCATTCAGCGCATACACGTTGCCTCCACTCTCTCTCTCTCTTGTCTGTCTATAATGCGCATTCTCATTCACTCGCTATTTCCATCCTTCTCGCACTCATGCTACCATTCGTTCCTCGCCAACATGGCGGCCGTCGCTCGCGCGCGTACGCCTCGTGGCTCGCATGCCTCGCATCTTCTTCTCTCTCTCGCTCTCGCTGCTTCGACGCTGCGCCGTTCTACCCTCTCTCTTGCTCTCGCCTTGGCTGCCGCCCGCTGCTACGCGCTGTATTCCCCCACTCTCTCGCTCACGCCTCGTGCTGCTGCTGCTCGGCGGCAGGCTGCTCTCGGCGCCGCACTGTCCTCCTGGCTCTATCAGCTGACTGCTCTCTTGCTGCTCTGGAAACACCAACGAGTGTAAGCTTTTTGTATCTTGACTGGGTGGTGTCCAGGCGAGCAGCTATCGACGGGATTCCCGTCACAATATATATACATATATCGTATTACAGGAATGTTTAACTTTTTCCTCGCATATGAATGTATTTAGGCGCGAATGTGTGTATGTTCGCGCGCATGTGTGTGTGTGTGTGTGTGTATGTGTGTGTGTATCACTCGCATGAACTTTACAGTAACTTCATAAACATAGCATAAAAGTTAAGAAAAAAACATGTTAAATGAAAAAAATGCTTTGGTTGCAGAGTAAACGAATTTACAATTAAGGTTCCTAAAAACCTGTGCGGCGCCGCAGCGGCGCTCCCCCCACCACCGCGCCGCCCGGACGGAGTAGCTGCGTGGCCGCGCGTGCTGATTTCGATTGGTTCACTGGTTGTTCTAGATGAACGAAGTCATCTACAGCAATCGGGAAAACTGCTATTATTTAGAGTAGTATTTGAACAAGCAGTGTGACAAATTTAAATTAAAAATATCAAGTAGCTTTGGCGTAATCATCGATTGAAATAAAAATGATCTCTGCTCCTACTTATCCGATCTTAACAAAATTTATATGAAAATTCATGGTTTTTAACTTACTTTAAGACGAATTTTACCCCGATTCTCTAACTTCAAAATTGGCCGAAATACGTCCCTAGAAACGGACATTTGCTGATAAAAATGTTGTTAAAAATGAATTTGAAGAAAAGTTCTTTTTAGCATTTGTTGAGTAAAACATGAGCTATGGATTACAGGTGGTCGCATCCATTTGTCGTGATCTGTACCAACTTGAAATGAATTTGAACATACAGAATAATAATTTTACAATAAGTCGCCATTTTGAGATAGCGAGGTCGGACTTGAAATTTTATATTTTATGAACTACAAAGACATATTTGATTGGAAGTCTGACTAAAAAACGTAATTTTTTATGTAAATTATTGCATTATGAAAATTCAAAAAATTTTGTTTGGTTTAAATAATTTAGCTATGAACAAAGTCAATTTTGCAATTAGGAATACACGTACCTTATAGGAAATTCAATTCTGAACAATTTTCATACTCAACTTTTTGACGTAAAGTTAACAATAAAAATGCTACAAAGGATAAACCAAAAAAAATGTATTTTTGATCTTTATTTTGCAATAATAACAATGTTCCGGGGTTGGTACATTGTAGAGACTTTAGGGTAGTTATCAGTACACTAACTCTTACCACTTCCAATAATAAAACTGCTAGTGGCACGAACATCCTGTCAAAATCCCATGGGGCCCCGACTATTTGTTTATTTACCATTTTTTTAGTAGTGTTTATTTACCATTTTTTTTTCTTCTAAAGTTATTTATATTTTAATTTTTTAAAGTAAAAAGTTCAGAGTAATTGTAAGAAATTTCAGTTAGTTTAGCTTTTAGTTTAGATTAGTTAGTTATAACAATGAGTGATAACAAGGGCAGATTGCCTAACACTGAGTGAAGTGCAGTTTTCTGAATCAACAGTGTTTGGATTAGGATTTAAAATTGAAGTGACATGTGTTCGATGCAGAGAAGTCTCCAGCATCAATTCTAGCAAAAAAGTGGGTGAACGACAATTCCAGGCCAACACCAGAGAAGCACGTGCTCTGAGGCTAAGAGCTCGATGAATACAGGAAGATGACTCCTACGCTGCTGGTGGACATTAAGAAGTCAAAAGCAAAGGCTTGGCAAGGACTACGAAAAAAGATGAGTATTCTTCTCTATCTTGTTTTAGCTGATTTTTATGGTTTTTAAGTATTAATTTATTTCATATTTCTCAGTGGATATTGCATTGACGCTAACTTGGAATTCTATTTTTCTTCCATCAAATCAAGTTGGAGACCTCAACAAAATAATTAGGTAAGAATAAACAAGCATTTTTTAGTATTAAATACAATAAATTAATCTAATGTTAAAATTCAGAATTTATCATTTTTTGTTTACAGGTTCACAGAGGCGTATTCAACACATTGGTATATATTCAGTATACCATATAAATCCTGAAAGTGATGGTCTTCCACCAAGGATCGATGGAAAAATAGTTCCAAGAGATTTGGTAAGTAATAAATTAACTTATATTACAATATGCATCAATGAACTTTCAAGTGAATTTTCTCCAACTTTGGTTTTTCATGATTTCAGCTCACCGTCCATAGGATTCCAGGTGACCATATGCTTCGATTAAGCTGAAAATTTTTGAGTATGCTCTATGTAAGTATAATTTTCGTATGAACAGAGGGACTTTGATTTGAAAGCTTCAAATTTGTTTAATAAATAAAAATGTGGCAAAAAAAATATTAAAAATAAAAAAATTAACTTTTTTTTTAATTAAAATTTTTCTAAGTATTCAAATCAAAATCCCTCTATTCATAAGAAAACTACACTTATAGAGAACATACTCACAATATTTGAGCTCAATCGAAGGATATGGTGACCTGGAATCTTACGGATAGTGAAAATCAGTCTGCAGAGTGCCACTCCGGATAGGTAGGTACAAACTTGGATTTTAAGTACTTAAATTGAAGGCTAGTGAACATACTATAAGTATGAAAAGTTTGTCTAACATATTATTTAATTTTATACTAATTTTTTATAATTTTATGTTTCAGATTTTAAACGGGTTGGGTCCCCATAAGCAAAATAAACGATAATAATGAAAGAGAAACAAAAAAATTGATGTAATTAAAAATTATTTGCACGAAAAATATCGAATAACGTAATAAAAAAAATAGTGGGAGAGAATAAATAATTTCTAGTTAAACGAAAATATAGATTATATATAATTAAATAATATTACATAAATAAATGGTATTGTAAATAATATTATAAGCGATTAATCGTGTGGATATTGTATAATGAGAGAATCAATCAGTAAATCAGTCGAGAATCATGAGTTCGAATATACGCTGTGAAAATCGCACGGCCGTGGTATTAGGCCTGTGTTTATTATGCTCACTGCCGCTCTCAATCTACAGGCGGAAGTCCTTACATACCTGCCTGTGCAGGCGACACGAATGAGTCGAGCTATGGCTTGGCGCAAAAGACGTAAACCCACAGTATGCAGCGGCAGTGTCTTTACCGCTCGGGCAATCAGCCTTCGCTAATTGCCTATTAATCCAATCAAATTAGATTTTGAGGTGACATTAATTCCGAAGTGAAAGGTTAAGGGTTTAAATTGTTCGGGGGAGTGCATATAATAATATAATAAGTTTGATAACAATGAGTACCACGGGCTTAATAAACAATTAACAATTTAATTTGCATTTTTGCATTTTTTTTGAGATTTCGGGCTGCGTATTGAAAAGTATTGGCTATATCGAAAAATGTTTAAGATAAAATTGTTCTTTAGTAAATTCCCTACAAAAAACTCCGAGTTATAGGGAGTTTTCCGAGTTTTCCTCCGTGCCTATTGATCGGATAGGGGCGTTTAATATCTCATTTGCTTGAGAATTCAGTAAGCTACAATTTTTCCCTCTTTATTATTTTGTATTGTTCGCTTAGTTTCCAAAATAGAAGAAAGAAACAGAGAAAAATTGCATCTTTTCGTTAATACTAAATAATATTCCAGCAGGAATCAATTGTTTAAAAGTATATAGGCTAAAATCATAGACACCATTCTCTACAGACTGGTCGTATTAAAATAACAGAAAAGAATACTTAAATAATGTACTTTCAATAATAATACGATGAATAATGTTAACAAAAAATCTGATTCGACCAATCCAATTTTTTACCTGCGCTATCCTAAATTAAGAAAAAAAGAGCACAATCGGATCATATTTGACTAATTTACCGTCTTTTATTCCGAGCGCTCCGATTTGAAAAAAGATTTTCAGTTTCGGGCTGAGAGCGCGGGGCCATCCTCACTCCGCGGCCGGCTACGCCGCGGCGCGACGTCGGGCCCCGTTGCGCGCATCGCCTTTCATCAACAATCGATTTATTAGTTACATTCAATTCGATGCGTATCTACTTGCAGTGATTTGAAAAGTACAACTCTTCTACTTTCTAACAACATTTGAATCATTACGATATGTTGTATCTATAAGGAGTAGTAGCGTATTAAAAAAAACGTATCTCGGCCCCTAAGTGGCGTATCTTATCATTTTTTTCTTAAAATTTAGAGAAAAATCACCGCTTTTCAATGCATTATAATATATTTTGATCAAATTTTAAAGTTGGATACAGTACAATTATTAATTAATTACTATTTAAACAAATGCATGCTGGAGCTGCCCTAATTAAAATTTTGGAATTCCGCAAAAAGTTTTTGAAAATGTAACTCTTCAAGATCGCTCACAAATAGTGGACACAAATGTAAACGATTTTTAACTTTTTGCCAGTACCATGAAAAATAAAAATATTCAACATATTGCGACTAATTGCACAAAAACTATTATAGATAGAGGCTTCAAATTTTAACCACTACTTAGAATCATTGAGTACAGCACTTTTACGAAATATTAATGTAAAATATTTATTTTTATAAAAGTTATTAACTATTTTCGATTTTAAACAATTTCGCCGTTTTTATCGATTTCCGAATAAACTAAAGGAGATAGAGGGGTGCTATTGCCGAGTTTTTTGTAGGAAATCTACTACGGAACAACTTTTGTCTTAAACATTTTTCGATATAGCCAATACTTTTCAATACGCAGAGCGAAATCTCAAAAAAAATGCAAAAATGTAACTTAAATTGTTAATTGTTTATTAAGTCCGCGGTACTCACTGTTATCAAACTTATTATGTTATTATATGCACTTCCCCGAACAATTTAAGCCCTTAACCTTGCACTTCGGAATTAATATCAAAAACTCATGGTTTTCGAGCTGATTTGACTGGACTATATCGACGGGCTATCTGATTGTTTTGGACGAAAATCGCACAAATAGATTTAAAAATAGGGGTAGTCGAGGGCTGTTTGTTTAAATTTTCCATTGAAAAATCATAATATAAATACTAAACTACTGAAGGAAACTCCTACTTTCATACTTACAAATTTATTCCATCAAATCCAGCACCGATACCAACGTGATCTATGCCAGCAACTTTTCTTATGTGATTTATATGCGCTGAAAAAGTTATTAAATATTTTTAAATAATTTGTCGACTTCAATGTAATTTTTATAAACGTAATAAACTTATTAAAATAAAGTGACCTACATCATAACGATGAAGCACTGAATATACGATTGGGAGAAAAAATATTAGCTTGTCATTTATAATGTTGTATATTATGATACAAGAGCGTTTGAGGGGTATATACCATTCAAAGAGGTTGGAATGAGTTAAAAATACTATTGTATTAAGACAAGAACAATGTGTCAATAGTAGATTACTTTCGATAGATATACTACTGTTCGAACAACTGTAAGTACATTACTAGTCACGGTATACGTAAATTAGGGTATAAAAGAGCGACTGAAGTCAGAAGATGATTATTTCTGTCTAGCAGTAGCTAGGAGGCAGGTTTGATTCATTCAGTAGGCTCTGTGTTATTGAATTATTGGAGTTACGGCGACGTCAGTAGATAGGCTATAGGCATACTGGAACATAGGCGTTCTGGAACAATGGATCCCCTCTCTTTTCTGTTCCAGTACGCCTACAGTATACTGGAACAGTGGATCCCCTCCCTTGCTGTTTCAGTATACGTACGGGTTCTGGCACGTACTGTCCCACTCTCTGGGTCCCCCCTCTCTCTCAAAGTCAAAACCCGTAAGAAGAGAGGGGACTTGCTCGCCCCTCGCTTTTGTTCCAGTATACCTATAGCATTTGATAGGCTGTTCCCTCTCTCTCTCTCTGGAGCAGTATAGAAGCAATGGGAGGCGCGAGAAAATACTCTATTGCGTCTATGCACAATGTACTGCGCTAACATCTCAGGAAAAAGTATGAATACAAAGAGCGCGTGCACTTTTTGCGGAAAATCTCTCTTACGCTGTGAAACGATATATCTATTTTGAATACGCGCAAGGTCACCTGTTGAGCTACCCTCGCAGAAAAAATATGTATATGAAAAGCACGCACACTTTCTTTCTGTCTCTGCGGAAAGTCTCTCTGCATTGCGCGAGAATATATCTATTTTGAATACACGCAAGGTTACCTGCAGGGCTATTCTTGCAGAAAATATGTATACGTAGCGCACACTTTCTTTCTCTCTCTGCGGAAAGTGTCTCTGCACTGCGCGAGAATATATGTATTTTGAATACGCGCAAGGTTACCTGCAGGGCTATTCTCGCAGGAAAAATATGTATACATAGGTCGCACGCACTTTCTTTCTCTCTCTCTGCGGAAAGTGTCTCTGCACTGCGCGAGAATATATGTATTTTGAATACGCGCAAGGTTACCTGCAGGGCTATTCTCGCAGGAAAAATATGTATACATAAGTCGCGCGCACTTTCTTTCTCTCTCTGTGGAAAATGTCTCTACACTGCGCGAGAATATATGTATTTTGAATACGCGCAAGGTTACCTGCAGGGCTATTCTCGCAGGAAAAATATGTATACATAGGTCGCGCGCCCCTTTTTTTCTCTCTCTGCGGAAAGTGTCTCTGCACTGCGCGAGAAAATATGTATTTGAAATATGCGCAAGGTTACCTGCAGGGCTATTCTCGCAGGAAAAATATGTATACATAGGTCGCGCGCATTTTCTTTCTCTCTCTGCGGAAAGTATCACTACACTGCGTGAGAATATATCTAATTTTGAATACGCGCAAGGTTACCTGCAGGGCTATTCTTGCAGAAAAATATGTATACGTAGCGCACACTTTCTTTCTCTCTCTGCGGAAAGTGTCCCTGCGCTGCTCGAGAATATATCTATTGTGAATACGCGCAAGGCGACGCTATCCTCGCAGAAAAATATGTATATGGAGGGTGCGTGCATTTCACATGTACACAGTCATTCTTTGGATATATTGCACTACCGAACCTTTTTATGATAAATGTAAATATTTGTAAATTTATGTAAATATAACGATAGTAGTGTAATACATCCATGTGAAAGTTGCGTATGTAGCCAAAAAAGATTTTTTTTTCAGAAACATTAGTAATTTGAGGTGTTTGCACTGGACGTGTAATAATTTAATTAGTATGACGTTAAAGCTGAGAAAAAAAACACGTTAAATAAAACAAAAAATTATTGCAATAGCAGTTTTGGTTCCCGAGATAATCAGATTGTAACTAAGGTGTATGAATTTTCTTCGCCGCTGCGCGGCGCTCCCCCCCCCCCCCACCTCCGCGCCGACCGGCCGAAGCAATCGCCCGACCGCGCGCGCTCAACTCGCATTGTTCGTCGGTCATTTTAGATGATCTAAACCATGTAGAGCTATCGGGTAAAATGTAATCATTTAGAGTATGATTTCAACAAGCACTGTGCCAAATTTCAATTAGAAATATAAAATAGTTTCGGCGCAATCGTCGGTTAAAAAAAATTTTCTATCTCGGCTTCTATTGGTGCGATCTTGACAAAATTTATATGAAAATTCGTGGATTTTTACGTTCTTTAAGATGCATTTTACCGCGATTCTCTAACTTAAAAAATGGCTAAAATAAAAAAAAAATTTATTAAAAATGTTGTTAAATATTAATATTTAAAAAATTCCTTTTTATTGTTTATTAAGTACGTCATAAGTTGTTGATTAAAGGCGGTTGGACGCAACTATCATTCCTGGATCGGATTGGGCAGCAATTTGAACTTTTCGGGTAAATAATTTTGCAACAAGACGCCATTTTGGGATATCGAGATCGGGCTTCAATTTTTAAGTTGTCCGTACTAAAAATCATCGATATATGCTAATACAATGAAGAAAAATGATTTTTTGTAAAAACCATTGCAATATGAAAATTAAAAAAAAAAGTTTTTTTGTTTGACAATTTAACAATGAAAAAAAATTAATTTTGCATTTATAAGTACATGCATCTTTTAGAAAATTCAATTCTGATCAACTTTTGTCTCTACCTTTTTTTACAGAAATGCAATAAGAAGGAAGTTAATCAAGAAAAACTAAAAAAAATGCATTTTTGGAACTTATTTTGCAATAATAACAATGTTCCCGACTTGGCTCATTGTAGAGACTTTATGGCTATTTTCAGTAAGTGACTATCAACATATTTCAACAATAAAACAAACTATAGCACGAACTTTTTGATATGATGCTTTTAAACTCCCTGACTCCCGGACTATTATGCAAGTATAAGAAAGTAGCTCGCACTTCCTCGCTTATTCTATTCATAAAGCACAATATTTTTGATACTTTTTCGATACTTTTTAATACTTTTTGATACTCATTCGATACTCTTTCGATACTTTTTGATATCTTTTGATACTTTTTCGATACTTTTAATACTTTTTAATACTTTTTAATACATTTTTGATACTTTTTCGTATAAGAAAGTAGCTCGCACTTTCTCGCTTATTCTATTCATAAAGGACAATATTTTTGATACTTTTTCGATACTTTTTAATACTTTTTGATACTCATTCGATACTCTTTCGATACTTTTTGATATCTTTTGATACTTTTTCGATACTTTTAATACTTTTTAATACTTTTTAATACATTTTTGATACTTTTTCTGCGCTCGAAGAATTATCTCTACATTTATGCGCAATGTCTACCTGCTGCGCTCGCAGAAAATGTTTTTATATATAAGAATGTCGGTATAGAAGCAGTGAAAAGTTTTTCTGCGCGAGAACGCTATAGAGTGTATATCCGCAGTATGTGCACTTGCTGCGCTCACAGGGGAGTCTTAAGATGGTACACATGCTGCGGCGTGCACGCCAGAGAAAATTTGGACCCTCCCATATTTGGATGTGGAAAAGTTGTGAAGTCTACGCAAATATTGTGGAAGGGGAAGTTGTCCTTCTGAAATAAATAGCCTAGCATAGTTCTCCTGTTTTAGAGTCTTTCCTCAAGTTGCAAAGAGGCAATAGCAATAGCAACTACATCTTCTTAAACAAAAAATTCTAATCGAAGTACAGGATGTGCATCTTAAAGTGTTGTGTTTGCAAGTACCGCTACGATATCCTTGATGAATTCTGGGAAATTTGTTGGCGATGTGGTAGATATAAGTGTGGAGGATGTGTCGACTATTCGTGCCGATGTTTACAGGAGATGGAATCACTGCGTTCACCATCTTCACATCGACGTCGTCGATCACCACCTTCATACAAGATTGAGTCTATGCACTCCCAATCTCCAGAACGATGGTGTGAAAAAAAGTGTTGTGTTTGCAAATATCGCTACAATATCCTTGATGATTTCTGGGAAATTTGTTGGCGATGTGATAGATATAAGTGTGGAGGATGTGTAGACTATTCGTACCGATGTTTGCAGGAGATGGAGTCACCGCGATCACCATCTCCGCATCGACGACGATGTCATTTATCACTTCCATTGGCGTCACCACCTCCACCACCACCATCACTACCATTGGCAACAGATGACGAGATGGCGTCACCACCACCACCACCACCACCACCATCACTGCCATTGGCAACAGATGACGAGATGGCGTCACCACCACCACCACCACCACCATCACTACCATTGGCAACAGATGACGAGATGGCGTCACCACCACCACCACCACCACCACCACCATCACTACCATTGGCGTCACCACCATCACCACCACCATCACTACCATTGGCGTCACCACCATCACCACCACCATCACTACCATTGGCAACAGATGACGAGATGGCGTCACCACCACCACCACCACCACCACCACCATCACTACCATTGGCGTCACCACCATCACCACCACCCTCACTACCATTGGCAACAGATGACGAGATGGCGTCACCACCACCACCACCACCACCACCACCATCACTGCCATTGGCAACAGATGACGAGATGGCGTCACCACCACCACCACCACCCACCATCACTACCATTGGCAATAGATGTCGAGATGGCGTCACCACCACCACCACCAACAGATTCACCATTGCGAAGATCACGTCGTGTTATAAAAAAAATAAAATGTTTATGTGAATGTTAATTTTAGTGAACGTGTAATTTTTAATATCCTAGAATAAGGAGAGGTAAGAGTAGAAAATAGATACGAATAGTTTGTAGCTTATATCAATTACAAACTTTTGAGAAAGCTGACATATTCTTTCTATATTATGACTTTATCGCTCGACTTCCCAAAGTTTGTGTAGGTGAATGAATGTATGCATCTCTTCGAGCCAATTTCAAAATTTATTTATTTAATTGCCAACGTTTCAAACCGTTCCGGTTCCTCTTCAGGGCTAAAAACCCATTTTTTCAAAAAATTATACGTTTACCAAATTTCAATTAATGATTAAACCTTGATGATAAACTATATATTTACCTAATTCTAATTTTGATAAGACATTTGCTGCCAATAATATGCTTGGTCAGCAATGTAAGTTCATATTCTAGTCAAAGTTTACAATAAATATTCTAACTTATACGTCTAAGAATTAATTGAAATTTTGTAAATGTATAATTTTTTGAAAAGAATGGGTTTTTAGCCCTGAAGAGGAACCGAAACGGTTTGAAACGTTGGCGATTAAATAAATAAATTTTTAAATTGGCTCGAAGAGATACATACATTCATTCACCTACACAAAGCTGACATATTATTTCATAATGTTTTTTTGAGATATTCTAAGTATTCTAAGATTTTATTAACTATTTATTAGGATTTTGATATTCATCAAATGAGAGGGATTAAAATAAAAAGTATTTATATTAAAGTAATTTGTACAAGTTTATATAAGTAAAGTATAATTTATAGTCTATCAATTATTGTATGCTGTCGTCAATCTACACTGAATAAATTGTTATGATAATCTAATAAAAAACTCAGAAGTTTTATTAAAAATGTTCATACTTTTGCTTCCTCAAAGAGAAACCTTTGTGATTGTAAATTTTTGAGTTTTTTTTTCGAAATCGTGTAAAAGTTCTGTGCTTATTACTTTCGTCTCCATAAAATCCGAAAAAATAATATACAAATATTTTAAGTTACTTGTTCCATTCATATATGCATAATCCGTTAACAGTTCACTATAATTATTTTATCATTTTAAGCACATATTTCTGCAATTTAATAAATTTAAGCCCTACTATCGATTTGAATGAGTATACCTCAGTTTCCTAACAAATAATTCACTGAAAAGCCACACGAGAAAGATAATTTATCTGTGCGTTGATTTTTTGGCACTTTGAGACAAGACAACTGTAAATCGCTGCCATCGTCTCAAAGTGGAGTGACACCACCGCAACAAAAAAAAACCAGGTAGGTACTTGTCAGCTTTGAGAACAGAATAGCTTCATTGAAAATTATCTCGGTAACTCAAAGTCTCATAAAATCGAAACTAGTTTAAAAAATTGAAAAAATATTACAGATCCTTAAAATAAGAGAATCGATTTTATAATGTTGTTAACTTTCTTGTGAGAGTCGTCATACAGTTATTCTATTGATTTTTTAAATGAAAAAATGCATTTTCTTCAGCCATCGTATACGGAAGTAAAGAAAAATGCTTTGATTGGCTTTAAATTTTAGAATGATTGGCTTTTATATAGCTAATTTCGTTGGGCAGCTCATAAAACTCTTTGATTCACTTGCAATATTAAAGATGGTGGAAAGTCAAACATAATTATATTGAATAACTTAATTATTAATGATATTTAAACAAGATTATATAGTTACACTATACATATTTAAGATGAAGAAGTACTGAAATTGAAAGAATTTTCTCGTTGGTATATATAATGAATAATGTTAGCTTATTTGCAGCGTTGCTTAAATCATAAAGTTGATTATCTTGTAAGAGCATTGACGATATTTTGTTTAGTAAAAAGATTTGGAAAGAGTCGTCCACCTTGGCACCAAATCTAGTTTTGACCTCCTTCAGTGCTGTTGTCATGTTTTCTCTATGTTTTTCTATGTCTTTAGCTTTTGTATATTGCATTGCTCTCGTTGTATAATATCTTGATCTTTAAGACATCTTCGATAGTCTTCATTTATTCTGCTTTGAGCCAGGTGGTGTGCGGTGTTCTGCACAAAACGGCAAATATTGATGATCATCGTGTATTTATTCCGGGTACTCGAAGTCCACTTCAGCAAAGTAAGCAGTATCTGAATCTGCGGAGTAATTAAAAAAAAAATGTGGATTCGACTCATAATCTATCCACTCAAATTTTCCAACTGGCAAATGCTGCATATTTCCCAGCCACAATCCCTCTTCACTATAAAATATTTGTAAACATCTGTCACAATGATAAGATTTTTTATTAGATTTTGAAACTTGAAATTTTAAAAGTCGTGACATGCTTTTTATCCACACATAATGAAACCGAGGCAGTCTTTCTTCTTCTTCTTCGCCATGATTTTTTTTCTTCATGTTCGTTTATATACAAATCTTGAATAAGAAGGAGATTTACATGATTCTCCTTCTTTTCGGTTGTAATGTAACAAGGCGACACTTCATGTTTCTGATCATACATCCTAAGCATATACACGTTCACAGAAATATTATTATTAAGCTTTTCAAATTTTGAAACATCTTTTACTTTAACTGGAAATTCTATATCACCAATGTTAAGCTTATTTGTATGAGCGAGGTAATTACTTAATCTATAACTGCCAGAAAAGGATGAATTTTATAACAAGCTCACGGATTCACATATTTCAGAAGAGAACAATTATCATGCTCTTCAAGTATGGCATAAATTTAGTATATCATCTTTAGGAGAGTATTCAGATCTATATTTAAAAAACAGATGAACTATTACTGGCCGACGTCTTTGAAAGTTTTCGGGAAACATCTCTTAAAGCCTATGGATTATGTCCAGTACATTTTTATACTACACCTGGATTGTCATTTTCAGCAGCACTTAAAATGACAAACGTAGAATTAGAACTTCTTACGGATATCGATATGTTGATGTTCATCGAATCAAGTATTCGAGGAGAAATTAGCCAGTACTGCAATCGATATCGTAAGGCGAACAATCCGTTCATGGGTTCTTCTTACGATGCGACTCAAAAAACAAAGACCTTTATTGTACTTTGATATCCACAGTCTTTGTGGCTGGGAAATATGCAGCATTTGCCAGTTGGAAAATTTGAGTGGATAGATTATGAGTCGAATCCACATTTTTTTTTTAATTAATCCGCAGATTCAGATACTGCTTACTTTGCTGAAGTGGACTTCGAGTACCCGGAATAAATACACGATGATCATCAATATTTGCCGTTTTGTGCAGAACACCGCACACCACCTGGCTCAAAGCAGAATAAATGAAGACTATCGAAGATGTCTTAAAGATCAAGATATTATACAACGAGAGCAATGCAATATACAAAAGCTAAAGACATAGAAAAACATAGAGAAAACATGACAACAGCACTGAAGGAGGTCAAAACTAGATTTGGTGCCAAGGTGGACGACTCTTTCCAAATCTTTTTACTAAACAAAATATCGTCAATGCTCTTACAAGATAATCAACTTTATGATTTAAGCAACGCTGCAAATAAGCTAACATTATTCATTATATATACCAACGAGAAAATTCTTTCAATTTCAGTACTTCTTCATCTTAAATATGTATAGTGTAACTATATAATCTTGTTTAAATATCATTAATAATTAAGTTATTCAATATAATTATGTTTGACTTTCCACCATCTTTAATATTGCAAGTGAATCAAAGAGTTTTATGAGCTGCCCAACGAAATTAGCTATATAAAAGCCAATCATTCTAAAATTTAAAGCCAATCAAAGCATTTTTCTTTACTTCCGTATACGATGGCTGAAGAAAATGCATTTTTCATTTAAAAAATCAATAGAATAACTGTATGACGACTCTCACAAGAAAGTTAACAACATTATAAAATCGATTCTCTTATTTTAAGGATCTGTAATATTTTTTCAATTTTTTAAACTAGTTTCGATTTTATGAGACTTTGAGTTACCGAGATAATTTTCAATGAAGCTATTCTGTTCTCAAAGCTGACAAGTACCTACCTGGTTTTTTTTTTGTTGCGGTGGTGTCACTCCACTTTGAGACGATGGCAGCGATTTACAGTTGTCTTGTCTCAAAGTGCCAAAAAATCAACGCACAGATAAATTATCTTTCTCGTGTGGCTTTTCAGTGAATTATTTGTTAGGAAACTGAGGTATACTCATTCAAATCGATAGTAGGGCTTAAATTTATTAAATTGCAGAAATATGTGCTTAAAATGATAAAATAATTATAGTGAACTGTTAACGGATTATGCATATATGAATGGAACAAGTAACTTAAAATATTTGTATATTATTTTTTCGGATTTTATGGAGACGAAAGTAATAAGCACAGAACTTTTACACGATTTCGAAAAAAAAACTCAAAAATTTACAATCACAAAGGTTTCTCTTTGAGGAAGCAAAAGTATGAACATTTTTAATAAAACTTCTGAGTTTTTTATTAGATTATCATAACAATTTATTCAGTGTAGATTGACGACAGCATACAATAATTGATAGACTATAAATTATACTTTACTTATATAAACTTGTACAAATTACTTTAATATAAATACTTTTTATTTTAATCCCTCTCATTTGATGAATATCAAAATCCTAATAAATAGTTAATAAAATCTTAGAATACTTAGAATATCTCAAAAAAACATTATGAAATAATATGTCAGCTTTGTGTAGGTGAATGAATGTATGTATCTCTTCGAGCCAATTTAAAAATTTATTTATTTAATCGCCAACGTTTCAAACCGTTTCGGTTCCTCTTCAGGGCTAAAAACCCATTCTTTTCAAAAAATTATACATTTACAAAATTTCAATTAATTCTTAGACGTATAAGTTAGAATATTTATTGTAAACTTTGACTAGAATATGAACTTACATTGCTGACCAAGCATATTATTGGCAGCAAATGTCTTATCAAAATTAGAATTAGGTAAATATATAGTTTATCATCAAGGTTTAATCATTAATTGAAATTTTGTAAACGTATAATTTTTTGAAAAAATGGGTTTTTAGCCCTGAAGAGGAACCGGAACGGTTTGAAACGTTGGCAATTAAATAAATAAATTTTGAAATTCAGCTTTCTCAAAAGTTTGTAATTGATATAAGCTACAAACTATTCGTATCTATTTTCTACTCTTACCTCGCCTTATTCTAGGATATTAAAAATTACACGTTCACTAAAATTAACATTCACATAAACATTTTATTTTTTTTATAACACGACGTGATCTTCGCAATGGTGAATCTGTTGGTGGTGGTGGTGGTGACGCCATCTCGACATCTATTGCCAATGGTAGTGATGGTGGTGGTGGTGGTGGTGGTGACGCCATCTCGTCATCTGTTGCCAATGGTAGTGATGGTGGTGGTGATGGTGGTGACGCCAATGGTAGTGATGGTGGTGGTGGTGGTGGTGGTGGTGGTGACGCCATCTCGTCATCTGTTGCCAATGGTAGTGATGGTGGTGGTGATGGTGGTGACGCCAATGGTAGTGGTGGTGGTGGTGGTGGTGGTGGTGACGCCAATGGTAGTGATGGTGGTGGTGGTGGTGGTGGTGGTGACGCCAAGGGTAGTGATGGTGGTGGTGGTGGTGGTGGTGACGCCATCTCGTCAACTGTTGCCAATGGTAGTGATGGTGGTGGTGGAGGTGGTGACGCCAATGGAAGTGATAAATGACATCGTCGTCGATGCGGAGATGGTGATCGCGGTGACTCCATCTCCTGTAAACATCGGTACGAATAGTCTACACATCCTCCACACTTATATCTATCACATCGCCAACAAATTTCCCAGAAATCATCAAGGATATTGTAGCGATATTTACAAACACAACACTTTTTTTCACACCATCGTTCTGGAGATTGGGAGTGCATAGACTCAATCTTGTATGAAGGTGGTGATCGACGACGTCGATGTGAAGATGGTGAACGCGGTGATTCCATCTCCTGTAAACATCGGCACGAATAGTCGACACATCCTCCACACTTATATCTACCACATCGCCAACAAATTTCCCAGCATTCATCTAGGATATCGTAGCGGTACTTGCAAACACAACACTTTAAGATGCACATCCTGTACTTCGATTAGAATTTTTTCTTTAAAAAGATGTAGTTGCTATTGCTATTGCCTCTTTGCAACTTGAGGAAAGACTCTAAAACAGGAGAACTATGCTAGGCTATTTATTTCAGAAGGACAACTTCCCCTTCCACAATATTTGCGTAGACTTCACAACTTTTCCACCTCCAATATGGGAGGGTCCAAATTTTCTCTGGCGTGCACGCCGCAGCATGTGTACCATCTTAAGACTCCCTGTGAGCGCAGCAGGTACACATACTGCGGATATACACTCTATAGCGTATTTTCTCGCGCAGAAAAACTTTTCACTGCTTCTATACCGACATTCTTATATATAAAAACATTTTCTGCGAGCGCAGCAGGTAGACATTGCGCATAAATGTAGAGATAATTCTTCGAGCGCAGAAAAAGTATTAAAAAGTATTAAAAAGTATTGAAAAGTATTAAAAGTATCCAAAAAGTATCAAAAGATATCAAAAAGTATCGAAAGAGTATCGAATGAGTATCAAAAAGTATTAAAAAGTATCGAAAAAGTATCAAAAATATTGTCCTCTATGAATAGAATAAGCGAGAAAGTGCGAGCTACTTTCTTATACGAAAAAGTATCAAAAATGTATTAAAAAGTATTAAAAAGTATTAAAAGTATCGAAAAAGTATCAAAAGATATCAAAAAGTATCGAAAGAGTATCGAATGAGTATCAAAAAGTATTAAAAAGTATCGAAAAAGTATCAAAAATATTGTGCTTTATGAATAGAATAAGCGAGAAAGTGCGAGCTACTTTCTTATACGAAAAAGTATCAAAAATGTATTAAAAAGTATTAAAAGTATTAAAAGTATCGAAAAAGTATCAAAAGATATCAAAAAGTATCGAAAGAGTATCGAATGAGTATCAAAAAAGTATTATAAAGTATCGAAGAAGTATCAAAAATATTGTCCTCTATGAATAGAATAAGCGAGAAAGTGCGAGCTACTTCTTATACTTGCATAATAGTCCGGGAGTCAGGGAGTTTAAAAGCATCATATCAAAAAGTTCGTGCTATAGTTTGTTTTATTGTTGAAATATGTTGATAGTCACTTACTGAAAATAGCCATAAAGTCTCTACAATGAGCCAAGTCGGGAACATTGTTATTATTGCAAAATAAGTTCCAAAAATGCATTTTTTTTAGTTTTTCTTGATTAACTTCCTTCTTATTGCATTTCTGTAAAAAAAGTTTTAGAGA
>JACCIB010000127.1:0-357018 GCA_018906965.1 Philotrypesis tridentata
TATCTCTCTTTTGATTTTAACTTGTCTACAATTTGTTTCTCTCCCGCTAAAATCTTCATTTCATTCAAACGCAACACTAAATCCCTAATATAAGTATGATAAGTTCTCAATTTCTCATCCGACGGAATTCTAATTGGTAAACGCGCTACTCTCCCAAAAATTAATTCAAAAGGCGTAAAATTCGTAGCCGTATGAACACTCGTATTATAAGTAAATGTAGCAAATGGCGCTAATTTATCCCAATCATCATATTTTTGAGAATAAATCCTAATAAACTCAACCAACGGCGCATGACTCCTCTCTAAAGAACCATTCGTTTGCGGTCTATAACCTGATGTTTTTAAATGATCTATTTTAAAAATTTTCAACATTGATTCTACTATATCTGACAAAAAACTAGTACCCCTATCTGATAAAATTGCTCGTGGTGCCCCAAATCTACAAATCAAATGCCTCGCTGAAGCATCCACAATCGTAGTCGCATGTAAATTTTTAATTCGTATCGCAATTAAATATTTTGTCAAATTACACTGCATGATGCTGATTCCCACTCGGTGTTATTCTCAATTTTCCAACTATATCAATCGAAACTTTATCAAACGCTTCAATTGGCGTATTCGTTATTATCATCGGTTCTCTTATCTTAAACCTCTCAATCTTTTGTTCTTAACAACCACTACACTTCCTTATATAATTCTGTATATCATTAACTTAACTTCTGATACGTTTGATTAATCCCTTTATGACCTCCTGTCAAACTATCATGTAAAGCACTAATTATCTTCTTCCTATCTTTTTCAGCTGGTAACTCCACTTTTCTATAACAAACCGTCACAGTAATATTCGAATTATCAAAATGTCTCTTCAATAATTCACTCATCAATCCAGGCTCCAGGGTCAAATCACCTTTCCTGGAAATTCTAAAACTCTCAATATGTCTATGACATAAAATTCTCCTCAAATTATCCAAACACTTATTCACATTCTCCAAAGTTATCACACTAAACTGCTTTTCTTTCACTACTAAAGAAAAAACATTATACTTTTTATAAGGTCTTATTAATAATTGACCCACAAAAGGTTTCTTCTTCTTCAAATTAAACAAATCTATTGCACCAATATCATTCAACAATCTCGTCACTGACGTATCCGCTTCACAATCTCTAGTTATAAATTGCACAACATTATCCCTCTTATACGTTAAACAATCTCTCACACTCAACACATTACTACCTTTCACTGATTCCACTAGTCTTTCCTCAATTGTATCATACTCTCTCATTCCTCCATCAGACTCTCCACTTCATATTCATTCAAATCATTCAAATCATTCATATCTGGCATCATTATTACAGGTAACGTATCTTCCGCTGGTTTGGAATACTCAATATTATAAATATTTTCTCCATTCTCACTCACATCAGCAAGAACACCAATACCTCTACCAACATTCCCCAATTTACCTGGTGTACTCTTCGCTCGTGGCTTTATATCACCTATTTTCGTTGATTCTGAAATCCTCCCTCTTGGCGGAAATATCATTATTTCACTCGTTACCGATGTATCTTTATCTGACAAAGAATCTCTCATATTATCCAGTCTCCTCTGTACCTTCTCCTGCTCTCTATCTATCAATTCTCTAACTCTCTCTCCCAAAACTTCATCCATTTGAACAGTACCATAATGCGGATTCAACTCATGCAACCTAAACCTCATTTCATCATTCACTTCTTCATCCTCTGAAAAATGCGTAATCGCTATATCGTAATCCTTATCCTCTTCTTCTACTTCAACCTCCTCATTTTGATGTTTAGCCATACTCTCTTCTAATCTCCTACTAGCTTCTTCCACTTCTCTCCTACTCAAACTCGTTCTAATAGACACACTTCTTTCACCTTCACTCTCTGTAATCACTCTGCTCTCAGATTGACTAACTTCACTAACATCTATTCCAATACTCTTCACAGTTCTATTTTCTTCACCTTCATCAGTACCACTATCTTCTACATCCGAAACATCTGTCGTTTTTTCCATTCTAATCCCACTATATCTAGGATCTTTCAAAGGCGGTTTTTCCTTTTCACTACTACAAATCCCTGTAGATGATAATGCTGTTGTACTCAATCTCCCTCGTGACGAATTCACTTTCATTGAAACATCTGTCCCTTCACTATCACTATCCCTCAATTCACCAGATTTCAATAACACTGATTTTGATGAAACTCTTTTACTCTGCGATCTCTTCACTGATCTTGTCGATTTAGGCAAAGCTCCCTGTTTAATATATTCTGCAACTTTAGATGTCACCTGCGCCCTATTTCTAGTCCTCTGAGCTATAACACTATGATCTAATTCTGGTGCCATTTTATTAGTTTTCGCTCCTACAGGTCTACCTCTCGATCTCTTCACCTCTTCAACCTCAGACTGCATTCTACTCCTACTAAAAATTTTGCTCTTCACCGATGACACAATACGCTTCGCCTTATCACCATCAGACTTATCTCTTTCTTCAATTATCATCATCTTAAAACCCGGTATATTTTTATTGATTTGTTCTTTTCTAATTTCTGGCGGATTTCTCGAAAAAGCATCTGCATTCTCATTCAACTTCCCTGGTTTATATTTAAAAGTATATTCATATCCCGTAAATCTAAACATCCATCTCATAAGCCTTTGTCCTGGATCCTTTCGTGTATGCATCCAATTCAACGGTTCATGATCACAAACCAATGTAAACATTTTACACAACAAATACGGTCTAAACTGATGTAACGCATATAACACTGCTAAACACTCTTTTTCAGTTGTCGAATAATTTTTTTCAGCTTTAGTTAACGTTCTCGATAAAAACTGAATAAGAATGCTCAAATCCATCTTTCTCTTGACTCAAAACAGCTCCTATTGCTATATCTGAAGCATCAGTTGTTAAAATGAACTCCTTTTCAAAATCTGGAAACTGCAAAATGGGCGGATTTATTAAACACTCCTTCAAAGTCTGAAAACTCTTCTCACAATCTTCTGTCCACTCAAATTTCACACCATCTTTCACCAAATTCCTCATAGGCCTCTCAATTACTGCAAAATCCTTGATATATTTTCTATAATTACCAAACATACCCAAAATTTCTCGTACACTTTTAGCACTTTCGGTGTTGCCAACTTTGTAATTGCCTCCACTTTCTGCGGATTCAGTTCTATTCCTCTCGCACTAATGATATGACCTAGAAATGCAACTTCTATCCTGAAAAATTGTAACACCAACTTCGCCTCTCTC
This sequence comes from Philotrypesis tridentata, assembly GCA_018906965.1. Taxonomy (NCBI): domain Eukaryota; kingdom Metazoa; phylum Arthropoda; class Insecta; order Hymenoptera; family Pteromalidae; genus Philotrypesis; species Philotrypesis tridentata. The sequence goes on from JACCIB010000127.1 coordinate 3,275, forward strand.
AATCTCTCCATTAATTTCCTAATTCTCGATTCATGTTCAGACAAATCTCTACTATAAACGATTATATCATCCAAATATACCAACATTTTTATATTCTGTAAACCTCTCAAAACCTTCTCCATCAACCCCTGAAACGTTGCAGTTGCGTTTTTTAAACCTTCTGGCATGCGTGTATACTCATAATGTCCATTAATTGTTGAAAAAGCTATCTTATAACAATCCTCCGGTGCCATAGGTATTTGCTGAAAACCACTCGCCAAATCAAAAATTGAAAAATAAATCGCTCCTCCTAATTGATCCATAATATCAGCAATATTTGGTAACGGATAAGCATCTCTAATAGTCTTCTTATTCAATTCTCTAAAATCAATAACCATACGCCACCTCGGATTACCATGACTATCTGGTTTCTTCGGTACAATCCAAATCGGAGAATTACACGGTGAATTCGATTCTCTTATAATCTTATCCTTCAACTTCTTCTCAACACTCTCCTTTACCACTTGTTTATGTTTCGGCGGATGCCTATTTTGTTTAGTATTGATTGGAACATTATCCTCCAAAAACATATAATGTTGAATCATATCCGTACAAGGCAATTTATCTCCTGGCAGTAAAAACCTATCCAAATAATCTTCCAATATACCATCAACTATTTGTAATTCCTCTTTATTCAAATGCTGTCGTCTAACCACTTCCTTTACTCTTCGTAACCTTTCTGCATTATCTAATATCCTTTTTCCTTCAAATTCACTATCAGGTTCTACCAAGAAATTAGCTTCTGTATCAAACGGTATCAACTCCCTAGGATTCACTTCTATTGCCACATCCTTTTCATCCGTATTTATAGCCAAAATCTTACAAGTATCATTCTCATTAACTACCACTCCTTCTCCTAAAAACACATTCTCATTACCAACATCTATCCTAGAAACATAACCTTCTTTCAAATCACTGTGTATTAAATTCATTTGTATAACTTGTCTCGTTCTCGCCTTTATATTATAAACCAGTTTATTATCAATTCTTACATCTGCATTATTCACACTCACCACTTCTTTAGATAATAACCTCTGATCTCCATTTGGTATCTGCAACCACTGTCTATCATAATTCACTTCCTCTTCACCCTCCATTAAATATGGTATCGGATTCATCACATCTCCCGCCACCATCAAAGTGTTACTATAATAAGAAATCACAGCTTCTTCTTGTCTCAAATAACTTTTCCCCAAAATACCATCATTCGAAATTGGAAACTCATCTAACACCACATTAAACTTCACAATTGAATTCCTAATCTTCAAATAAACTGAACCCAATGTATATATAATTTGACTGGTTATTCCTCCTAAACCAATGACATCATCTGTATAGATAGGCATATCTTTATCTAATACCGCCAACTTAATCAAATTCACACCAGCTCCACAATCAACCATAAACGTCACCCACGGTCTTGCTGTCCCAATTGGCACATGAATTCTCATAGCAGTTACTCTATCATTTTCCTTAAAATATTCTCCAAATCGTGTCTTGTAGGCTGAATCATATGATTCTGCTGATTGCGCCCCGTTAAAATAGACATAACTGGTGCTTGTTGCTTCCCTTTCTGTTACATTAAACACTCTATCTGTTGCTGATAATTTTTGACATCCAAATTCCTCGCCTGTTCTTGTTGTTGCTGTTGCTTCTGCTCCAATGATTTTGATGATAGGCTCGCCACTCTGTCTTAACGAGCCTCCTGGTAGTTTAAATGACCAGAATTACCTTCTCCTCCTTGATCTTGATTTCTCTAATTTTGCTGCAACCTGTTATCATTTTCTCTCTGATCTGGATATCTCTGTACATAATTATTAAAATTACCCGTTTGAGGATTAAACAACCTCCTATTATATCCACTATTACCTTCAGTATTCCAAGAATTCCAATCTCTATTGCCTTGATTTGCACCACCTCTATAATTACCATATCCACCTCTACCTCTAAAATTATTATCATTATTGCCTCTATAATTACTAAAACCACCTCTGTAACTGTTATTATAATTACCTCTATAATTATTTCTATTACCAGCTTGATTATTATTTCCTCCATATGAATTAGCAAAATTTCCTCTAAAATTACCAAAACTTCCACGATAATTATTGCATCCTCCTCTACCTCTAAAACTCTCCTGCTGTAACCCATAACTATTATTACCATATTGACCTTCATTGTGCCAATTACTTCCACTAGTTTGTTGCTCTTCTGTTGCCTTAGCCTCCAAATATCCAACATAATTCATTCCAAATCCATGCATTGGCTCATTATGATTCCTATTAAATTGCTGATGAAAATTTCTGTCATTACTGTGATAATTATCATGACCTCTTCCCCTATAAGTTCTCGTATCTGGAATAATTTTCGCTTTCATTCTAGCTTCAAGCCTCACTGCTTCTTCATATGCTGCTGTTAAAGTAGCTGACCTCGCTGCATCCACCTTGTCTGATAATCCTAGATGTAATCCTGTGATAAAATTATCAATTGCAACCTTCTGTGTATGCTCCATCATATTTTCATTGTAATCATCACCATATAATTCCCTCAAAACACTTCTGGCTCCACTCAGCAAAACATTCAATTCATCATAAAAATCACCAACTATATATTGTTGCCTCATTCTAATACTCTGTATTTTATTGTTATAATAACTAAAATCCCTTCCTGGACCAAATCTCTGCTTCAGATGCCTTATTAATTCATCCACATTCCTGAATTCTTTATTGTTCAAACTCTTCTTCGCCGGTCCTGTTATCCGTTGTAAAACTCCTCTCATAAACTGTGGCCTCGTTGAATCTGTTACCAATTCATTGGCATTTCTTAAATCTTGAATGTAATTCCTCAAACTCGTGTGTTTCCCATCAAAACTAGGAATTCCACTCATCACATTCATTAGTGTAAAAGAATTCGTTAACCCATTGATTAACGCCGTAGTCGTGGCATCCAGGCCCGTCGTATCACCTGCTCCTGTACCCATTATCTTGAACAAATTAATAAACTATCTACTATCTCAAAAAAAACTCTGAAATATCCTAAACAATGTCTCAAAAAAAACACTACCAATTCAAATAAAATTCATCAATATATCTCTATTAAATAAAATCTCTCTTAAATAAATCACATTGAACAACACCAAAAATATTTAAAACAATAAATATTCAATTGCAAAAACTCTATTATTATAAAAAAAACACAATAAATTAAATTAAATAAATAAAAAAAAACCTCAACAATCTATAATTATTACACTTAAATCAATTTCCCAAAAAAACAATAGAAATCCTACAATTCTAAAAATTATTACCTAAATAATCCCCTAATTAACAATAAGAAAATATTTCAAATATTATATTATTAAATATATTATAAATATTAATTATTATTATTATTAGTATACCCTTTGTATACTACACATTCAAAAATAAATCATAAAATATAAAAAAAAAATCATAAAAATGTATAAATATTATGCATATAAAATAATTATTTATTGTTCAAAAATATTATTATTAATTATTATAATAAAATATTAATTTTCCCTATGCTAAAACATTCAAAATTCTCTAATCTCTATTTCTCAAATTCAAATCTTCGCCCTTAAGATGGCTACGCTCTAGTTCAAGCACTAGTGCCAACTCACTTCTAGTAACTTTTTCCCTATAATCTTGACTCCCTGCACCTGTATACATATATTGATGTCTTTTCAGTACTAGACTTGGCTAACCTCTCGCGCACATATACAGCCAAGTTTATTTAAACTTTAAATCATTAAACAATCACGTAGAACCTTGAAACCCGTACTAAAAATAATCTTCAGTGTCTCCTCTACAAGTGTACAATGCCTAAATCTACTCAAAAATTATTCAGATTCTGAGAAAAAGTCAAACTACAAATCATCTCTACGGACTCAAACTCACTGCTACAAAAAACCATCAGATAAGTATTAAAAATCAACTTGAATTAATAATTGCACCAATAACTACTGCCAAACAAAGTATCGATACTTTGTGACATATGCTTTGCTTCTCTTTTTCAGAAAAACTTGGAGACGAGGACCAGAAACGAGCTTCCGGAAGAACAACCTCGACTGCTTCAGCCAATAACCAACAAATACATAAGTAAATCACTTTAAATTATTCACTAATCACCTCTCTCAGTTACTCCTACAATCAATTACCACAAATCTATTAAAACCACTTTAAACGACAAATTTTTCCTATCGCGTACCAAGTGCTATACACAAACCTACGCCTCTCGATCAATTTCCTCTAATAAAAACAATGCTAAATTCACAATTCTCATAAAAAAACTCTTTCTATTATTCCTGAACCTTCTCAAGAAATAAAACACTCAAAAAAAACACTTATTCCGTCAAAAATGTTGACTCTGAGAGCTAATATACCTAACTACCCTCAACTCCAATACTCATATCCTCGGATCAATTACTTATTCTTTAAATTCTCGAATCAACTAACCACTTTTCACTTAAACAATTTTTATAACATTGCTATTGTCATTTTATCTACAGACACCGCCAATTTATCTTTCTAAAATCAAAAATCTAAAAATCTATCAACTATAAACCCTCGCTTTTTATTAAAATAATCCTCTCAATACACTAATTACTCCAAACTAATAAAAACAATATTTAATTATTATTTCCTCTATCAACTACTTCTTTTCACTCATAAAATCACTCACTAACATCACTTGTTCAACTATCACCTTGTTTGCCTCACACTAATTTTATCCAAAAATAATTCAATAAATCAAAAATCAATCTTTTCAATTAACAACACTTTTTCTATTAAATGCAATATATTTTTCCATACTCTTCCTATCTATTCACTCCTATCATACACCTGTTGATCCTTCGACTAACCTGAATCTGTCAAAAACTATCTCTGTCTCTTTCTATCACTTGAATCTTTTCTTCACACACCAACACTTTTATCCGATTATTGTCAGTAATATTTTTTGAATCATTACACTTTTTCACTATGTCTCACTATACTTTCCTATAATTCAATTAACAAATATCTTTTTTTTACTCAATAATGCCCGCAGGCTATGCTTTGCATATATGACAAATATTTTTCCAAATTAAATCAATAGCTTATTGCTCTCTCGCATTCTTTATCCTACTTTAAACTCATTGCAACATCATATATTGCAAAAACAACTACTCAGCATATACTGAGTTCACTACTCCTCTGATCGCCAATGTCGTAAATGCTGAATTCGCATTTCAACACTCCACTAAAACACAAATTCAATTTTTAATGCATCAGCAAGTGTTGAAATATCAAATTCTCTTTCGACACTTCCTGACATTTTCCAATCACACCAACTAATCAATTACTCTTCTATATCACTTCCACAAAAATCCAATAACGCTCACTATCTAACTCAAGAAAATTTTCCTCGCATCCAAAAATAAACAGATAATTCTAAAAATATATATTAATTTAATTCTCTTAAATACACTTCTACTATCTTTTTAATTTTCAGAAAACCGAAAGGACTCAGCGCTCAAATAAAGATAAGACATGGGTCCCCCTCGCACATGAACACTACTATTAACTTCCAACGGACTTCAACAAACTCAAAGTTGTATCATGTTCAAATATGTACTGTATACTCTATGCATTCAAAAGTTGAGTAAATAAATTTCCAAGTGAAAATGGCATATATACACTCATTTAAACTATCCTTTTGCCTTGAACTTTCCCTAAAAATTTACTACAAACAAACATATATGAACTCTTCATAATATATGTTTGTTTGAATCTTTACAAAAAACTCTTGTACTTTTCTTTAGACTTTCACTCAAACTAATCTTCAAATAAAAATAAATTTTATATCATTTATGGGCCCCCCAGGACACTTACACTATTTACTCTATTCATATATTTATATTCTCAAAAAAAACTATCTTTATAAACCTAGCAGAACTTAAACTCAATCTATCTTCACTACAAGTATATCTATACTACACAAGCCAACATGGCGGCCTCCTTCTCCTAGGCACGCGCGCGCTCCTTCACCCGCCACTATATCTATATTGTGCCATGTGCACTAACGCGCTGACGCATGGCGGCCATTTTAAAAACTTTCAAATTTTCAGCGTTGTACTGCGCACTAAACTATTTTTTTCCTTAAACACTTATATTTATCCATAAAAACACAAGAAATTGTCACACGAGAAAAAGCAAGGATCTCGGTGGGACCTCCAATTTTTGTCAGCTAGAGTGCTAGATGCACTCTATTTAACTTTAAATATTTAATTATTTATTGAGTCTTTGCTACCTGTTCCACAGACATCAGGCGGTCATTCCTGACTCGTTTCACAATTTCTTTGTGCTTTTGATTTCATTTATATTTAATACATTTAATAAAACTTCTTACCTTGATATTTTTCTCGTAGACTAATGATTCTCCTATTTGTTACCTCTGGGCATAATTAGTAATGATAATGGATCAGGTGTGAATTAAATTAACTCTTGGTATAATGCTGACTATTAGCAATCCTGCTAATTTAAACCTTTATTCACCCTCACAAATGGATATAATATGACAAGTTGGTCCAATGCTTTACTTCATTTTCTGCTCACTACTGTACTGATATTTCAATGGAATTCTATTAACAAACTCTTGATTCTACTCTAAAAATCCTACTCTGGACTGTATTGGGCCAGGGCTCAAGAGCGACTGACTCATTACCCAGTACATTGTCGCCGATCGCCCTCTTCGGCTGACAATTAGCGCTGACGTCAGAGATTGCAACCTCCGCCCGCGCACCCCTTGCCCTATATACTAAGTATACTCAAAGTATATCGCACTGCGGCTCACGTTGCACATTCCTTAGGCCGAGTGTCGACATTAAGGAAGCACACCGTCAGCTTGCGCACAACACACTTTTCGTACAGCATGCTATGTTCCGAATATTCGAGAGCAATCGAAATTGCTCCAGAATACTCGGAACATAACAATGTAGTATTACCATAATCATGAAAATTCCTGATGAAAAAGATCCCCATGTAGTAATTTCTTCAAATATTTTTTTGAAAGTACTTTTTGCAATACTCGTTAAAGCATTTTGCGAAAATATAACTACATCCGTTGCATCACCAGCCATATCATTTGTAATCACATTCAAAAGTTGTATTTTTTCCATGGGAAACATTAACTGCTCCTGTAATTTATCCAAATCTGCTTGTGAGTAATACCATGTGTTGCTAAATTTTGTACAGCTTGAAATGTCAATCCCAAATGGGTATAAGGTTTAATAACATTTGGTGGAATAGACGCTGTGGCTTCGGTATAAGTTTAATCCAATTTCCATCAATTTCGTAGTATGTTGGTACAACTGTATTACAATCTACTTAAGTACTTTTCTTGATTAATATATGTGGGTTTTTGGCTTCAAAAGCCAAGCTTCATTTCGAACAGAAACTGGTAAACGATTGTACCATTCTTCCGTATGTAAAATTACTACTGATCTTGGTACACACTTAATTAAATGTACAACTTCTCCCGCAACTTTTGCCATATAACCTGGTTTTTTCATAATATTATAAGCAAACTCATCAGAAGCAATATTGGCCAAGGATAAGGAATTTTGGATTACCTTCTTCTCAAGCTCGCATTTTTCAGTAATTAAATTAACATATAAATCATTAATCTGATTTCTTAAATGTCTATCTACATATACAAAGTTAGAATTTACATAAGTGAACAAATCTTAATTAACTCTATTAACTACTTCTCCATAACTATTATATTTTTTTGCAATGAGTAATTTTGGATGCTCAGTACGAATTAATTCTCTATTACAATGGACTTCTACATTTTTTATAGCTAATGCAAATGTAATTTCATTTGCATTTAAAGCATAAACTATTTCTTTACTATCTTTACTAAAATATTTCATTGCTATACCTTTAAATAAAACTTCATATGAATTTTCGAAGGATTGACCTTCTGGTAAAACATGCCAAAACGTATTTCCTCCCTGCATATCCATACAATTCTTATTGGAAAACTTACAAACTACGCCTGAACTTAATATCAATTTATCATTTTTTAAATTTACTTTTGCATTATTTTGAATCAGTGTAATTTTAATTAATCCACGAACAAAAACATTATTCCATGATCGAAAATTGTCTGCATAAGCAGCACTAGAACACAATCTATCTGCCGCACTTCCCGCAAAATCAATACCTTGTGTCATAGTTGAGTTAATTTTTAAATCCGAAATAGTATGAACGTTATCATATTTAAAAATATTCGTTTCATGAATAAATTTGCATTGTTCGTGACTTAATTCTCTAAAATATTGTTCCGTATTTTCAATTGGTATCAAGTATCCAAAAATTCCACAAAAAATATAGTTCTATGAATTTCAATTTCACACTGAATAATTGGAATCGACCGAAAGTCTATTATTTGTATAAGTTCAATAATAGTATTTGATGAATTTGCTTGATTATCTTGAAAGTCACAGTCACCAGAGTCCAATAGTGAATAGGTTGTAATATTAGGCGCCGATGAACAGCAATCATAGTCTATGGTAGCTTCATTAACTTTTAAGAATATTTTTAAAATAATAATATAGATAAACACCATCTTGAATTCTGAAATCAAATTGAACATATTAATTTTTCTTTTCAAACAATACCAACTTATTTGCATGAACTACTATTTGCTTCCCTTCTTTATTTATGGTAATATTACCATTTTTAGATACATGCATAATTTCAAATGGACCTAGATTATGATTTTTTTATAATTTCCCAGGTTTTGATTCTTTAATTAACCATACCTCATTTCCTATTTCAAAATATACTGGTTTAAAAAATCTGTCATAGTATGTTTTAGACTTTCTTTTGAAACTATTAAATTTTCACGTGCTAACTTAGCAATATCTTTCATATTCGAAATTAAATTTGATAAATACTAATTCATATAGCATAAACGTATGTGCACTATGGATACTTGTATTATACTGAACTTGTGCCAATTCTAATAAATCATCTCATGAAATATTTTTAGAAGAGAAATTCTTTAAATATTCACACAATGGGTGATGCGCTCTTTCTAAAGAACCATTAGACTGTGGTGAAAAAGATGTTGTTTCTATTTTTGAAAATTTAAATCGTTTAGCTACGGCTTTCATTAACTTTCTCATAAAATCTGTACCTCTATCAGTTAAAACTACTTTTGGTCAACTAAAAATTATTATGAATTTATTTATAAATGCATCAGCTACTGTTTCAGGCCTTTGATCTGGTAATCGTACTGCAATTAAATATTTCGAAAGTTGATCCTGTATAGTCAAAATATATTTGTTATTATTTTTAGTTACATTCAAAGGTCCCACTATATCAAATTATTTTTCTGACAATCATTACAATTTTTGATTCTATTTTCTATATCTTGTTTTAAATTTTCCCAAAAATATTTAGACCTTACACGATTAAAAGTTTAGGTTACACCTGCATGTCCTCCTAATAAACTATCATGATTTTCCTGAAAAATCTTATCCATATCCTTTAAAGCTACATATTCAATATAATTTAAACAAACTACTATTCTTATTGCAGAATTTTCAAAAACTTATACTAAAATTTCCTCAATATCTGACCAATTTAAACTATGTATTATATTTATATATCATATGTATTATATAAGATCTTTTGAAATACTGAAATGATCTATTTTTTCTGCCAACAAAATATCCTTGAACTTCTTAAAAATCTGTAATATATTTACTTTAATTATAGAAACTGATTGAGCTGATTAATACATAAAATTAAAGTATTAAATGCTTTGAAAGTTATAATTTCTACCTCATTTAGTCGCATATGAATGTGTTGATTGCTCAGGCCTGAGATGCCGTTGCGATCTCTACTTTCAAGTTGAATAAATCCCTCATGTAACGGGAATTTACCTAAATAAATGTATTTAGATGAGTGTGTATACACTATCTAGTATGATTTTATCCCACGGTAGTTTGTTATAATTCTTTTGTTGTTATTATCGATCCCTCCGAGGCAATGGTTTTGAAAGGGTTTAAAAAATTAAAACTCCTTTCTTTTAAGAAACTAAATAAACCCTATAACTCTATAACCCTACAACCCTATAACCCTATAACTCACATAGTGAATTTTTCTATGGTTGTTTCCCTTTTTCAGCCGATTTCGAAATTTTCCTTCCTCGCCTCTTTCATCTATCTAGGCTGGAGAGCTCAACCCTAGCTATACTCTTACGAGTGCGCTCAAAAAGAGCAATTAATAAACCATAACGCCGACGTTACAATATCTAAACCTTTACTATCTATAAAGTGTACAATATTATCTTTTCTATTTACCCACAGAATTATACAATCAATCACTATTATTTTTATCTATCTTTGTCAAATCCAAAATATTATTTTTCTCTGTAATACATTTATTTTTATTTCCCCTTTTTTTTACAAATTGTCTCTTTTTGCTTAATCCTAGCGTCATTTAACTTTTCTATTTTCTGATCATTTAATAAAATATCTGTAAACCCTTTAGATTTTAACTGTTTCACTTTTAGAGCCTAGTAATCATATTAATTTGAATATTATATACTGGATTTCTCGATAAAGCATCGGCATTTACATTATTTTTTTCCCGGTTTATAAATAATTTCATAATCATAGTCTAATAATTACAAACGCTACCGTTCTACTCTCGAATTTTTATCAGCAGTCTTAAATGATAATAATGGCTTATGATCAGTAACAATATAAAATTTATTCCGATAGATATAATTTCGAAATGTCTTAACAGCAAACGTTATTGCTAAGGCTTCTCTTTCATATGTATGATATTTTTTTTCTGCTGTCCTTAAAACTTTCGAAGCAAATGCTACTGGTCTATCTTCTCCAATTTTCCCTTGACAGAATACACAATCAACTGCAAATTTTGATGCATCAGCCATAATAATAAAAGGTTTTTCCATGTCTAGAAATTGTAATATTAGTGCAGAACTCAATGCATACTTTAAATTTTTAAAAGCTTTTTGTCTTTCGTTAGTTCAAACAAATGTTTCTGTCTTTTGTAGAAGCATTGATAATGGCTTTGCTATATCTGCGAAATTTTCTATAAATCTCCTATAATAATCAGCTAAACTTAAGGGGACCGAACACGTTTAAATTCTGAAAAATAAAATTATAAGAAATTATTATTAAATTAAACAACATGTTAGAGAAACATTTCATACTTATATTATGTTCACTTACCTTCAATGTAAGCCCCTAAAATCCAATTTTGGACCTACCTATTCGAAGTGGCACTTCGAAGCCTTCGAAGACTTGTTTTTCACTGTCTGTAGGATTCCAGGGGACCATATGCTTCGATTGAGCTCAAATTTTGTGAGTATGCTCTATGTAAGTATAGTTTTCGTATGAACAAAGGGATTTTGATTTGAAAGCTTCAAATTTGTTTAAAAAATAAAACTGTGGCATAAAAAATATTGAAAATGAAAAAATTAACTTTTTTTTATTAAAATTTTTCTAAGCATTCAAATCAAAATTCCTCTGTTCATACGAAAACTATACTTACATAGAGCATACTCACAAAATTTGAGCTCAATCGAAGCATATGGTCACCTGGAATCCTACGGACAGTGAAAAACAAGTCTTCGAAGGCTTCGAAGTGCCACTTCGAATTGGTAGGTCCAAAATTGGATTTTAAGGGCTTAAATTGAAGGTAAGTGAACATACTATAAGTATGAAATGTTTCTCTAACATATTGTTTAATTTAATTATAATTTCTTATAATTTTATTTTTCAGTATTTAAACGTGTTGGGCCCCCTTAAGAATTCTCTAATATTGTTCCGTATTCTTGGAATTGGAAATTTATTTACAGCTTCTATTTTTTCGGATAAGTTTTAATACCCTGTTCACTAATTATATGTCCTAAAAACTCAACTTCTTTCTGAAAAAATTTACATTTACTTGTCTCTAATTTAAGACCAGCATCTCTAAGTTTTCCTGCAACTAAATTAAATCTGTCATTATGTTCTTCGATTGAATTAACAACTATAATAATATCATCAATATACACAAAACAAAATCCTTTCTCTATTAATTCTCCTAATACTTTCTTAAGAATTCTCTGAAAAACTCTCGGCGAATTGACTAAACCAAAGGGTAGTACTTTAAATTCAAATCTACCTAAAGGATAAACACTAAAAGCAATTTTATGAATATCTGCCTCTTTCATTTTTACCTGATGAAATCCAGAAACCATATCAATTGTTGTGAAATATTTATTCTTACCCAAAGTATCAAAAATTTCCGTAATATTTGGTAACGAATATGGATCTAGTACAGTTTTAACATTTAATTTTCGATAGTCTATTACCAATCTACATTTTTTCTTACCATTCTTTGTTAAACCTTTTTTAGCATTTTGGAGCATTAAAAGGACTTGTTAACGGTCTAACTAATTTGTTTTTAATTAATTTTTTCGTTTCTAAAATAGCAATTTGCTTCGATGTGTATGCTAAAGGAAATTGTTTTACGTATACTGGTGTTTCATCCGTTAAATGAATTTCATGCTCCTCAACATCACAAACCCCAAAATTCTCGCCTTCTATCAAACAAATATCATCATTTTTTAAAAATTAAATTTTCTACAATTTTCCTCTTTCTTCGCGACAAATGATTCAAATTAATAGTATTCATAAATAATCTTTGCCTCTCAATTTTATTTCAGTTCTCGATTTCTTCAGAATTTTTTTCATTTGCAGAGTTTAAATAAATAGTATACCACAATGCATAGTTTCTTCATCATTTGGAAATTTTAAACCTGGTATTGCAACAAAACTTTCTGGTATATCTTGAATATCAAAAGTCAAATAATTTATCTTTGTCTTAAATTTACAAATTTTTTTATCATTTTCAAAATGTATATTATTACTTTCTGATGTTTCAATACATTCTTAATAGCTAATAGTGAAATCTTGATTAACTAATTCATATTTTCCTAGACATTGATTTATATTTGCAATCAAAGTTTCAATATTAATTTTAGAATTATTTAAAAATTCAATCAATTTACGCTTATTTTATTAACAATTTTGTTCTATAAAATCTTGTTGCTCACTATTTATTTGCTCTATACCGCTATTTTCTAAAACATCATGATCAAACAACATATTTTCTTCAATATTATTATGCATTTGACTCAACGTATTTAGAACTGTTAGGGAGAGTGCAAGAATGCACCCTATCTAAACTTTAAAATATTTATTATGAAATGAGCCCTGCTTCAACACTCGCTCCGCAAGTGTCAGGCGGTCATTTCTGACTCGTGAATTGAGTTTCTGTTTTTTTTTGTCTATCTCAATGATGCGAATAATATTTAGTTAGAATGCTTACCTTGATTCTTTAGTATGAAAGTAATTCCCTTGATTATTGTTCCCTTATTAATTGGTAAGTATGGGCTAGGTATATTTACTCCAAACCTTGGAATTGCGTTATCTTTCAATAGTTTAATTCGTTGAATATTTATTGATTTGATAAATAAAGATATAAATATTGGTCCAACAATTCTTTTGATACAATACTATCAATAATCTATTTCTGATGCTTAATTCTGGATTTCTACTTTACTCTGTATTAATACTCTAAAATGACTCTTACTCTGGCCAGGGCTCGAGAGCGTCTGACTAATTGCTCAGCTCATTGTCGCCGATCGCTTTCTTCGACAATTAACGCTGACGGCAGAGATTGCAACCTCCGATCGCGCGTCCCTTGCCCTCTCTCTATACACTATATACTTTAAGTATATCGCACCGTAAGCTCATGTTGCACATTCCTTAAGTCGAGTGGCGACATTAAGGAAGTACACTTTCAGCTTGCAGTGCAATACACTATGTTTCGAATATTCGAGAACAATCGAAATTGCTCCAGAATACTCGGAACATAACAAGAACTTTCGTTAAATCTTGCTGTAAAGTTATATTCCCTTTATTAATTACATTATCATTAATAACATGAATATCATCCCTTAAATCCACAATCATAGGTATAATTATATTACATGTATTATCAACTTCTATAGTATCAATCACAATTTGAATTTTATCGTTTACAGAAAATTCTAAATTCATATTTTCTACTACTTCATCAAAAATCGGTATTAAATTATAAATCCCCATATTTTCCTTTAAATCTACTATATTTATATTATTTTTATAACTTTTTATGGCTGATTTTAATGGAATTTGCTTTGCATTTATTTCCAAATAACCCTTATTTAGTCTTAATTTGTGTTCTAATAATGCTTTTACCCCCAAAATACCATCATAAGGAATTGAAAAATCATCAGGAGCTACATGAAAATCAAAATCTGTTTCATTTATGAATAATTTTACAGTTCCTAACGTTCTAATGGAAATTTTCCGTAATTCCAGATATCAAAATTCTATTACTAGTATCAATGACATCAGCAATTAATTTATCCTTCTTTATAATATTTAATTGAGCACCGCACTATCTACTAATAATTTATATGTAGTGTTAGAATATGCATCTGTAATTTCAATGTATTGTAAAAGATTTTCTAACTTTAATACAAATGTTTCAAATCATAAATCTATTATTATATCATTATTATATTTACACAAATCCTTACTGTTACGTCCTACCTACACTCTCACCACATAGGTAGGACATGTGTTTGAGAGAAATGTATGTATTTTAATTATTTATTGAGAGCGCGTATAGAATTGTGATAAATGGCTAGGTTTAGACTCGTTACCCGCTCCGATAAGTATTTTAGTATAATTATTTGACTTACCTTTTTCCGTTTCTCTTGACTTGTTTTGCTGCTTCTGCTGTCCTCGTCTTTTTCTTTCTGCTTACTCGTCTTATTTTGATAATGGATGATAGGTTTTGTTGTAAATGCTTGCACTCTCAGTTTCGTTTTCTAGTTTGATTGATTATGTATTTCCTTCTTAAATCACAATTGCGTACTTGTACAATAAAAATCTCCGCACACTTACGAACCGCGAAGTACGGAGTTTGGAATTAAACACGAGACTAATTAAAACGAGGCCAATTCGACTCTTTTAAAGCCTGAATATGTTGACCAAATTTTAAAGTGTAATGCTTAATAATCATTTTAGAGAGTATACCGATTACCGAATAAGTGACACTGCTGACTTGTGTTACTCAATTACAGCACGCATTCAAAATATAGTCTTTCGAAATTAGCATCGTAATTCTCTTTGTGTGTTTTGAATTTTGAAAATATAGTTTAAATTGATAACAAATAGATTAAAAAGTGAATAACGTCGTAGGACGTTACATTACTAACACTATTACTTTCATCATTTTCACTACTCTTAAGGGGTTATGCCTGAGTTAAAATTTAAAACAGTCAAAATTTTTTTTACTTGATTTTTTATAAGGCAAATTTACTGTAGAGTGAGCTACCCTAGTCCTTTTTGCCCGAAAAAATTCCGTTACAAAGTTATAGGCAAAATACCAAAAAAATACAATTTTCTAAAATTGCGTATTATTCATATTTTGTCTTATTGCGCCTTTGATTATTCAAAAAAATTGCGTTTTTATAGAAAATGTAACATTCCTTTTGAAAACGGAATTTTATTTAAAAAAAAGCATAAATTATTTACTACATCATTACGTACTGTAATAGCTAATTTTTATGAAATCGTAGATTTTTTTTTATTTTGAATGTTCAAAATAAAATAAATTTAGAATTTAAATTTAGTCTTGTAATTTTTAATCAAACTCATAAAGGGGTAAAAAACACGTGCAAATTTAAATTACCGCCTAAAAATATGGCACCTTACCGCATATGGAAAAGGAAATCACTATTTTACCGACCTAGTTGAGTTTGCATTCAGACATCAGCTGTTTCGTCTGCTGTCTGCAGTTTAAGGCAAGCTGAATGTTGTGCTGTTGTGATAACTTCTGAGTCTCACTAGTGTTCATAATAGATAAGTGTTTTGTACTATAAACAACATATTATTTCTGTTGAATATTGTATAAATATTATACTCTTTGCTTGTTGTTCTACGAATTAATACTGGTCGCGCCATCTCTTGTATATATAGGATTTTGTACCTCGAGACAAGCGCGACTCCGAAAACGCGAATACGCGAGTATGTAAACACACATATATAGATATACACTATAGTCCGGGCGTCAGGGAGTTCAAATGTGGAATATCATTAAGTTTCTTATAACTTTAGTTTTATGATTGAAATGTGTTGTTGGTAACGTACTGAAAATAACCTTAAAGTCTCGACTTCGGGTCAGGTCGGGAACATTGTTATTATTGCAAAATAAACTTCAAAAATGCACTTTTTTTAAGCTTTTCGTGAATAACTTCTTTATGACTCATTTTATGTAAAAAAAGATAGAGATGAAAGTTGTTCAGAATTGAATTTTGTATAAGGTACATATATTCCCGACTGCGAAATTAAGTTTTTTCATCGTTAAATTGTTAAACAAAAAAAATTTTTTTTTAAATTTCATATTGCTACAGATTTTACAAAAAATAATTTTTTTCATTGGATGAACACCTATAGATGAGTTTTGGTACGAATAATTTAAAAATCGATGTCCGATCTTGATATCTCAAAATGGCGTCTTATTGCAAAATTATTTAGCCTAAAATTTCAAATTCATCTCCAAATTGCCCATGGAACGATAACTTGATCCAACCACCTTTAATCGATAGCTTACGACGTACTTAATAAACGCTAAAAAAAACTTTTTAAAAAATTAATATTTAACAACATTTTTAACAATAAATAATTTTTATTTTCGCCAATTTTGAAGTTAGACGAATGCAGTAAAGTGCATTTTAAAGTACGTAAAAAACCATGAATTTTCATGTAAACTTTATTTAGATCGGACCAATAGGAACGGAGATACGAAAATTTTTTCAATCGACGCTCACGCCGAAACTACTTAATAATTTTTGATGAAATTTAGTTTACAGCTTGCTCAAAAAATACTCTAAATGATGGCATTTTACCCGATAGTTGTAATGGACCTATTTCATGGAAAAATATACTCAAAATTCGAAGCAATAAATTCCAATTAATTTAGTATAATATTAAAATAGAAAACATAAATGTATTTTGTTGCACAATATATTCATGTACGTGTATAGTGTATACCTCGAAAAAAGTTTTTTTTCTAGAAAACAAGTCAATTTCGAGTATTGTTGATGCAGCTACGACAATTTCATTAACACGACATGAAAGCTGAGAAAAAAACACATAAAATTAAAAAAAAAAGCATTACCGTACGACCTCTGGTTGCCGAGAAAATAATTTAACATCTAAAGTTCCCGAAAGCTGCAGCGGCGCTCCCCCCACCACCGCGCCGCCGGGCCGAAGCAGCCGCGCGGCCGCGCGCGCTAATTTCACATTCTTTCATCGGTCGTTTTGCACGAAATAGGTCCATTACAACTATCGGGTAAAATGCCATCATTTAGAGTATTTTTTGAGCAAGCTGTAAACTAAATTTCATCAAAAATTATTAAGTAGTTTCGGCGTGAGCGTCGATTGAAAAAATTTTCGTATCTCCGTTCCTATTGGTCCGATCTAAATAAAGTTTACATGAAAATTCATGGTTTTTTACGTACTTTAAAATGCACTTTACTGCATTCGTCTAACTTCAAAATTGGCGAAAATAAAAATTATTTATTGTTAAAAATGTTGTTAAATATTAATTTTTTAAAAAGTTTTTTTAGCGTTTATTAAGTACGTCGTAAGCTATCGATTAAAGGTGGTTGGATCAAGTTATCGTTCCATGGGCAATTTGGAGATGAATTTGAAATTTTAGGCTAAATAATTTTGCAATAAGACGCCATTTTGAGATATCAAGATCGGACATCGATTTTTAAATTATTCGTACCAAAACTCATCTATAGGTGTTCATCCAATGAAAAAAATTATTTTTTGTAAAATCTGTAGCAATATGAAATTTAAAAAAAAAATTTTTTTTGTTTAACAATTTAACGATGAAAAAACTTAATTTCGCAGTCGGGAATATATGTACCTTATACAAAATTCAATTCTGAACAACTTTCATCTCTATCTTTTTTTACATAAAATGAGTCATAAAGAAGTTATTCACGAAAAGCTTAAAAAAAGTGCATTTTTGAAGTTTATTTTGCAATAATAACAATGTTCCCGACCTGACCCGAAGTCGAGACTTTAAGGTTATTTTCAGTACGTTACCAACAACACATTTCAATCATAAAACTAAAGTTATAAGAAACTTAATGCAAAAATGCTAACTTGCCCCGACTACTATAGAGAAGAGCGCTCGCATATACTGTACTCGCGCTCACTCTCTCTCTCTCACTTGTAAGTCTCGGAAGGAGACAGTCGTGTCCGACGACACATCACACATTGTAATAAAGTTACTTATTATTAAAAACAACCTCACTAATTTTCCACCACTCCAACAATTTCTGAAGAATCTGTTCTTTGTGAGTGTATTCATTGTTTCAGGTATGTGGGCTATAAATCTCATGTGTACGAGAAGATGCCTGTATGTCAGATGGTCTCAAAGTCTACTGTAATTGCTAATGATCCTATAAAGTAATAGGTAAGCAACGACCAAATTTATTTTCATCTAAAATATGCTGACTATGAATGCATATTAAAAACTTACATTTCAATTTCAGCTTTCGATACTGGTATATCTACATGAACAGCACCCCGGTCTTAATACATGTCTTAATATATAGGTACCTTATGCCAAAATATAAGAAAAATATGTAAAGTAGTTCATGTAAGTACTACCAGTTAAATATACATAAGTGTCTCGATAAACTTTAAATGCATTTTTCTCAGTTTTGCCATTTTTATGATTTCAGGTCCTTTGCCGCAGGATATCTCAGCATCCAGATGATGAATTGACACCAGAGAGGATGAAAAATCTTCTGGATACGTTTCTTCACTGCTTGAGCGGAGTAGAAGTCAATGTTACGTATGTGAATATATGTAATATTCACTATAATTACTGATATAATCGTCTTATGAGTTACTAAATATTTAAAATTTATATTTTATAGAAAAGTCTAACGCTCAAGCAGTGAAGAAACATATTCAGAAGATTCTCCATTCTGTCTGGTGTCAATTCATCATCTTGATGCCGAGATATCCTGCGGCAAAGGGAAAAAAGTGCTGAAAATTAGTAATTCATACATGTAATTGGTTACAATGTAAGTATGGATATATAATTTTTTTAAAATAGTTAAAAATATGTTTAATACCTACATTTTAAGTAGGAGAAAGATTTTTTTTATACTATGAATAAATAATTTTTTTCAGCCTATTACTTATTAATGTCTTTTTTACAGGTTTAACTCAGTCATAACCTCTTAATTTGTAATGGGAACGCTTTATTGTTGTAATCCCTTCCTACGAGTTCCTTCCAGGAAGAGAATTGAAGTTTCCCTGATTTCTTCTCAAGCAATTATTTAGAGTATGACCAACCCCCTTACAACCTGAACAAAATTGTTTTTGCTGATTTCCTAATTTTTTTATTTGATCATATTTATCAGCTTTATGACCCACTTTACTACAAAATCCACACCTTTCCTGCGAAGCTTTTGAAGCTGATAATTTTCTACATTCATCAATTGAATGTCCTCCCCAGTTACAATATTCACACACTTTTCTGACTCCTCCATTATTATAATTATTTTGATTTTGCTGTTTAAATCTATTCCCATAGTATCTTTGTTGCTGTTGATTATTATTGTAAATACCATTATTATAATTATTCCTATTATTTGCATAGTTATTCCTATACCCGTTTCTATTAAATTGTTGATTACTTTATACTGCTCGAAATTTTTCAGTCTTTTACTTCATGCCCTAAACCTTCACATAATTGACATTTCACTTGCTGCTGAAACTTATAATCTTGTACTAGAATTTTAAGTTTTTCACAATCATTATTGTCATGCTCTGTAGTCTCACAAATTGTGCAAAATCTAAATTTATTTTCACCCAAAGTACAGAATTTTGTAGTATGACATCTTTTATTACATAGCGTACAACATACTTCTGGACAATTTTGAACAGTATGATCAAAGCTATTACAAAAACTATGTTTTCTTGATATTATATAAAAGAGTCTATCGATCTCTCCGAGGCAAGTGTTGGGAAAAAGGTAAACATTAATTTATACCATTTTTCCTTTTGTTTCAACGTTTCGGTGAACACTGTCACCCTCTTCAGGAAAATATAGAGGAGCACAGCAGCCTATAGATCGAACGTGTTTTCTTCCTCGGCAAATCTCAGGCGGGGGAAGGAGAATTAGCGAGATGCAAGGAGACAGACTATTATTGTTCCGGCTTCCTCGACTACTATTTCAATAATAAGTATTACTTATTAACTTATTATTGAAACAGTATTACTTATTAACTTATTATAGAAACAGTAGTCGAGGAAGCCGGAACAATAATAGTCCGTCTCCTTGCTTCTCGCTTCTCCTTCCCCCGCCTGAGATTGGCCGGGGAAGAAAACACGTTCGATCTATAGGCTGATGTGCTCCTCTATATTTTCCTGAAGAGGGTGACAGTGTTCACCGAAACGTTGAAACAAAAGGAAAAATGGTATAAATTAATTTTTACCTTTTTCACAACACTTGCCTCGGAGAGATCGATAGACTCTTTTATAAAATATTAAAAAACACCGAGGGATAAAGTCTGTGAATATTGTGTTATACACATATTCACACATACTTATATTTTCTTGAATTTTAAATAGACGAATTTACACATTTATTCGGATTATACCCTAGTTGTTTACATTTTGAACATAATATATATTCTAAAATATATGTACATTTCGAAGCTTCATGCCCCATTTCTTAACAATACGGACAATGAAAATTTTGTTTCTTATTCAATTTACATGAGCTTATTGAATGACCAGATTTAATACAAAAATTATAAATCAATTTTATCTTATCTTTTGCAGCATTACAATTATTGGAAACATAATTTTACAAAATAATGCTTCATGGTCGCCATCATCTTTACAGATTTGACAAAACATTACTTTATTAATTTGCTCGATATTATCCCCATAAAAATTGTCAATCAATTCTCACTAAAACCTTTTCGCTTTTCTATTTCTTTCTCTATTTTAAAAGTTGCTTGCGATAATTCAGAAAATGTTTTTTCATTTCCTAATTGATATTTAATTTCAGATTTTAATCCTTTTTTATATCTACTTGTTACTTTATTATCTAATTCTATTGCAAAACTCAATTCCTCAGCTTCAAAAGGGCCTTCGAATTTTTTTAACTCCTTGATTTTGAAAACTAATTCCCTGACTCTATTATTATAAGATAAAACAAGCTCTTTATCCCCTTGAATAATTTTTACAACTTTTGCATATAATTCATGAATATCTTCTAAAATAGGATACGATAATCTAATTGAATCTATCAACTCTGAAATCGAATTTAACCTATTATTTCTCAATGCTATTCCTACTTCAATCTAAATTTTAGTAAACCTTTAATCTAAATTTTAGTAAACTCGTTAAATTTTTCTCATCAATATCATCAATTAAATTTTTTACATCTTTCAATATTTTTATGCAATCTGTATGTGACATATTTTCTCCAACAAAATGCGGTACGTAACCAGCAATCTCTTTCAAACTTAATTTTATTGGCTATCGTTCTGATTGGTCACCCGTGTGACCAGCACCATTTGGAGCTATATTCAATAACTTTTCACTAGAGCAATTTATTTCTACTTGAGCAACCTTACTAGTATCCTGAAACTCACTAACTTCTGAAATTTTCTCATGTTCTGAATTATCTAAATCAATGAAATTAGCATTGGATTTTTCAAGCTGTTGTTCTATAACCAATCTATTAATTGTATTAGATGTAGAATCTGAAATCTTACATTACATTAAAGTGAAATCACTAGTAAAAATTACTAGCTTAACCTTAATTTTTTTTTACTGATGGTTAATTAGCAGGTCCAAGCATCCAGCCACCATAAAAAATGTAAGATATGGTTGGCCTATGAGGTTTATTTCAAAACAAATTAAGTGTTTTTTTAAGACTTTTTTTTCAGTGTTTTTCTTTTATGACTTTCTACTATTTCAAATGATTATGGTTTTGTATTTTATGGTTATTTTTGGCAAAAATTATATTTTGTGAATACAAACCTGATGCTATGGTGTTTATGGTGGTCTATGGTGTTTCTATGGAGTTCCATTTAGTATGAAACTTTGAATTTTTACTGCGTTTCATATTTTATACGTTTTCAAGTTTTAAATGATTTTATTGTATATGGGGATAACTTTCCTCATAAATTTGGAAAGGTTATAAAATACTCTACAATTTTACCATATTATATTTATTATTAATTGAATGTCTAAGAAAATGTATGAGAAATTGTATAAGATGTAGGGTGATCTGATATCTTACATTATATTAAAGTGAAAGATTCCTGGTGACAAATAAATTTTTATTTTATTTATAAAATAAGCAAAAATTAAAGGAGATTCAAAGCCGAGCGGAAATTAGCGAGCGAGGTAACTCTGGCTAGTTTCTGTATTATTTTGAACTTCTATTGTTGTAATATCTTTTACTATTCTATTTAAATGTTGAGTGAAACGAGCAGCTTCAAGCTCAGCATCAAGCTTGCTCTCCCCCCACTCCCTCAAGGATATCGCCTCCGCTAGCGACGGACGATTTTGCCGACGTCGGCAGTTGTCCTACGGACTGGCAGAGAGAGAGAGAGAGAGCTCTATATCGTTTATATTAAAATATTGCAATATCTTGAATAATTAGCTTGAGTAGAGAGGCAGCTTGATTTGTTATATATTAAATAAGTATATAAAGTAAAATAAATTCTTTGTCTTATTTATTTACTTCCGCTGCACACAAGTAAAATCTCAACAGGTTATGGGCCCAGCACGATTCCACTGTGCCTGGAATCTGCTCGCCTTGCGCGGAAGGTGAAATTCGCGTGTGACCGTGATTTTAGTGCTGTTTTGCTTTTAGCTTAAGGGGACCCAACACGTTTAAAATCTAAAAATAAAAATATTCTAAATTGATATTAAATTAAATAATATGTTGGAGAAACTTTTCATACTTATAGTATGATCTCTTACCTTCAATTTAAGCCCTTAAAATCCAATTTCGTACCTACCTATCCGGAGTGGTACTCCGCAGACTGTTTTTCACTGTGCGTAGGATTCCAGGTGACCATATGCTTCGATTGAGCTCAAATTTTGTGAGTATGTTCTATATAAGTGTAGTTTTCGCATGAACAGAGGGATTTTGATTTGAATGCTTAGAAAAATTTTAATAAAAGAAAAAGTAAATTTTTCAATTTTTAAATTTTTTATGCCACAGTTTTTTTTATTAAATAAGTTTGAAGCTTTCAAATCAAAATCCCTCTGTTCATGCGAAAACTACACTTATATAGAACATACTCACAAAATTTGAGCTCAATCGAAGCATATGGTCACCTGGAATCCTACGCACAGTGAGCTGAAATCATGAAAAATCAAAGTTAGAGAAAATCGACTACGAAGTTCATCAATGCATATTAGAAAATAAGTTAATTTTTTACTTACCAAATCTCTTGGAACTATTTTTCTGTTGATCCTTGGTAGTTACTCCCTTGTATCAATAAGCTGAGTACGCCTTTAAGAACCTGTAAACAAAAAATGGTAAATTTGTGTATTTTTACATTATATGCTAATATTATTAATTTATTGTATTTAATACTAAAAAATGCATATTTATTCTTACCTAATAATTTTGCTGAAGTCTCCAACTTGATTTAATGGAAGAAAAACGATTATGATTTCTTCAATGTACAATCCACTGAAAAAATACAATAAATTAATATTTCAAAAACTCCATAAAAATCAGCTAAAACAATATAGAGAAGAATACTTATCTTTTTTCGCAGTCCTTGCAAAGCCTTTGTTTTTGCCACCCTAATGTCCACCAGCAGCATACGAGTCATCTTCTTCCATCTGTCGAGCTCTTAGCTTAAGAGCTCGTGCTTCTCTGGTGTTGGCCTGGACTTGTCGTTCAGCATGGTGAAGTCTTAAATTGTCTGTTGCGTTGGCCCACTCTGCCACAGCGTCTCCAGGCTTTACATCAAAGCGGTCCAAGACTCTGAGGACACAAGACCGACCATCATTAAACATGCACACAGCCAGAAAAACACCAATTTTCAAGACTATCAAGCCACTGAAAGATGTCTTGGGGACTAGTCTCCATACAGAATTATTGAAACTCTCATTAGAGTTTTGTGTAAAACCTCCAAGACATCTTTCAAGTAATTCTGACTTTGACAGGTCTTCATAAATTGGTTTTATGGCATCCATAATATAAGCTGAAAGGCTGGTCTTGTGCCTGAACTCCCTGTGTTCTTTTGTGGCTTTTGTTTTTTGCCAATTGCACCAGCTGCTGGATCCTTCCGGGCACAGATGATGCATTGGCCTCTTGTCCGTCGACTGCATATGGTACCATGTTGCCCAGATTGCATTGTACATGTCATCAATGGAATCTGGGTGATTTCGAATGGCTTTACCATAATAACTTGACAGCTTGTCGATCACCTTAGCAGTCAGCCTTCCTCTTCCGCCAATTGGTTTATTGTCCGGAAGCTTGATCTTCTGGCTGGTATACTGCTTGACAAGGTTTCGGAGACGAGTTCTCATCCTCTTCTGTACGTGTTGGATGCACTCTTTCTTCTCCACCACAAGTTCATCACCATAGGGTTTCGATTCACTCACAGCCTTGAACACTTTGGAGTCTCCATCTCCAATATAGCGATGATATTTGACACTGTATTCTTCTTCTGAGCGTTCAAATATCTCACGGATGCCATCAACTTCCATTTTACCTGCACTACCTTCATGGTTAGCAGTGTAGTGTGGCTTGTGTTCCTCGTACCATTCTTCATACTCAGCAGTATGCAGATACTTCTTCCACGATGAACAAGGTTGGCAGAAGCTGTTTTTAACAGCAACGTCCAACACCTTGCCTGTGTGATGTCCAACGATGCTAGCAAATCCTTGTAGTGATGAAAATCCTTTCTTCCTCCACGAACCATCACCAGAAATGTTCAGTCCAAGAGCACCATCTTCTGTAGCGGCTCTTTCTTCTTGGACTGCAGCTCGCATAGACTCCTTGGCAACACTCTCACATACTTCACTTAACTGTTGATTTATTGAATCGTAAGCAGACTGAGCTATTGGCTTAGAGCAGTCCATTATGCCACAAAATGTTGAAAGCCCAGCATGTCCAACACCCAAAGCACGACATGCAAGTACAGCCCTTCGATTCACTTCCCATGCACGATTACTATCGCCCACTTTTTTGCTAGAATTGATGCTCAAAACTTCTCTGCATCGAACACATGATACTTCAATTTTGAATCCTAATCCAAACACTACTGATTCAGAAAAGTTCACTTCACTGTGACCTTTTTTGCAACACACCACACTTTGGAGTTCAGGAAATAGAATATTGATATCAATAATTCTATTCTTGACTCCGGAGAGGCCTTCTGCTGCTGGAGTTTCAAGTTTTCTTGAAGATGTCGAAGGTCTTGGTTGTGCAGTTGAGTCTTCTGTATCATTACGTCTAGTTCCTGCAAATTTTCTTGGTCGCCTTCTATTTCTTCCGCAGGAGTATTTCCTATCCAAGTGAGTGGGCAATCTGCCCTTCTGGTCACTCATTGTTATAACTAACTAATCTAAACTAAAAGCTAAACTAACTAAAATTCCTAACAAATACTTTGCACTTTGAAAACTTAAAATATAAATAACTTTACAAGAAAACAAAAATAAACACTACTAAAAAAAAAATTATTTTAACTTCATTTAATTATGTTTTCACAGTGCAAAACATAAATTCAAGAACTTTAATCATAGAACTTTAAAATATTTAAAAGCTGGTAAAGCAGATTTGAATGCTGTGTTTCGCGCGAACAGTTTCACCAACAGCACACTGATTCTAACCTTTACCCAAACAGGACGTCAGGAAGAAACGATATATACATGGTCGGTAAATGGGGAGTTCAAATATTTTCGTCACAGCGGTCGTCACGTTTTGGTTACAGAATCGTCGCCTAGACTGTTGCGAAGAGCGCGCATATTTGAATTTCACCTAATGAATATAGTTTCATGAAACTCAGAATAAAAAAGAAAATAATCATTTATTGTAAATAATTTACAAAATACGTATGTATGTTTATAAGAGCGTATGTGTGTATACAAGTGATATATATATATATATATATATATACATATAAATACATAAATCGGGTATTTTGAATGCGCCGAAAGTAGGGGTAGTATAGGGTTATTTTTAAATATGGAATATTGAATGCCAAAAGTGGAATTTTGAATGCGCTAGCGAAGGGTAGTTTATTATAGGGATGCATTCAAAATACCCGATTTATATATTTATATATATATATATATATATATATATATATATATATATATACCCACACACACACACATTCGCTCATAAATACATACATACACGAGGAAAAAGTTCAACATATTTGTAATACCATATATATGTATATATATATATATATGTAATAACATTGTTTTTTACAATTACAATGAAAATATCTAGTTCTGACTGGATTTATTTAAAAAAATCAAAATGTTTAGGTATCTTGAATAAATGATTTTAATTACGCAATTTAGCGAAAAAACAGGCAAAATATTTATTCAGTATTTTGCTTATAATTTTGAGGGAAAATTTTTTTACGAAAAACGGCTTTCGGGAGCATATAATTCTATGATAAATTTCCTATGAAAACCAATCATAAAAAAAATATCGATTTTTTCAAGTTTTAAACGTGTTGGGTCCCCTTAAGGGGTTATGCCTGAGTTAAAATTCAAAAAAATCAAATTTTTTTTTATTTGATTTTTTAACAGCAAATTTACATTTAAAATTAAGTATTTTTCATATTTTTTTCTATAGCGCTTTTGTTTATTCAAAGCCATTACATTTTTATAGAAAATTTAACGTTAAATGTGCATACAAACTCCTTTTGATAAAAGACAGTTTTATTAAAAATAACACAAATTATTTATTTATGAATTATTGCATATAGTAAATAGCTCATTCTGATAAAAGCATAGATTTTTTTATTGTGAATGTTAAAAATAAAATAAATTTATCTGTTTCATTAATTTAATCTTTTTAATAAAATAATAAGCATGCGTGCAAACTAAAATATTTTTATAAATTACCACCTAAAAACATGGTACCATACAGCATATGGAAAAGCCAATCACTGTTTTACCAACCTAGTTAAGTTTGCTATCAGACAGCTCTTTCGTCTGCTTGATCTGCAGTCTAGTGCAAGCTTGATGTTGTGAATTTTGATCTGAAGTGAAAACTTCTGAGTGTCAGTGGTGTTTAAATTTAGATAAGTATTGTGGACTCTAAATAATACATTATTTGTGAAGAACTTGTTCTTTGTGAGTGTGTTCTTCATTTTTAGGTATATAAGCTGTCAATGGCATGTGAACGATAAGGTACTTCTGTGTTCGATGCAAGGTTAGATGTTGTGGAAGTTGGCTGTAACTATTAACAATCCTAGAAAGTCATGGGTAAGCAATACCAACAATTATATTCATATGAAACATACTGACTGTGAATGCGTATAAAAATTTATATTTCAATTTCAGCTTTTGATACTAGTATATCAATATGTGTGGCACCCGGGTCTTAATATATCCCTTAATACAGGGATATTTTATACCAAAACACAAAAAAATATGCCAAGCAGTTTCTGTAAGTACTACCCGATAAATGGAAATAAGTTTCATGTATAAACTTTAAATGCAGTTTTCTCAAATTTTGAATTTTTGTGATTTTAGGTCAGTTGCCGCAGGATTTCTCAACAACTATGGGACCGATCAAGCTGAAATTTTTTAGAGAACTCCAGGAAGCCCTTCTTCACTGCTTGAACGGAGGGATATTGGCTAAGGTAAGTTTAAAGAATGTTACGCATGTCAACATATGCATAATTCACTATAATTATGAATATTATGACCTTATGTGTTTCTAAATATTTAAAATTTTTATGTTTCAGTAATCCCTTCCGTTCAAGCTGAGGAGAAAGACATTTAGAAGATTATCCATCCAGTTTGGTCTATATTCATCACCCGGATGCTGAGAATTCATACGGCAAAGGGAAAAATCTGATCAAATTTAATACTTCACACATGGAATTGTTTGTATAGTAAGTATAGATATATAATTGTTTAAAAATATGTAAAATCACAATTAATATGTATACTTTAAGTAGAAAAAAGAATTTTTTTAATATTACTGATAAATAATTTTTTTTTGCCTAATAACTAATAATTTGTTTTTTTCAGGTTTAACTCAGGCATAACCCCTTAAGTAAATGCAAATATACAGCTCGACTCGAATCATCGTGTTACGAAGGTCGACGCTACAGCTCGACGCGACGCAGCCCGAGATCCTGAAATTTGCAAAGCTCGATTCTTCATTTTCTCTGCTCGACATCATTAATTTTTGCTTCCTCATCACCAGCTTGATTTTCCCCTGTTCATCGTCGTCAACAGCTCGAGAAAATGGCAGACGGGAAAAGGACTGATTTTCTGCGTGATCTCAAAACTAGAGGTACGAGAGTGCAGTCAGTAATGAAAAAATTGATCAAGTCTAAAAGGATGACGCGATATAGTTCGAGGTTCCAAGAATCTTGCGCGTCTCAGTATGCGCGTTTCGCGCGTTGCCGATGTTTCAAAAACAAGCTAGTGACCACTAGCACTGCCGCTGCCGTTGTCGCTGCCGCTAGCGCTGGCCCGTATTCATCGTGGGCTAACTCGACAGACGGCAACATGCGAGAGCGACGGAGAGTAGGAGCGCCGAGTCGTGGTCGCTTTCACGGGCTGACGTCGCGCCATATTGAATACATAGACAGGGATAGCGGCGCTGAACTCGTTGCAAGCTGACTCGACAGCGTATGTAAACATTGGAGAGCGCCGAGCCATAGCCATTTGTACAGGCTGTCGGTGCGCCGTGATCTCTGTATGTGAGAGCGATACAGTATGTATGTATATACTGTCGGCGTGTGCTACACTAGTGAGAGTGATGAAAGGTTTTCTTGAGTTTCAGCACAATTACACGCGAAATAAATTTGATAGTTTAAATCAAATTAATTTGCTCGATTTGAATTCGAGCCGAGAAAATGTTTATTTAAAACAAAAATTGGAAACCAGTGAAATTCAATTGATTTGAATTTTAAGCTTGAATAAATTTTAAGCTCGATTAAGTTTGAATAAATTTTAAGCTTGATTAAAGTTTGACTATGTTTAATTAATTTCATTAATTTAAACAGATAAGAAAAACGTAGCTCTTTTTCTGCTACTGCAAGAACTGGGGTTCTCCGATCAACATCCGGATGAGTGTATGTACCCAGAGTTGGATAATGCTGGATGCATTTGTATTATGACGTCAAGTGGTCATAAATACGAAATAGGTAAAAGCTCGATTTATTAACATTAATAGCTGGAGTAAAACTGAAATTTTATACGTACGTGATGAATTTCAAAAGAAATTCAAATAGCATACATTTCAGTCCCAATTTATAACGTCGACCAGTATATACAGTGTTGTGTATGTTGTTGCTGCTGCAATGCGTGTACTGAAAAACTTTGTGACGATCTAGCCCCCCTTATAGTGGAGAAGAGCAGTCGTCGATTAGTAGGGAAAAGAGGTTAGTAGGAGAAAGTGCACGGGCTACTCTCTCACCGTAAATACAGGAGTATATTGTCCTGCATTCAGGGTGACTCCCTATACCTCACAGTTTCCGTAAGGTGGAAACTGAGGGTTGTTGCTCGATGAGATGTAGTTTGGAGTAGATCTCCTGCACTAGCATGCCATCTTAGACACACGCAACATCCAGCCTATTAGCTTGCTCACTAATATACTGGTACAGAGAATGATTGAGTTGTGAGCCCAAGCTTTAGAAAGGGGTCTCAACCGGTCACCTCTGGTTTGTACTCGCCTCTGGAATAAAAAACCATAAATTCTTAATATAAGAGGTTCTGGTTTTTACCCAAGGCGAGGTAGGAGGTTAATTGAAATAAATCATAAAAATAATTAATTATAAAAATCAATAAACTAATTTATTTAAAGTTAATTAATACTAGTGGCCACATAGGTTAAGGGGTGTGAAAGACTAATGTATGATCGTCTGAGCATATACTCGTAACAGTATCACCACTATCTCCGAGACATTAGAAAGTCAGAGCCCAAGCATTTAGAAAGGGGTCCGACTCCTAGCGCTCGCCAGCTAGAGAGTGACTGTTCCCTGGTCGAATTTGCCCTTTTATACCCGCGCTCGGCCTACTTTGCTATGCTATTCTGCCCCCTGGTGTCTGCCGTTGGACTTATCTTCTTCATCGTCGGTCCTTGGTCGGTGTTGTCGATAATCGGTTTCTACCTTATCGACTATTGCAATCTTCATTACCGTCTTAACTTACAGACCAATCATAGGTCAGGCAAGTAACCATACGCTTTTGATTGTTGTACTTTACTTGAGTGTGTGCTAAATTGAAATTGCCTTAAAGTTTTGAGAAATTTGTTTTGATTATTGTTCGTCAAATAAATAACTCATTTCTAGATAACTCAAGTTTATCTGCGTCTATGCTGGAGTCTCTGAAGAGAGAGATTGCAAGAGTCAGAGCAGAAGAAGAAGTTGGAGGCCGAATCAGTTTCTAGTCGGCAGGAAACGATTCAACCCCTTAAGCTGGATGACAACAAAGAGTTCACTGACGGTGATGTGGCCAATAAGCTCGAGCTAAATAAGTCCAATGAAGCTGGAAGCATGAAGTCTGACGCATCTGCTGTTGCATTATTGGAGGCTAAGTTCGATTCTCGGTTACAAGGTAAACCTACTCCAATAATAAAATCACAAAAAGTGGTTAATTTAGATTTGGGACTGAATAAAAGCCGTCAGGAGGGGAAAATTTATAAGTTCGATGTAGATACAAAGCTTGATTTTTATGCTGGAGAGTTAAATGATTTATAATCTGTAAACAAATTTGATTGTATAAATTCCAGTTATTCTGGAATTAAGGGTCACTTAAATCCTAAAAAGTTTGAATTATCACCAATTATAAGTTCTGATAAAACAAATCAATTTTCAGAGAAACTGGAACGTCTGAAAATAGCAGAAGCTACTATAAGCAAGTTTGCATTCTTTGAAGCTATAGTTTCAAACTTACCGCAAGTCAGAGAAACAGAGTTTCTAAATAAGAATGCAACAGGTAAACTACTGACAGTAAACCAATTAAAGGATTACATTATTCAGCAGGATTCAGCTCGAAATGCCACAACAGGAGCATCAACGTCTGCACAAAAGAGAAGTTTCAAAACTTACCATGTACAGAACCCTAAAGCACGCTGTACCAATTGTGGAAACAAGGGTCATTTCACCGACCAATGCAATAGGTCAGGAAAAATGTGTTTTAATTTTAAAAGATATACTGGACATATACGAGCGAACTGCCCTTACCAAGGAGAACAGCTGGAAAAGATTCTAAAAGAAAATGAGAATCAGAGAATATATGAAAATTCTTTTTCTTTTCGGGGTGGTAAACGAGGAAACTCTTTTCGCGGTAAAAATTTTAGCTCGAATGCATCTAAAGGCTGTAATGCTAAAAGAAATCGTGGAAACTCGCGAGGAAAGAAATATCAGAATAAACCCTCAAATGAAAAGAACAAGAATGCGAACTCGGGTAAGTGCGCAGGTTTCTATTCAAATATGTCCGAAACCACTGAATCTAGTGAAAATCAATCAACTTAAAACTGATTTTCAGAACATTCGATGATTCTAAAAAGCTTGATATAAAATGTGCAAATGAAAACAATGTAGCAATCATTTTAAGCTTGAACAACGTAATCTACGTGAAATCATTGTCCGAAAATCTATTATCACTGAGAAAATTTGTTGATAAAGGCTTAAGTATGTATCTTGATAATACGCGAATAGATATTTTTGTCCCAATTTCAAAGACCGTGTTTGTTTCCGGAATATATGAAAAACCCTTTTGGGTAATAGAATTAGAAACGGATAAAATTGATGAAACGAAAACTCTTTTAAACTCACGAACAAGTAAAGTTATCGCTTATATTTCAACAAGGCGTCGAGAATATCCGAACAAAACGGTTGCATACATTAAAGAAAATAAGCTTGAAGAGAAAATAAGCTCGATAAAGAAATTATTGATAAAGTTGAAATTTCTCAGCTGGAAAATAATGATACTGATCAAAGTGATAAACAATCATCTAATGAACCAATGCAGATCGATTTAGAACTTGATAACAATCAGCCATGCTCTGGTTATTCAAATTTTGAAACCGCGTTAAGAAATAGAAAAATTTGTAATCTAAATGAATCTGATGATTTTGATAACACAAATTATGAATCCGTTACGGGTAGCAGAGTAAATGATTTGAATACTAATAAAGCTATGTTGTGGCATGTCAGACTTGGACATGCATCGTTAAAGTATTTAAAAGAGTTTCAAAGAAAATTTCCAGATTTAAAAGGTATTCAAGACATTAAGTTCGGTAAATCCGTGTTAGATTGTGAAGTCTGTATAGTTTCAAAATTTAATAAACTACCTTTTAGCTCGACTAGGCAAAGAGCAAGTGAACCATTGCAAATTATTCATGAAGATGCAATGGGTCCTATTAGTCCTTGATCGCATCCCAAGAGATACAAATTTATATCTGTATTTATAAATGACTATTCTCGTTTGGCAATAGCGTATCCCGTGAGGCATAAGTCCGAAAACGGAAACTGTTTGGAGTCATTTATAAAAAGCTCGAGAAATTTACTAGGTAAATACTCCAAATTCTGTTACCTTAGATACGATCAAGGAACAGAATTTACAGGTGGATATACGCTGGAAGTTCTGTATAGATTTGGTGTTGAGCTACAATTAGGCAGTCCTGATACACCAGAACACAATGGTGTAGCTGAAAGGTTCAACCAAACTATTCAGAAGAAAACGAGAGCCCTTATATATGATACTCGATTGCCTGAGAATATGTGGGACATGGCTCTGAGTGCCGCTATGTATTTTTATAATAGGACACCTCATAACTCGAATGATATGGTACCTCCTTTGCAAAAGTTCGATCCTAAATTAAAATTGAATTTATATCAATTAAAACGTTTTGGAAGTATTGCCTATGTTAAAGTACAAAGGAAAACAAGGTCTAAGTTCGATCAGCTGGGAAAAAGAGTAGTTTTGATCGGGTATAAACCGACAGGATACTTGTTTTTGAAGCCGGAAGAAGGCAAATACTACGAAAGCAGAGATGTCCGAGTTAATGAAAAAATTGTCTTCGGTGACAAATACAACAAAAACAGTATCAAAGACTGGAACAACACACTGGAGGCAGTACACAAAGAAACATGGTGAGTTAAGTTTGATGAGGACAAAACCGTATGACAAACCGTAGAAGAAGCATATGCACTTGTCACTCACGAGCGCGCGACCCACTTTTCGCGTTTTGCAACTTTGCAAATGTAAATGCAAATGCGAATGCAAGTGCACCATCGATGCACTTACAAACTGACCGATTTGAACCTCTATGCATACATTCACCACACGTATTAAATTATATTTATTCACCTTTAACCAATTTATTTAATAATATTTCCTACTCTGCAAATTTCAATAAATTATCAAATTGAACTCCTAGTTCTAACTGAAATTCCGATTTATCTAAATGCTGAGTTTCCGCTGTAGTATCTTCAATTTTCTGTATTTCTTTTTTTTTCTGCGCAGAAAAATGTCTATACCTGTATTGAAACATATAAGATACTGTACATAATTTTCTGCAGGTAAACGTACATAAATACCTGCACAGAAACGTACATAGGTTAATATGAAGACCTGTACAGAAACATATACAAATTTTTAAAATACTACAGTATATAAAAAATATATATTTTTTCATGCATTTATGCATATTATGTACACAGATATGTGCGCAAATTTGTGCATGTTTTTGCACACAGATTTAGTCTATATAGAAACGTGCATAAATGTATGCACCATAGTGTACATAAAATTGTGCATACTATTTTCAATTGAACCACTGCAATGAAAATCGCGGAAAACATCGTGGAAAATTCATTGGACAGTGGATTAGTATCAAGTTGGTTATCAATATTGAGACAAAAATAAAAAAAAGAATTTTTCAAATTTAAAAAATATTTACTTCATAGCAGTCACCCATCCGAGTAGGAACCTTGCCTAATGCTGCTCAACTATCATGATAGAAAGTCCATTATGCGATGTCTTTGGCCAGAACATATCACACTATTAGTAAACTCAAATGTTAATGTCTAAGAGTTTCATTTTGCTGAACCAGGTAATTTTGCGTATTGTTCATGTTAAATATTTTAAAATGAGTTTCATAAAATATTTGACGAAGAAATTAATTTTTTTGAGCCTATTCAACGCAAGGGATTTTTTTTTAATTTTTCAATAACAATAGCATTATTGAACTAAGAATAAAATATATAAACAGACTGGTAATAAATTTAAAAGTGTCAAAGTAAAACTATAACTTATTAAAAATAAATAATTAATGCTAATTTTAAGAGACTAGCTCTATCTTGGGATTAGTCTCGCAGAGATTGCGAGATAAAATGCGAGATAAAATGCATGACTATTTTGCGAACTAGTCTTACCTTTGCGACTGGTTTCGCAAAAAACCCATCGAAAAAAGCGAGACTTTTGAAGAGACTAACATTGTCTTGGAATTAGTCTTGCACAAATCGCGAGACAATCGTACAGGTAAAACTAGTTTGTAGAATAGTCTCGCATTTTATCTCGCGTTTTGAACGAGAACAATTCTTATACAAAGTTTCTGTTAAAGGTCTCGCATATTGATTGAATTTTTGCCGGACCAATCGCACCGACAAAACTAGTTTGCAGAATAGTCTTGCATTTTATCTGACATTATCTCCGAGATCAATCGTTCATACAAGACTACTTAGTAGAATAGTCTAGCATTTTAGCTCGAAAAGTAAATGTTAATATTGTATAATATATAACATTGTAGATGAAAACGTCTCGAATATGCTATTCCAGAAAAATAAATTATAGTATTGATTAAAGATCGTTAAAGACTAGGTATGTTCATAATAAGTCAAACTAATTATGTAGCGTACAAAAAGTATCAAAGTTGATCGAAAAAGAAAAAGAAACTCATGAAATGGACATTGCTTACGTCAAAAACTTATTTTTGTCGCGCACGCGATAGTGAGTTTGTATAAAGAGAAGATCTTATTTGGAAGGAAACAATTTAATATAACCTTGGTTTGTGTGTACTCGAGTTCGCAGCTCTTCAGACGCCTACTTCGCAAATGAAACGACATATTGCAAATTGACTTGCTGCGCGCATTGTCGCTATAATGAGTGCGTGATCGGCGACCGCGTTTACCTAGAGACCGTTCCGGCACCGGGTGCAGTTTCGCCGAAAAGATATAAAGCGCACCATCTGGGGTACATGATTGGCGACCCTGTTCACCTAGAAACCGTACTGCTTAGGATAATGCATCCTCGACACTTAGATAACTAGATGGTAAAATAATAAAAAAATCGATATTTCCATAACTTTAACCTTGTCATAACCCCTTAAATGTTTAATATGTTATTTACCCCTTCAAACCTGCACTAATACTCAAATGAAGCACTTCCTTAATAAAAATTTTCAACAAGTTTAGGTTATTTAATAAAAAGATTACATAAACTTGTTTGAAAAAAAAAAATTTGATTGAAAACGTGCTCTACTTAATTTTTATTAATTTGGATTACCCAAACCCTTAGAATCGTACAAACCGGAAAAAACTTTAGTAAAAAAGATCTATACTTTTAAGAGTTCAATAGCTCAAATTGAATGCATAAATGAACACTTTAAAATAACAAAAATTTCCATTATGATTGCAAGAAAACTATCTAATTCATAGGTTCAATAAATCTGCGTAAGTAAACTGTAAATACTCGATTATGTATTATGATTTTTATTATAATTGTTATAATTATTCTAAAATTTTACTGTCATTATGTATTATGTATTGTAACGGCACGATTACCGTTCCCACGTAATCGGTCGTGTACAACCGTGGCT
Source organism: Philotrypesis tridentata (assembly GCA_018906965.1). NCBI lineage: Eukaryota > Metazoa > Arthropoda > Insecta > Hymenoptera > Pteromalidae > Philotrypesis > Philotrypesis tridentata. The sequence continues at coordinate 39,580 of JACCIB010000127.1, forward strand.
ACACAGCCACGTTTATTCTCTCGTTGTAGTCTCCTTGCTTGCGGCGTATTTGTACGCATGTACGGGACGAAGGCGGCAGAGGGGACGGGGTTCAAATAATAAAATACGCGTGAATATGGAGAACGAAGAATATATATATTGTAAATAGAAAGCGTACACTGCTCGTACGTACGAGCGGAGATGCGCCACCGCACACTACGCGAGAGAGAGAGAGAGAGAGAGATGGGGCTTGATCGCCCGAATATCGAGAGTGAGAGTAAACGGGTACTTACAACTACGTCGGTGCCGGGGAAAAGCCGCAGGTCTCGTATTGTTCGGACGCCTCGGGTCAGCAGCCAGGGGGGGCCGATCGCAAAGGTCGTCGCGTGGTCTCGAAGGTGCTCGGGCGGGTCGCTCGGGGGGAATTCGTGCACGGCGCGGGGAGTGTGTTGTGTCGGCTCGGACGCTACCGCAATACTGTCGGCTATACCGCGCGCGTAGCCGAAGGACGCTACGGCCTCTGACACGACGTTGTCATATTTTGGCAACGCGTGACTAATAGGCCGGCAACCTCGCAATTAGACGCGCGCTCTCTCTCAATATCGGCCTACTATTAGGCACTCTCTCGCTCTCTCTGTCTCTCTCATATACGAGTGTCCGCTGGTGGTTGCTGTAACAAATAATGTATTAATACATGTTGTATGTGGCATACGCCCGGAGAGGCGATAACGTGCATTATATATGCGACCGTTATAGTATATATAGTTGGTCACTAATGCCCCTTAAGGCGTATACAGCCATAAATAAATAAAATTTAAAAATGTCTATCTTCAGTAAAAAATATTAATTATTCATAAATATTTTTATTTTTTAGGCTTTATAAGTGGCGGGTCCCCTTAATATAATATCCAATTATTATGATATTAACGATATAATTTCTATTCGCTTATTTGCATATTTTGCCACTTCCCATGTAAAAATAACATATGAATTCTATATAAAAAATAAATGCAGACGCTTCGTATACATTTTATAGATACTTTATATAATACTGACCGTATATAAATTTTATATAATTTTTACAAAAATCTGTAAAATTATCACTATTGCGTGTTTATTACATAAATTATATGAACTTTATTTTTTCCATAACAAATAACATTCTTCTAGAAATAATTTTCTATTTATTTCCTATGAATTATTAAGTACAATGGAGCTTAATTTCTTTTATAGATTTCAATAATGTTTTATTTAGTACTTTGTCTGCACACTTTTTTACAATATTTTTATTTTATATCTTCTACAACACTTTTTGACGGACTGCTATACATTCTACATTATCCTCATTACGCCCACTTCGGTCGCTGTAGCTTCCCGTTACAGACCTATAATATAAAATTCATTATATAAAGTATCGTATTCTATGATAAATAAAAATTATTGTCTGAAGATTGGAGGTTAAGAGATTCAGTTAATAGACTATAGAATTCACAGAACAATATTTTAAAAAGAAAGCACGTATCTGAAGATCAATCGACGTTCTCAGGAGTTTTAAGGCATGCATTCAGCAAATCCGAGGAATGATTTCTTTGCCATCTCCCTGCCAGCAGCTGCAGTTGAAAAAATTTTCAAAGTCCATAATACATTGAAGTTGCACACTGAACATATATTTTTGTCGCATCAGAACATGCAATGTATTATGGACTTTGAAAATTTTTTCAACTGCAGACGCTGTGGGCAGTGAAATAGCAAAGACATCGCTCAGACTTTCTGAATACATCGATTAAAATTCCTGAGAGCGTTGATTGATCTTCAGATAAGCTTTTTTCGTTTTAAAATATTGTTCAGTGGATTCTATATTCTATCGACTTAACTTCCTAAACTCTAATCTTCAGACATTGATTTTTATTTATCAGAGAATACGGAACTTTGAGTAATAAATTTTATGTTACATGTCTGTAACAGGGTCCTACGACGACCAAAGTGGGCGTAATGAGCATAATGCAGAAGGCATAGCAGTCCATCAAAAAGTGTTGTAGATGATATAAAATAAAAATATTGTAAAAAAGTGTGTAGACAAAGTACTAAATAAAACACTATTGAAATCTATAAAAGAAATTAAACTCCATTGTACTTAATGATTCATAGCAAATAAATAGAAAATTATTTCTAGAAGAATGTTATTTTTGTTAATGATGCTTCTATCGCTCGACAGTGGTAATAAGAGTTAAATGAATTTATACATCTCTTTGAGCCAATGACAGATTTATTTTTTAGTCGACGTTTCGATCCGCTTCGGATCCTCTTTAAGGCTTAAAAAAATAAACAATCAACTTAAAGCATCTCCTAGAGACAGCATACGTTCAATACCGCCATTAACCGACGTTTCGAAGAAGTGCAAGTACCGGTGTAGCCAGATGGTGATGCGAGTTGATTGTTTGTTTTTTTAAGCCTTGAAGAGGATTCGAAACGGATCGAAACTTCGGCTAAAAAATAAAAAAATGAATCTGTCATTGGCTCGAGGAATGTTATTTGTTTTGGAAAAAATAAAGTTCATATAATTTATGTAATAAACAGATAATAGTGATCATTTTACAGCTGTTTGTAAAAATTATATAAAATTTGTTTGCGGTAAGTATTATACAAAGTCTGTATAAAAGACTACATATGTTATTTTTACATGGGTTAGACTACAAAATAGAAGATTAAAATTTTTTTCTTTAGTATCAATGATTCAGAACAACAATTCATACTTAAATTACGAATTGTTCCTAAATTATCTTCCATTAACCGAATTTGGAATGACATTGACTATTTTATTATCAATATCATACATAACATGAATAATAATATTGCTTATTATCTTGTTATTAATATAATAAATAATATAATTAATTGCTTATTATTAATATTATTTATTATGAATATATTTAGTATCTTATAAAAGCAAAGAAATGTAAATTATAATAATTCCGAAACTTAAAACTTATACATATTTTTTATTTGCAAATTTAAATTAAAATAGGTATATTAACTGTACTGATATTAAAATTAGTATATTTCTATTTCAGAATTATTCATGAAAGCGGCTTTACACCTGAAGATTTCAAACAATACAGACCGGTTGTGTACAGTAACACAATACAGTCTTTAGTAGCTATTTTAAGAGCAATGCCCAGTTTAGCCATTAATTTTTCAACAAATGAGAGAGAGGTAAGGTTTATATAGTCATGTAATCGTAGATATCGCTTATAAATTAATATCAAACTGAAAATGCTATTATTTGTATATATATACTGATTATCGATACTAAGAAACATAATATTGCAGAATGTTTTAAATAATTCATGAAATAAATCCTTGTAAAACGTCGAATGATGTAACGTCGTGTTTACTATTTAATCGTTTGCTACTTTTGAGCCGATTCTTACGAGTATAGCTCGGGTTGAGCTCTCTCTAGCCTAAATTACTGAAAACGAGGAAGAAAAAATTCTACATCGGCAAATAAGGGGAAACACCTATAGAGTTACTGTTCGCGTGTTGTTTTAAGGGTGGATAAATTGCGTTAACTGGGAATTCATTTAATTTGAAGGTAGACATTGCAACGGCATCTTAGGCCTGAGCGATCAACACCTTCAAATTAAGGGAGGTTATTACGCGAAAACTGATCTTAAAATATTTTTTACAAAACCCTTTTGTCACTTCAACGGCAGTTTATGCCCGAGAAGTGGACGACTTGGTTTTCTATGTTTAAGAAGAAAGGGATTTTACGACGCCACCGACACTGGCTTCTACTTGAAACGGGAGAAAGAGACGCGAAGGAACAGTGTCCTTTAAAAAATAAAAATATGGAGAATCTAATTTATTAAGTATAACTTACTTTTTTCTTCTCCAGATCGGCCTTGGCTGGAAAGGTGTTAGAGATTCGCGAGCGCGGTTTTTAATTATGAAAGGTATTTGCAGATCTAGTCTGGAAGATTTTTTTTTGTTTTATTTTCAGGTACCAAATAGTATTACGCTAACACTGATATTCTTTTTAATTACAAGTTTATTTTAATTTTTAACAATATGTTTGCAATACAAGAGGAAACCTTTTTGTTTTGTCTGCTCACCACGGCGGCGGAAGTCAGAGTGTTTCCTTGAGACGCGTCGCTATTGCTCGGAGGTTTCTAAAACTTAGTTTCCCTCTGGAAAAGCCCTTCGGAGAGGGATCTTCCAATTAAAATTTTGGAGATTGGCCCCTCCTCCGAGTTTTTCAAATGGAAAAAGCCTAAAAGAAAAATCCCGCCTATGCAACGGCCTTAGGTCCTCCTATTACGGGGGAGAGAGACGGAGAAGTGAGGGTAGCCTCGAGTTCGAGCTCCCTTGAAGAGATGGTGCTATAAGTATCGTTTCGATGCTGCGACGCTTCCTCTTGTCTGGGTCTATATCTCCCACATATAATTATTAAAATAACGCTTCCTATTTATGATAATGCTACTTAAAACAATGTAGGTTCAATGAAACAAAGATTTTTGGTTGTTCTTTGAACTCGGACTTAAAATAATAGCTTCATGGAGCAAAATAAGTATACAAGAGTGTAATATAATTAAACTCTAGACTTTGGATATAAAAAAAATGTATTAAATAACTAAGAAGAATTAGCATCTTATATATAGGTTATATGGATATATGAGTGGATAATATTAAATATACTTGTAATGCTAAATTAGCTTAACTTACTAATAATAATAATATTCTAGTTCGTTTCGTGTTCGAAGTTCTTGGGTGAATTTAGGCATATACAAGAATAAATTCTGGTTTGCTCTAAAACATTCATTTTTCATAACCAAATTGGAACCATGGAAGTATATGATTGACAATGCGAAGGCCGATGTATAAATATTACAGTGTAAAAGTAATATTTATACATTCCTTTAGCATGATCCTAGTCTATTGCAGTAACAAGAAACGTTTCTTGTACAAATGCATGGGATAGTTTGTGGGAAGATAAGAGCGCAGGCGGCGCACTTGAGTCGAACGTCTGCAGTTTTATTGCTTGCAGCTGTGTCGTCCAGTGTACATAGCCCTGGCCTCTATCTCCGTCGAAGGAAAGTCTGGTTTTTTTTCATTGTCGCTTGCACGGACCTTCATTCACGTTAAACTATTTACTGACTCTTTTCGTGGGTAACGCAACGAGTATGTCTGCATGCTCGGTTGTATTTATGACTTCCTTCAAGATATTTCGTTGAAGGAACTCATAAAGTACCAACGCAGGGTATTTACTTACTTAAACTGTTTTATTTAGTATTCATGATAATTGTTAAAATTGTTTAATTTATTTATATTGTTAACTTGTTAATACTAATTATGTAAAATTGTAATTTTATACTAGTTAGCCCGAAGAGGAGCTCCGTGAGCTCGAAACGCCGGCATGATAATATATATGTGGCTCGAAACGATGATTTTATTCATTTAACCAATCTTGGAGCAATCGAAATACTACATTAAACCTATGGTATGCGTTGGAATATCGTAGTGTATGTAGAATATGTCGAGACTACCAAGGTATCCTAGTGTAATCTAGAATATTCCGCTGCAAATAAATGCAAATTTTTTCCGCTTTTAACTTTTTTTTACTATAACCACAAAGTTCGATTTGCTAATTTTACTGGATCTTCCAGGGTATTTCGGATTGTGAATGGTATCTCAGGATATCCTAAAGTATCTCAAGAGTATACATCAAGGGGCGCGGTAGCACCACGATGGCAAGTATAAGGTACGATAGTACGTACGCCGCCGTCGGGCGCAAGCCAGACCCTTATATACTTTAAACTTGCCCTGTTGGAACCTTGGCGTACTGTTTTCTTCGCATTAAGAGCATTGTTTCGTACGTATTAGCACTTATATGAAAGCTTTCGACAAAACTTACAAAATCACATCAGGGTCATATTTTGCATAATAGCGTCTATCAAAAGTTATTGTAAAGTGAAAGTTCGGGCTGGTCAATTCTTCTCGAGAGAGAACACTGAACAATTAATGTAATTCCGGTTACGTCAGTACTACGTACTTCCGTATTATATATCATCATGCATCATATAGATATACTTATATACATGCTGCGCAAATGCAAACGATGTTTCACACACAGAAGTGTTTACATACAATCATAAAATAATCAACTTGTTTAGTTAACAGTTTCTAATTAAATATTATAAAAAGTAGTATTAACTATTTAACCTAATTAGATATTTTAATTATAACAGTGGAATATAATTAAGTCGATAAGTCGAGTTTGTATTAATAATAGATTACAATAACATAAACATGACTAACAGAATTTTATTAGATAAGTATTCAGTTTTATTTTGATATCTATCAGTAAAATAAAAATAAACTTTTTGTAAAATGATTCTTTGTTTAAATGTTTTTATTTATTTTCAGATATTTTCTGTTTCCATTGAGAGCTTACACAACTATCAAGTTATATAGGAAGGGAATTTCCGTGACAAGCTAGTGAAGTGAAAAAATGATATATAAATATATTATATATCATATATTATATATCATTTATACAATTTTATAAACTTATTCTTTGATTCAATGTTATCTTTTATTTTTTTCTTATTTTCACAAGTTTCTTATATAGGAGGTTATACGCCAAACATCATTGGTGAATATTGAAAAAAAAATGAAAAGGTTTCTGTATGTGATCTTAAAAAACAAAAAATATGTAATATTTTCTGTCGGTCTCACATGTATTTATTGGGAAATATTTATAACAGACAATAATTGCTTGACAATAATTCCTGTGACGCAGTAAAATTAAGCAGTACTTTGAGTCAAGAAAGTTTATAATGTCATATACTAGACGATAGCTGGATATCTCAAGTTTAGACCAGCAAAAAGAAAGTTCCTGTGACAAAGTGGAATTAGTGAAGAAAAAAACTATTTTGATTCAAGAATTATTTGTAAGACATGCTGGAAGAACACAATTGTCAAGAATAATAAATATATCCATTTAATAATGGATCAGTCAATATATGAACTGTAACAACTTTTATCCAGTGTAATCAAATTTTATGTTTACAAAGTTTTTCTGACTTAATATTTATTATGGTTACGTATTCATAAATTATTTATCAGAAATGCCAGAAGAACTAGATTGACAAGAATAGATGGAATATCTATCAAGTTTAGACCAGCAAAAAGAAGGTTCCTGTGACGATGTGAAATTAGTGAAGGATTTTTAGTCGAGATAATACTTTCTATCGACCTCACTGTTAATATTTATCTGCACTTACGTATGAACAATGCATTGCTTATTATTAATGGTAACGTATTATCAAACTTGATTGAAGAAAGCTTGAATAGATTTTGATTAATAATAATAATAATATTTATTTAGCTTTCAATTATACATTATTGCTAAAATACAAATACTTTACATTTATTTACATTTGTCTTATTTTCATTCATTTATTCTTTCTTTCTTGATCTTACTTTCTATTTAACTTAAATTCTACCTCTGTGTGTATGCGTGTGTGTTTGTTTGTATTGTTGTGTTGTTGTGTGCGTGTCAGTTTCTTTCTAATTTTTTTTGTTTATCTGTGTTTATTTTCTTTTTTCTTTTTATTCTTCTTCTTCTTTCTTCTTCCTTCTTTCTTCAATTTCCTGTTTTGCCTATTGCTTTTTATTACTATTTTAACTTTCTTCGTTTGTTACTTTCTTTTTCTTCTATATCTATTTCTTTTCTTTGTCTTTCTTTTAGTTGCTATTCTTCTTTTTCTCTGTTGAACCATCTTTCTTTCTGCTCGTTCCAGAAATATTCTCTATTTCCTATCGTAAATTTATTATATCCTATTTTAACTCTTTTTTATTTGCTATTTCCTTAATTTTATTTACTATTCTCATTCTGTTTCTTCTTTCTTTCCACGTAGTATCATTATTTATATAAATCTCTTCTTCTTCTTCTTTTAATTTGCTTTTATTTTTCATTACCTCTTCTTTCTCTTCTTTACTTCCTAATCAGAAATTTCAAGTTTATCGTATCAATCAATTTTGAAATAATTATCATATAAGGCATTCAAAATTGAACAGCTCAAAATTGGTCTAGACGATTTTCAAGTAGACATACCTGAAAATTTAGACACTAAAGGCGTGAAGTCAACAGTGTAAGTTTTTATGTGGAAGTCAAAATTATAAGTTCATAGACAAGGTTGCATATATTTCATACAAGAAAGTTTCTATTTTTCCATGTACAAGCTAGAGAAGGTGTTGTATTTTCATCGTTTAAGTTCGAAGAAATAATATACACAAGTTTTGGATTTTATTTTTATTTTTCTGTATATTACTTACAGTGCTAAATAAGGCTGATTCAGTAAAGTCTGCTGTTTATAAATTTTTTTTTTACGACAAGTTCATAGGATCACCTGTAACAGAGAAACAATAATTTATTTCAAAACAAAGAATAATGTTCTATTATCATAAAGTTAAATAATTTAAAGATAATTAAAATATACGTATCTGACAGAGTGAAATCCATTGATAGTATTTTGATCCTAATGCCATCTTATCTGTAAATGCATTTTCTCACTTGAAACATTAATAGGACGGGATGGCAAGTTTTTCTGTAAAATTATATGATAGAATTTGTTCCTATTTTTTTTAAATGAATGTAAATCAACAGAATTTAAATCTCATATATAATTGTATATAATCGTCCTCGACATAGATTTTCTAATGAAATAAGAATAGCAATACATTCACTGAATTACTAAGTAGAGTAGATTGTACATCCACTCGTTGCTTCCATAAATAAAAGACAAAGTTTTCATGATGCGAAACAATCTTGTGAAATTACATAATAATTTTAGACAAACATGATATTACCACATATTATGGGCACAACATACCATTCTATTACGTGTACCATAGGGTTAAATTGAAACTTTGAATAATAACATATTGAGCTACGTTCTGCGCATGTTTGTGACCCATCACGCAACGCCCAATTTACCGGAAGAATGGCCCTATTGAAAATAATAACGTCATTTCATAACGTCATTTCATAACGTTAAATAACGCTATGGGTGATGCTACAATTTCGGACCTTTTATGACGTTATTTTGTGACGTCATTTAACGTAAATTAACATTATTTACATCAGGGGTGATTGGTATTTATTTAAATATTAGCAGCTGCAATCGTTAGAATATTGTTATTGTAATATTTGCCCTTGTCGCTGTAAGTAGTAATTAGGAAATTAAAGGAAAAAAAAAGATAAAAAAAAGTCCCCCGAAAGAGGATCGAACTTGACACCTCTTGATTCATAGTCCCAAACTCTACCACTGAGCCACGAACACTTGTTATTCCTGATACTTAAATTTTTGCTCTTATATCTCATTTGCCGAAATTTTAGAACTTTATATTAATTTTAAAGGATTTTTTCGATGATTGACACACACACATAAATATGTATATTACTTTTAGTAATACATTTCAAATAATGGTTTTTTTTAATCTGTAAAATGACGTCATTTTTGTATAATATTTATTTGTCAGAGTCCAGTTTGTTAGAATAATAAATATCGTCATTTTTTCAAAAAGGATTTTTTTGTCGATGATGGACGCATACGTGTCAATACGTAAATTATTTTTGATAATATACTTTAAATGATTGACTTTTTGTAATGTGTAAAATAACGTCATTTTCGTATACTACTTATTTGTCAGAGTCCAGTTTGTTAGAATATGTTTGTAAGATCGAATCAGTAGGAGCCGAGATAATTTATTTTTTTCAATCGATGATTACCTCGAAGGTACTTGCGCATGAAAGATCGAAAAATTTTTTCAAAGGAATGAAAATTTTCGGTGTTTGCATTCAATTTACAGTAATTTTATAAACATAGCATAAAAGCCGAGAAAAACATGTTAAATAAAAGAAAATGATTAAAATAGCTGCTTTACTGGAGGAGTAAATCAATTTACAATTAAGGTTCTGAAAAATCTATGTGGCACCGCAGAGGCGCTCACCACCACCGCGCTGCCCGGTTGGAACAGCTGCGCGGCCGCGCGCGCTGATTTCACTTGGTTCACCGTTTTCTCTAGATGAACAAGGTCGCCTATAGCTGTCGGAAAAATTGCTGTCATTTAGAGTAATATTTGAACAAGTAGCGTGTCAAATTTAAATTGAACATATAAAGTAGCTTCGGGGTAATCATCGATTGAAAAAAATAAATTATCTCGGCTCCTACTGATCCGATCTTAAGGAAATTTATATGAAAATTCATGGTTTTTTAAGTACTTTAAGATGCATTTTACCTCGATTCTCTAACTTCAAAATTGGCCAAAATACATTCCCTAGAAACGGATATTTGTTGATAAATGAATTTGAAGAAAAGTTCTTTTTAGCATTTGTTAAGTAGGACATGAGCTATCGATTGCTAGTGGTCGTATCAATCTTGTCGTGATCTGCGCCAAATTGAAATGAATTTGAAAATACAGAATAATAATTTTGCAATAAGTGGCCATTTTGAGATAACGAGGTCGGACTGAAAATTTTATATTGTATCAACTAAAAAGATATGTTTGATCGGAAGTCTGACCAAAAAACGTAATTTTTTATACAAACTATTCCAATATGAAAATTTACAAACATTTTTTTGGTTGTAAATAATTTAGTGATGAAGAAAGTCAATTTTGCAATTAGGAACACTTGTCTACCTTATAGGAAATTCAATTCTAAACAATTTTTTTCCGAAACTGTTTCACGTAAAGTTAATAATAAAAAAGCTATAGAGGATAAACCGAAAAAAACATTTTTGAACTTTATTTTGCAATAATAACAATGTTTCGGGGTAGGTACTTTACAGAGACTTTATGGTAGTCATCAGTACGCTAACTCCTCCCATTTCCAATAATAAAACTGCTAGTGGCACGAACTTTCTGTTAAAATCCCATGGGGCCCCGACTAAGAGTAAAATAGGAATAAACAATCGTGCGCCCTGAAATGAAAGTGGCTATGTAAGTCACTATGAGAGTGACAAGTAAAAAATGGCTGGGATAGAAAGAAACGAAGTGTGCAATCTTTTGCAGTCATTTACAATCATTTATCCTTGTTTTACAATAACAATTTTAGCTTTGACAATAATACATTATGAATATCACATAGGATCATAGGTAATATATATAATTTACTTATGATCGGACAAAAAATAACGTTATTTATTATTCTAAGAAACTGAACTCTGATAAATAAGTATTATACGAAAAAGACGTTATTTTACAGATTACAAAAAGTCAATCATTTGAAGTTGTAACGGGGCGAATTGGCTTTAGAACGGTGACCACGGAATGTCGCCGCGTCACCGAGTCTTACCTTTGTACTTTGCGAAAATGCTACCCCAACGTAGCTCCACTCGGTGATAGTAAAACCAACTGTTACGAATACAAACGTGTGATGCGCCCGAGCACACACATTTGATTTTTTTCCTTTAATTTCCTAATTACTACTTACAGCGACAAGCGCAAATATTACATAACAATATTCTAACGATTGCAGTTACTAATATTTAAATAAATACCAATCACCTCTGATGTAAATAACGTTAATGTACGTTAAATGACGTCACAAAATAACGTCATAAAAGGTCCGAAATTGTAGCATCACCCATAACGTTATTTAACGTTATGAAATGACGTTCTGAAATCACGTTATTATTCAATAGGGGGTGGCCTAATCTCCCACGGTAAATACGGAATCATCGTGATCGGCCACCAAATGTCAGCTAGAATGCGCAGAACGTGGCAGCAGTCACAATTATTCAAAGTTTTAATTGTACCCGACTGTACCTTTTCACATACTGCGATTTGGTCAAGTGTTTATAAAAATACATATATTTATTTCAAATCGATTGCTTTTTATAAAAGAACTTGCCAATTTATTTATTGATGTCATAACTTTCTTGTGGTAAAATTAAAATTGAAATTTATGTAAAATCGAAGGTATAGGAGAAGTAACACTAAAGAAGTGATAATCCGACCAACAAACCCTTAACGTAAAGATGTTTACGCGTTAATATTTTCATAGATAGATAGATTTGAATTTTTACCATATAAGGGTTCGAAATTGAGAGTTTGAAAATTAACTTTGATTAAAACAATGAAATAACCGTATAGATAGAGTAAACTCTTAGATTGTGATATACCCTGAGATCTACTTTACATGTACTGTACAGTATACCCAAGAACTATTTTAAGATCTATACTAAGATCTATACTAGACCCAAGATCTATACTAAGGTGTATTCTGAGGACTTGCTTAAGGTGTGTATCTTTCTGCCGAGCCTAGTATGAATTCTCTAATATACCGAGGACTCTAGTTTTGGAACTGCGGACTCTAGTTTGGAATTGTGGATAAAGAGGCATCTACTTTCCGCAGACGTTTTTCGGAAATGCTGCATATTCAATTTTTTGATGGCACGCTTAATAGAGCGGAGGATACGTGCTACCTAAAACTAGCTATAAGAATGTAATATCAAAGGTAAAGTCCAGCCCTCGTAGTAGAAAATGATTATATATTGTTTTGAATGAGATTACGGAGGCCGGATGATGATCGTGCAGTGTATGGTTAGTGGCATGTAAGAGGAGGTGGCACACGGCTTCGTGCTCTCTTCTATAGCCAACATGTGTGTTATGTTTGGCTAGTGGGATGAAGCAGCACAGCCCGGTGGAGGGGGGGCTGAGAGTTCGGGTTGCGGTTAGGGAAGAAGCGTTTGAACTTGCTTCGCGGGCTTTTAGCTGTGCCACATAGTGTGAGTTTAGTGCCACTTGGCTCTAAACTCGAGGCTCTGTAATTGTATGAATTTTTGAGAGTGTGTACCGATTTCCATTCATACGGACTTGTGTGAACCGAAAAACTGTTTAGTCGATCGTTGTCCTCCGCCGGTATCACACCAAAAAAGTATGGTTTTAGTTGGCAAAAAAGTATGGTTTTATCATTAATTTTTAATTGTATTGTTTTTAATTATTTAATTTATTCAGTATTGTAATTTTTCAACTTAGCTGGTTTTCGTGCTTTCCGTCTGTGTAATGTAGATGTATAAGCTAAATTTTTAAGGTATTAATTTAGTTGTTAAATTTTTTATTGTATAATTATTGTAAATTTTTTTTACTTTGTATTTTTTTAATATATACTTTTGGCATTTTAGCCCTGATGAGGAGCTCTAGTTAGCTCGAAACGTTGGCTGAAAATAAATACGTTTGCTCGAAGGGATGCATAATTCTTATCCTTACACCTTAAACAACATTTGAGCGATAGAAGCATCTGTTACAATGATAAATATCTTCTTAAATGTGCGAGTATTAAAAAGCACCCAATGATTCCACTTCTCCATGCCTTATCTGTAAATGTATTGAAAAACAAGAGATCAAAATCTAAATTTAGTATGAGTTTCACTTTGAATCACTTTAAACAAATCGAACCCAAGTTATCAGATATTTTACAAACTGAATTACCAATTATATACGGATTCTCACTTCAATGTCAATTTTCAAGTATCAACATCAATGAGCTCAACTGATCAATTCTAGGGAGGCAATCAGACCTCAGTACGTAGCCAAATCAAAATTATCCTGGATTCGACTCTATCTATGTTGAGTTCCTGCGCTGTCCTTCGTTGAACAAGCGCTCGCACTCGATGACCAATCTTGATTTCCGATCAGTCCGGGGGACGTCCTCCAACAATCCCCTTTCGGGCTCCGGGTCTGTGCGCATGCGGTTGTGATGCCTGTCGCAGTTTGATGAACGACAACGATGCCAGTGAAAGTCCAGCCAAAGATGGTAGGCTGGGCGATGATGCCCCGGCTCTGCATGGCCCCTGGGAGAAGCAGTTTTGGATACACGTTGGCTCGCATCTATCCCCTTCGGAAGGTTAAATCCGGGATCGGCGAGCTTGACTCCGTCGCAGAGTTGAATGGCTTGTGCAGGAATTGGTTCCGTGGGAGTGACGATGCCAATGCGCTGTAATCCGTATATCTCCAGTCTTAACAAACGTTGGTGCGTTGCGTCGTACAGATGAATCCACGTTCGAACACGAGCTAAGTCCATGGATGAGCCGGAGACTCCCGCTACTCCAATGTTCACTCGCTCGAATCAATCGCCCAGTCATCCGGCAATGTCCAGGTTGACTAGGGGGACCTCTGAGTAGGAGTCGAGCAATGCCTTGGCCCGCAACTTGGGTCGTCGATCGTCCCCCAGAGTGATGATGGCCGTCAGGAGGATGGCTAGTCATGCCTGATCGTCATCTGCAACGTTGATCCACTACGACAGCTGGTCCTCGGCTGTGGTGAAGGGTCCGCGGGCCTGCTTGGCTGGCAAACGTGCATTGAAGGGCGGCCCTGGATATTTTTCTGCGCTCTCGTGGATCATTGAATGATGTTTTCCTGCACACGTGCGGCAGGAAGACGTAGAGGAACATACTCGGACCAAGTGCTTGACCCTCAGGCAGTTGACGCAGAGTCCCTTGTCCAGGACGAGTTTTCTGCGCTCTGGATCGCGCAGAGCCTTGAATTTTTCGCAGATTTCCACGTAATATTCCACGCCGCAGGCTGTACATGGTCAGATGACGGTCGAGGCGACCGCCGCGCTGTGGTGGAACTCGAGCCAGCATCTGTCGTTGTGGCAAAGCTTCTCAGCGTGCGGAAGTTCACTTGGTGCGAGGCCTCTTCCAGAGGTGCTGGGCGAACGGGCTTCAGAGTCTTCAATGTGAGACATCGGCGACTAAGGAAGTTGAAAATGAAAGAGTATGAGGGAAAGAACTCGGTCTGCATCTGATCGAGCTTGCCAATCTCGTCTTCCTAGCTGCGCCTGGTAGTTGGGTCCATGCACTGGCTCGCTATGGTCACGAACCAGTCGTCCCATTAAGTCCGTCCGATAATCTGGAAATGATTACGATGTCTATCCATCTCGTCCAGGAGTTGCTGGAGTCCGGAGGACGACTCTTCCTTTAACGGTCACATGTGCAGAGCGGCCGTAAAGTGATCTGTGATAAATCGGCGTTCGTAACTTTATTCAGCTTGGTTTCATATGTACTCATAAAATTTTTGGTTGGTCTAAATTGAAACCCAGTGCGCAAGAGACTTTTCAAAGAAAACTTAATTTTTGACAATGAATTTGCAATATTTCTGCTAATAAACCGTTAAAATTGTTCAAAATTTACAAATCATCCTTACTTTTCATACCAAATAAGAATACAAAATTGAGTGAAAAAATATTAGTACTAAACATAAAAGTTAAGAAATTTGGTAGACCTCCACTTTAAAAAGATGGAGTGACCGATAGTTCTGATGCTGCAGGGAATCGAGTGACAGAATCGAGCTCCTAATGCATGAAAAGAGTGAAGACCGGCATTAGAGCACGATCCTGGAATCAAGAAGTCCCTCGCATCCCCCTGCGGACAGGTATCCTGGCTCGACATTGTTGAATAGAGCTGCAAAATACGGCGACTGTCCCATGCTTAACGTTTTATATAGCAAGACCGATGCAAAATACGCCCTTCTACCCTCAATATTCAGCTAGCCAAGTTGCTCCCGGTACCGAGTTATATATTGATGCACCCTAACACCTTAGATATAATGAACATAGGAGTTTTGTAATCTTTGGAGCCTGGATTTTAATTTGGCTGATATAGCCAGGTATATAAAAGAGCAATAATCGAGAAGAGAAATCACCTGAGCGCTCGCCAACCGCATGCGCAACCTCTGAATGGTTCTGGACCGGAAAAATCGAATCCCATACAATGCTCAATTTATCTTCTTTCGGACCGCATCAATTTGCAGTTTTCACGTTATCACAGAGTCCATTACCACACCAAGTTTGGTCACGGTGTTCGAGAATGGGATCAGAACTCGTACCCCACCTCAATTCCGGCAAAACCTATTGCGCTAAATTATCAACATTAAAATCCGAACCAAATTAAATACATAGAGGTCAGAGTTTTTGCAAAGTATATTATTGTTCACCTACAAAACAGTATACGTGCATTCCTATTCATGAAAATATTACCTAAATATGAGATATCAATTTTACAAGTTGGCGTGATTTCGCTTGTGTTAATGGGGACGCTCGGTGAGGCGTCCTACGCCCACTTGTAACATTATTTGAACATACAAAGAAACGTTTAACAATTTTGAATATTTTACAAAGAAACTTTTACACAAACATTAAAATTCTTTTAATTATTATATTTTGCCCGCACGGGGATTCCAGTTAGTGTACAATTAATTTATTTATGCGCGGCTGACTCCTTCTCCCGCCTCGTAAAGTCCTGAAAGGCGGGAAAGCGGGAATGCAGTACCAATTGAGTGAACAAAAATTAATACAAATAATTAATATGTGATATTCCAGGATATATATTGTACTCCGCTCCAGGGTTTCAAAGAATTAATTCCTTCACGGATTTAATTCCATGTATAATCCACAATTCCTCAATGGAATTGTGAATTATTTGTGGCATAATTCATGATTCCTCAAAGGAATTGTGAATTATTTGTCGCATAATTCATAATTCCTCAAAGGAATTGTGAATTATTTGTCGCATAATTCATAATTCCTCAAAGGAATTGTGAATTATTTGCGGCATAATTCATAATTCCTCAAAGGAATTGTGAATTATTTGTCGCATAATTCATAATTCCTCAAAGGAATTGTGAATTATTTGTCGCATAATTCATAATTCCTCAAAGGAATTGTGAATTATTTGTCGCATAATTCCTGAAAGGAATTGTTCGCACAATTCATAATTCCTCAAAGGAGTTGGGAGTTATGAATTATTTGATCATTTTTTTGATTTGTACAATATATTCTCCTATATGAGGCAATCTACGCAGAGTCGGACACTTCCCTTCTCAAAAATGGAAACTGGGCAATTTTGAGGGCACACTCAAAATACATTTTTAAGAAGGGAAGTGTCCGACTCTGCGTAGATTGCCTCATATAGGAGAAAATATTATACAAATCAAAAAAATCATCAAATAATTCATAACTCCCAACTCCTTTGAGGAATTATGAATTGTGCGACTTATAATTCACAATTCCTTTGAGGAATTATGCCACAAATAATTTACAATTCCTTTGAGGAATTATGAATTATACGACAAATAATTCACAATTCGTTTGAGGAATTATGAATTATACGACAAATAATTCACAATTCCTTTGAGGAATTATGAATTATGCGACAAATAATTCACAATTCGTTTGAGAAATTGTGAATTATGCGACAAATAATTCACAATTCCTTTGAGGAATTATGAATTATGCCACAAATAATTCACAATTCCTTTGAGGAATTATGAATTATGCCACAAATAATTCACAATTCCTTTGAGGAATTATGAATTATGCGACAAATAATTCACAATTCCTTTGAGGAATTATGAATTATGAATTGCGTAATTCAAATTTTTGGAACCCTGCTCCGCTCTTAGTACACAGTTACTTTGTGGCGAACAACAACAAATACGTTTAAATAATCTCATGAGCCTAACGGGTATATAACTAACTTGAATCAGACAAGTGGCATTCCGCTAAATATCAAAAGGGACCAGGAAAGATCCTCTACGGTGAATTTAAAAGAAATAACACAAAAGGGATGTCCGCCTGGTCCTCTGAAACGCGAAAAATGTCCACGACGTATTTGAGATAAATCTTGACCTCTACTTTTGCGTTTTCCCTCCAAAAATGTATATAACCACGATAGAAATTTAGAATAATTTCTCACCAATTATTTCCACCAAAATCTCAAAAGAATCACCACAAATCCTTCAACAAAACCCTCCAATAATACTCCAATGATCGAGATAAGCGTCACAGAAAAAATCTCCTGGGAAACCTCAACGGGAACAAAATTTCTCCAAAATCTCAATGGCAAAACTGCTCAATAACTGAAAAGAACTGTTGCTACTAAGGCGATCGGGCACAGAATGGCCGAGGCCGACGCTCCGCTCGAGGAAGGATGCCGCATTTTCCCACCCGGCCTCCTTCTTCACGGAAACGTCGTCTCGGCCGCCGAATTTTCCAATTGGTCCTTTCTCTGAAATAAATCCTCTATTGGCCTTTAATAGACCAGCACTAATTTGTTCCTCTATCCGTGATTTTTCCCAGCGTCCTCTTTTCCAATCCTAATTTTCTGATTGGTCAAGAAATTCACTGCCGCCCTCTATATCTTCTAATTGATATGCTAATTCGGGCCCCCTTTATCAATATCGATCAATCAATCAATCTCGATATCCATCCGGTGGTTCCACCTATAGATAAGCTATCGAGCACGCGGCATTCAAAATCCTCTGTAGACGACCCTTTAATGCCAACTAGTATTCTCTAGTTGGCATCCACCATGCCTCTATACCTGTAAGGAGAAAACCACTATATCAGTACTCTACACTTCGCCTGTACAGTACTCTCCAGGGTCTCACTTCTCTCTCATCTCGCACTCTCATACGCTCGATACTCTCTCTCTCTATTTTAATTTCCCCCCCCCCCTCTCTCTCTCTCTCTGTCTCACTCTCTCTTTCTCTCTCTCTCTCTCTCTGTCTCCTCTCTCTTTCTCTCTCTCTCTCTCTCTCTCTCTCTCTCTCTCTCTCTCTCTCTCTCTGTCTCACTCTCTCTCTCTCTCTCTCTCTCTCTGTCACTCTCTCTTTCTCTCTCTCTCTCGGTCTCTGTCTCACTCTCTCTTTCTCTCTCTCTCTCTCTGTCTCTGTCTCACTCTCTCTTTCACTCTCTCTCTATCTCTCTCTCTGTCTCTGTCTCACTCTCTCTTTCACTCTCTCTCTGTCTCTCTCTCTGTCTCTGTCTCACTCTCTCTTTCACTCTCTCTCTGTCTCTCTCTCTCTGTCTCTGTCTCTCTCTCTGTCTCTGTCTCTCTCTCTCTGTCTCTGTCTCACTCTCTCTTTCACTCTCTCTCTGTCTCTCTCTCTGTCTCTGTCTCTCTCTCTTTCTCTCTCTCTTTCTCTCTCTCTCTGTCTCTCTGTCTCTTTCTCTCTCTCTCGCATTCACACTATGTCCCATGTGTGTGACCGCGCGCTCTGCGCTCTCTGCTTCCTGCTGCTCTGTCGAACACCGGTAGGTTGCGCAGATGTGATTAGCTACGTCACATTCCGCGCTCCGCACGTGGTCGAGCAGAGACACTTTTCACGAGCTCCGTCGGCGCTGGCTCCGCTACAGGAACTGTCAACTAGCCCACGGAGCTCGTCAGCTGTACAACAATTTCCACGACGCAGCAATATTTATTGCTACGTCGCAATTTTTAATTGCGCAATCTAAGTTACCACTATTTCTGAAAAACGAGAAATAATGGAAATTTAATTATAGTACCGGGGAGAGAGTCCCTGTACGTTACAAATAATGTAGTGCATTATATCAATAAGTCAAAAGTGGGAGGCAACCCTTACTGTTGAAAAAACAACAAATTATTCCATGAAAAATTTGTGCAATTTCAACTTCCTTGGAAATTATTTTGCTACATACAAAGTCGTAGATCAGTACATTATTATCTTTACATTTGTGCTTGAGTTACATATTTTACATCGTACAAAGTCGTTGAAATATTACGATTTAGCGGGCAAGGTTTCGATACAATGTTTTATTAAATTTCTACTTTAAAATTTTTGATAAATTGGTGGATGATTTTACATAAGTTGGTTGACGGATTGTACAAGAGGGTTTGATAGTTTAAAGGTAGACTAAATTTTAACTTGAACAATTTTTCTAAAAATTTCGATCGGGCTTTACCGTACAGATATACAATATATTTGATTTATTTTTTCATGGAATCATTTGTTATTTTAACAATAAGGGTTGCCTTTCACTTCTGTTTTATTAATATATTTGGATAATGGTGAGGAATAACAATGCAAATTTGTGTTACATTATGATACATGTGACCTAAGTAGCCCTATTGTACGGCGTATTAAAAATATAAGCATATACAACAACGCAATCGCTTTTGCAAGTTTTAGTGTCCATTTTGGAAAACTGATTACTCAAAGTCCACTAATTATTCGAATACCTACATGGCCAAATATATCACAATGTTTGTGCATTACATCTGTAAGAAAATTCTTAACGAAAATACAGTCAAAAATATATTATTGACAATGACACGTAAAGAAAATTTTAAAGAAATTAGAAAAAAATGATTTCATGAGAAAATCTAATCTGTATACTGAAGCTTATAAAATTATATACGAAATTGAATTAGAGGTACATTATGCTCTAAACATAAAGCATGAAGAAGTGAAAACTATTATAGTAACAAATGATAACTTTAATAAAAATCATTATAATATTCCAGCATACAATGCAATCACTGCAGTATTTGAAGCAAATGATGGTAAACCATCAATAGAAAGATATTTCTGTATAAATCTAAAATCAGACAATTTGTTGATCCAATGCTATCTGCAAGTGGTTCAGGGTAGATGCTTTACATGAAATTGATTTATTTCTTTTATTAAAATTCAGTGAAAGTCTAAGTCACGATTTCTGGATTATATATGATGAGAAAAAAATAAAACTGTTTTGAGGGCAGACGGAGATACAGAACAAAAAATTATGTAAGCAAATTTGTATGAATACAAATTTAAAGTTCAATTTTCGTTCGACGTTTTAAGACGGGTAGGTTCCCTTAAGGGGTTATGACAGGGTTAAATCCTGAAAAAAAAACAAAAATGATTAGTATTATAAAAAATTAATGTATTCATAAGTGCTCCAAAAAGTATATTTTTCCTTTAAAATATAAGTATTATACATCACTTTTATGCATTCAAAATGTGCATTAATTAAAGTGAGTGTAATACTTCGAAACAATTAAAGGTATTTACGTACCAAAAATCATGATTTTCATCATTTTTGTATACTTGCCGCAGCTTTCTGAAGGAACCGTACCATCAATCCTGATGAACTAAAGTGAAAAATCTTTCTTATGAGTCTGGTCACAAAATAAGTGGAGCAGATTCCTGAAAGACATAAAATTAATACAATCTACATACATATATTGACAATATTAGTAATTATAGTGAATGTTACATATGTAAACATACGTAACATTCACTTTTAACTTACTTTTCCAATTCTGTTCCACTTAGTTTGTAACCAGACTCATAAGGAAAGTTTTTCAATTAGGTTCATCAGAATGGATGGTACGATTCCTTCAAAAAGCTGCGGCATGTACACAAAAATCATGAAAAAACTAAATCTGAGTAAAAGGCATTTAAAGTTTATGATGCAAATCATACAAATAAACAATTCTATACTTACAAAAACTATCTGTCATACCTTGATTTGTTTTCGGTACTCAAATATATATGCAATAAAATATATTTGACGGTACACGTACATCATGATGTTTGGTAATAGTATTTAGAAGCTGGAAATAAAATCAAAATTATCGTTACCAATTCACAATCAAGTTAAACTATTGATTACAGTTATTTGCAATACTTATCATTATTAAATACACTTCAAATTAGTAGAAAGCATGAAAAATGACACTTCATACAGTCAACATAACAGTCCTATTTTGCTGTCTTCCACCCGTACACCTAAAAGTAAAAAATAAACAAACAAAGAAAAAGCTCTTTACGCATAAATTATTACTTATTAGTTTCCAATACTTTTCTGAATAATTGATGTACTATATAGAAGCTGTTGTACTTAAAAATATCATTGAGCTAGCAGCATCAGTAAGCAGACAAACTGCACAAACCTGGTGGCTTGAAGATTGAATGGAAAACAGCTGTTTGGTTGCTTCTCATGAAATTCTACTATACCGATCACATAGTAATCTACATTCCCGACCCGAAAGTGTGAGCCGTGACTGCCGTAAGTTGCAACATGTTCGGTGGCAAATTCAAACTTCTTGGATGCCTTTACTTTAACAGGGGTAAGGTCCTTAAATAGGGTAAGGTCCTTACCCTATGTCAAAGGGTTTTACGAACAAATGCAACATTCTTTAAAAGAAAAATTTATTACGACAGTGCCGAAAATACACAATCATATGTGTAATATTACAGTTAAAGGCAAAGACAAAAGAGAAAAACAATTAGAAAAGAATGTTGTATATAAGTTGCAATGTAATGATTGTACGGCTACATATGTGGGCCAAACCAAGAGAAGTGTGTGTACACGTATTGAGGAACATAAAAAATCTAAAAACAACGTCATACATAAACACAATAGTAAATTCAATCATAGTTTCAATTTTGAAAAAATAAATATTAAGGATAAAGAAAGCAATTTAAATAAAAGACTTGTTTCAGAAATGTTACACATAAAAATGCAGGATAATGGTATCAATAAAATGGAAGATACACAGAAACTCAATAACGTGTACACACACTTATTACACCGATTGAAAAACAAAACGGATTATAGACGACTTTAAAATTTGTAAACATGCATGAGAGCGGCGAGCATTGACGTCACTTGTAAACAGACCGCTCGAAAATTAGCGAGACTCCTCGCTGATATAAAAGCGTTGGCTACACCTATTGTTTCCTTATTATTGAAACAGTAGTCGAGGAAGCCGGAACAATAATAGTCCCTCTCCTTGCTTCTCGCTTCTCCTTCCCCCGCCTGAGATTGGCCGGGGAAGAAACACGTTCGATCTATAGGCTGTTGTGCTCCTCTATATGTAAGTCATAATTTGTCACATATGATAATTGTATTGTGCTCATTTATTTATTGAAATAAAAATTGACTGTTTCCTGAAGAGGGTGACAGTGTTCACCGAAACGTTGAAACAAAAGGAAGAATGGTAGAAATTAATTTTTACCTTTTATCCCAACACTTGCCTCGGAGAGATCGATAGACTCTTTTATAAAATATTAAAAAACACCGAGGGATAAAGTCTTTGAATATTGTGTTATACACATATTCACACATACTTAAAATATTTAAAATTCACGATTTTTCAAAAATTTGTTAGAAAAATATTTCTCAGTTTTTTGTCAGTATCTTCGAGGCAAATTGTTTTATCAAAAAACGGCTTTCAGGACCATATTCTATAGACTACTAACTGTGAAAAAGTGAAGAAAAAATATCGATATTTTCATAATTGTAACCCCTTATGTCGCCTCCGCTTCATTCCAACCCAAATAAATATTTGTTGTAATTATTATAACTATTTTTAAATTTATTATTATTTTTGTAATAATGTTACTATGAATATTACGTTGTTGATATGATTGTTATCTTGACAATTATGATTTTTATAAATTGTAATTATTTATATTGTCATAATTGTATTTTTTAGACAGATGCCAAAATGGTATTCGACGTGATTCAAAGAATGGAAGATACTGAACCGTTTAGTGAAGAATTATTGTCTGCTATGAAAAGGCTATGGGCAGATACTGGAGTACAAGATTGTTTTGGAAGAAGTAATGAGTATCAATTAAATGATTCTGCAAAATAGTAAGTTTTTGATTCAAGCAATTTTAATTAGCAATTTCAACATTTCATGTGGACTAAGAGAGCATTACCGCATTGCCAGTGCCATCTATCGTCGAATAGTTGTCTTCGAGATTAGAATAGTACCCGCCAGATCCTAAAATAAAAACTAACATTTATTCAGTAATTATAGCGCATGAACCACTTTTGAAGTTGTGCGCTATTCATAATCTTATGTATCTACATTAATGCAATAAAAATCATATAAATATAAATATATATATATATATATATATATATATATATATATCTATATAAACCGAGAAAATTGTTTCATTAACTCAATGAAATAAATTTCACTGATGGTGGGCGTCATTCAAGCAAGTACGGTTTTATCAAAACGAAGTTTTAACGTGTTAGATTTTAAAGGCATTCATAGTCCTATGGTAGACCTCCACGTGGTTGATAGCTGGACGCTGCGACCCTCAAATTTTTAGATCGTGGTATTGGGAAATGAGTGTATCGAAGGGCTTTTATGATTGCTGCTGAACTTGCTGCTAGGTGATACACATGCACGCTTACACGTACATTCGCAGCCTATCAGCTGCAAGCTCGGTTTAGCTATATAACATATCGCCGGGTAGGGGAAAAAGAGCCTATTTCAGAATTTTCTTCGAAAAAGTCCTATATAAGAGTATCCTTCAAGAATGTCCTACCTTGAAGTTTGCTTCAAAAAGGGCATAACTGGGAATGGTTTTCAAAAAGGACATATCTCAACTATAGTTTCGAAAAGAGCAGATTTCAAAACATAATTTTTAAAATAAGATTTTACAATATTTAAGGTAATAAAAGAAATATAATTTAAATGAAAATTGTATACTTCAGTGTCTTATAACGTCGAAGCTCCAGTAGTTTGGTATCGGGCAGTGGGAAGAGCCAAATAAGACTCACGAAGAGGACTTGAAGGCTATAATGGAAAAAAAAAATTTAATAAAAAAAATATTTTTCTAGATAAATTAAATAATAGATAACAATAATAGATAACATAACCTTACGTTACGTTATTTAATAATAGATAACGTAACCTTTGTATGCATATGTTGCGTTACCAAATCTTTTTATGATGAATGTAAATAATTTTATGATGATAGCAATGTAGTGCAGGTTCTGCATACTTATAGCCAACACAAATTTCTTTTGATAATTTGAGGTGTTTGCATTTCGCCTATGATATATAAATTAGCATGACGTTAAAGCTGAGAAAAAATACGTTAAATGAAAAAAAATGTATTGTTATATATAGCAGCTTTGGTTGCCAAGATAATCAAATTGCAACTAAGGTGTACGAATCCTCTCCGCCGCCGCGCCGTGGTCCCCCTACCACCGCGCCGCCTGGATGAAGCAACGGCGCGGTCGCGCACGCTGAACTCGCATTGTTCGTCGGTCATTTTAGACGAACTAAACTATCTAGAGCTATCGGGCAGAATGTTATCTTTTGTAGCATTATTTCAACAATCACTGAATCAAACCTCAATTGAAAATATCAAGTAGTTTCTGCGTAATTGTCAGTTGAAAAAATTTTTTTTTCTCGGCTCCTATTGGTCTGATCTTGAAAAAATGTATATGAAAATTTATGGTTTTTTTATTTAATTTAAGATGCATTTTACCACGATTCTCTAATTTAAAAATTGTCCGAAATAAAAAGATTTTTTTGTTATAAATATTGTTAAATATTAATATTAAGAAAATTCCTTTTCATCGATTATTAAGTATGTCATAATCTGTTGATTAAACGCAATTGAATTCAATTACCATTCCTGAATCGGATTCGACAGCAATTTAAACTTTTCGGGTAAATAATTTTGCAATAAGACGCCATTTCAAGATATCGAGATCGGGCTTCAATTTTTACGTTGTCTGTACTACAAGTTATCTTTGAGTGCTAATCCAATAAACAAAAATGAACTTTTGTTTTTGATGTGACGATACTATGACATTTTATAATATTTTATGATATACAAATTTATGAATATTTTATATTTTATGAATTTATTAATGGTGGATATCTTTTGTTGAGGTTCCTAGTAAAGGTGACTGTCAAATGAAAAAATATTTGTATATAGTGTACATTGGGTTGGTGTAATAACCCATATAGCACCCAATACTCCAGGAATATTGCTGGAAGGTTACTTCGGTAAGTAAAGTAGGATGAATTATATTGCTGGAAAGTTACGTAACCAGCAGGACACGGTTAGGCAACATTGCTGCCGCTTTTTCCAGAAGCGCTGTTCTTCAGTTTCTAAGAATTTCACCAATATTGTTTAAGCTGCCTCCTGATTTAGCGGCGCTCTCTTTGTAATTCCATGAACTTTACCAATATTGTTTTAGCGGCGCATTCTTTGTAATTCCATGAATTTTACCAATATTGATTTCCTCAATATTGAGATATACCAATATTGAGCAGCGCTTTTCTTGCAATTCCATGGATTGTACTAATATTGAGTTAGCGGCGCTCTATAAATGTAATTCTATAAATTTTACCAGTAATGCATAAGCTGCCACAATACTTAATCTTAGTTGCCGTTTTATTAATATTTCATTATTTTACCAATAATGGTTTATAATAGTAATAATAATAATAATAATAATGATATTAATTAATAATAATTTATAATAATAATGGTTAATATATTATTTCATTTATCAAAATTGTTTGTAAATATTTAACAGCTTTCACTTTTTATTAAATTATAAAATTTCTTGATACACAATGTTTTTTCTATAAACTTTTTATCTTATTTATTTTTTGAGTTGTTTTTAGTATTCTCATTTCTATTTATATCAAATCTCAAATGCTCTGGATGTGTTGTTCTGGATAAAGCAACATATAATTGACCATTAGAAAATACTGAAGACGGTAGATATATACCAACTTTTTTGAATGACTGTCTTTGAGCTTTATCGCGTGTTCATGGAAAATGGTATTTCTTCTACTGGTGGTGTTAAAGCTATTCTTGGTAATATAACGTTTGAACCAGTTATTTTCCACTTATTATTTCTGCTAAAATGGAGTATTTATTCATTTCTTTTATAATTAATCTTATGCCATTGCAAAGACCGTTGTTTAAATTCAAATTTCGTAATAACACGACTACGGCCCCTTTTTTAATATAAGTTTGTGCAGAGGTAAGCCATTAGGTGTTAACGAGTTTAAAAATTCTGTAGGTAAAAGTGTGTCTAAATTACCATTATTAGAATTTACTGTTGAATCACAGCTTAAAAATATCCGTTCTTGTTCATTGATTTGTTATAAAATTTTATGATTTATTTCTAGAATGTCAGAGTTTTTTGGTGCCAATATGATATCTTCGTAATATTCAAGATTATTTGCTTTTAAACTTACAATTTTAAAACTGTCACATAAATTACTCTTTTTTATACACTTTTCAATTATTTGAATTCTGTTTCCATTTCTAACAACTGGTAATATTTGCGGAAAATCTCCAGATACAATGATGATTCTATTACCAAAAATATCATTGTTATTACAAATATCATTAAGCATTCGATCAACTGCCTGTAATAAACCGCGAAATATATATATATATATATAATTAAAATGTTATATAACGCCTCGAGCTAAGCAGATCAAATGTAACCCGATCTGTCCGACGACTGTTTCGCGGATAATTATAAGTATCAAAAAAAACAGCCACCCCAAATAAGGCAGAGCCAATCACAAATTGACAGCGAATCTTCCGAAGTCCGCGAAGATCGCGAGTGATACGTGAGTCACGCTATACCAAAAATAACCACCACTATAGGAAAGCCATGAATTCAGATCGAGAAAACCGGCACGTGCAGATTCTATATGACAATAGAGGGAGGTCAGAGCTTAAATAGCGCTGGAGGAAGAGAGCCGTAGCTGAGTCAATCGTCAAGTTTTCAAGAGCAAGGGCGAAGCTCTGTCCGTGACCTACCTACTCTATCAAAACCATTGCCGCCTACGAGGAACATCTATCCACAAGACATTTGTCGCTGATCCCACTACATCAGACGATCCGGAAGAACGAGGAAGTCGAGGAAAATCATCGACCCCGAAACCCGACGCTGCACTTTGCCTCAACCCGGCAGTAGGCCAAGCCGTCTATTTCGGGGGATATCGTCGGAGCAACTACTCAAAGTCTCATCGAGTTGCACGCACGATCATCTGCCTATATATACATATATACATACACCCACGCACTTAAGGTACCGTTCTTTTTCTGTTCGCGCCGCGTTCATTCACACTCACGTTTGTCTAACACCGAGTGAAGCGAAAAGGTAATCTCGAGATCCCGCTCTCCTACCCGGTAGGCCATGACCGTGAATACGGTAGCCAAAGGAGAGACTTATTTGTGAACTTATGATACGCAATAAACTCAATATACATATATACTGAACAACCGAGTATACAAATCCTTTATTCAAAACCATCACACCCTCATAATAATAAATATATAGTTGTGAGCGTCATTATTTAGACGTAACATGCCTCAGATGCGTACTTGGAAGTCATTGATATTTCCCAAATAATAACTTGAACATCCTTCATTACATGGCCAATAATACTGTTTGCAGTTATGTTGCACGTACTTTGTTCATTAACGTTTAATGGTAATTTGAACGTTGATGTACAACTTTTCCATCTCGTAATAAATTAGCAGCAATTGCAGTCCATGCAACCGATAAAAATTTAATATTATTTATTTTGAAATAAATTATAAGTGTATTTAATAAATACCTTTTACCGGTACCTCCAGGACCATCTATAACTATGCAATTATCATTTGATTTTTTGTTAACAGAATTTATTATTGTATTATAAATAATTCTTTGTGCATCTGTTAATGTTGAAATCAGATGTGCGCATAAATTAGTGTTATTTAAATGGCAACTGTACTTGTGATCATCGCTAATATCGTAAGCTAATTCATTTGCAATAGTCACATGTGATACGCTATAATCTTTTCTTGAAAATCCATGAGAAATTAAAATTTCTTCTATTAATTTTAATGCATACTGTAGGCCAATTTCTTCACATATTTTTGATGTATAAAATTGCGTTTTATATTTTTCAAATAATTCAAGAGCATTGTGAAATACACAAATATAAAAAAATAATTGACACATACTTTTTGGAAATTTACACTGTGACGATTCTTCTAAACATTTATCACATTCTTTATCTGTAGCTATTAAATTTCTTACTTTGCAAACTTCATACGATCTTTAATATGTTATTCCATTATATGATTATAAATATTCATATGATGTAGCTCCTTTAACATGTAATAATAATAAACGTAGAAAGAATTTTTCTTTTTGTTTAGGATTTACTAAATACATCCTACTCAAAATGGGTTTCTTGTATTGCTTACATTTATTCCATTTTTTGCCGTATTGTGAAATACATAATATGTGGGAATTTCTGTACATAAATAATTGTGAGCTTCTGCATCTATTTGATTGAGTTCAAATCAAGCAGTAAGTTGTGTTCCAACATTTTTATTCAGTAGGTTCACTTCTTGGTGTTTTACAAAATAAATTTGTTGTTGATCTTCATCATGAACAGGCATTTTATTAATAGTATGTGATAACTCAATTATATTATATTGTAATAATCGATGCATTGCTTCTAGAGGACAAACATATATTGTATTTATGTATTGTTTAACTTCCTCATATCGTATTTCAAGTTCATCCAATTCATTGTTATTTTTATTATTATTAATATCTAGTTTACCTAATTTCATTTCAATAAAAGCGCTGTTATGTCCTTTATAACAGTACTTAAACAAATATTTTATACACATTAAAGTTGAACAAACTTCAACATTTATGTGACTATTATATTTTAATAGTAAATACGGATTGTAAGGTACAACAAATCTGTTATCTGCACATTTTTTTGAAGAATAATAAATTTTTCTGTTATCGTTTCTTCTTTTATATAAAGGATAAATAGTGTTAGATAGATTATTTTCAATAAATTTATTTGGAAGTTTTTTGGTACATGTATTTGTTTTTAAATCCATACATGGACAGTTTCTAGTTTGATCGCCACAAGGACCATGAATCATGAACTATTTAAAAATTTCATATAATCGTGGATATCTGGATTCACCAAAGGTATTTCTGCGGAAATTATTTTATCTGCTAAATCATTATTATATAATTTATCGTTTTCATCCAAAAAGATCAACATATGTATATGAGGTAGCCTCGTTTTTGAGATTCTATGACATATGCATATGCAATACAATTTCCAAAAATATTGCTTTTTACAATGTCTATTTTAAGTTCTTTTACTTTTTCAATATATAATTTTACAACTTTATCTGGTCTATCCATAGCTACTTCAAAATGTTCAATATCATCAATAATTTCTTTTCATTAAGGATTACAAGTCATAATTATGAATAAGTCTGGTTTTCCATAAGTTTGAACAAGAACCATTAAATCTTTGATGCAAAGCTCGAGGACTTCCTGTAAATCTTGATGATAAAATAAACATTTTTCCAGTATTTCAATTGTCATTATTATTAGAATATTTATTCTTAAATATAATAATATAACATGTGATTCAACAGAAGATTCTAATAAAGATAATTTAGACACACTTTTACCTACAGAATTTTTAAACTCGTTAACACCTAATGGCTTACCTCCACACAAACTTATATTAAAAAAGGGGCCGTAGTCATGTTATTACGAAATTTGAACTTAAACGACGGTCTTTGCAATTGCACAAGATCAATTATAAAAGAAATGAGTAAATACTCTATTTTAGCAGAAATAATAAGTGGAAAAAATCTGATTCAAATGTTATATTATCAAGAATAGCTTTAACATTACCAGTAGAAGAAATACCATTTTCCAAGAACAGAAGACAATTTGCAATTAGACTTGCACACCCAATGACTATTAGTAAAGCTCAAGGACAGTCATTCAAAAATTTTGGTGTATATCTACCGTTTTCAGTATTTTCTCATGGTCAATTATATGTTGCTTTATCCAAAACAACACATCCAGAGCATTTGAGAATTGATATAAGTAGAAATGAGAATTTTAAAAACAATACAAAAAATAAAAAAGATTATGAAGTTTCTACAAGAATCATTGTGTATCAAGAAATTTTATAATTTAATAAAAACTTAAAGCTGTTAAATATTTACAAGCAATTTAACATTAAGGATTACAAGTCATAATTATGAATAAGTCTGGTTTTCCATAAGTTTGAACAAGAACTATTGAATCTTTGATGCGAAGCTCGAGGACTTTCAGCTACAACATTATATTCTGGTGTATCAGGACTGACCAATTGTAGCTCAGCACCAAATCTATCCAGAAATTCCAGCGTATATCCACCTGTAAATTCTGTTCCTTGATCGCATCTAAGGTAACAAAATTTGGAGTCTTTACCAAGTAAATTACTCGAGCTTTTTATAAACAGTTTCCGGTTTCGGTTTATTGTTCATGTTTCATCCTTATGTTTCGTGGGATACGCCATTGTCAAACAAGAATAATTATCTATAAATACAGATATAAATTTGTATTTCTTGGGATGCGACGGAGGATTAATAGGACCCATTGTATCTGCATCAACAATCTGCAGTGGTTCACTCGCTCTTTGCCTAGTCGAGCTAAAATAAGTATTTAAAATCCTTTTAAATACTTTAACGATGCCTGTCCAAGTCTGACATGCCACATGTAGCTTTATTAGTATTCAATTCATTGACTCCACTACCCGTACCGGATTCGTAATTTGTGTTATCATATTCATCAGATTCATTTACACTACAGAATTTTTACAAATCTCTTAACGTAAGTTTCAAAATTTGAATAACCAGAGCACAGCTCATTATTATCAAGTTCTTAATCTGATGTATCGATCTGAGTTGGTTCATAAAGTGTTTGATTCTTAGATTGATCAGTATCATTATATTCCAGCTGAGAAATTCCAACATTGTCAATAATTTCTTTCTCGAGCTTAGACTGATCGTGGTTTTTCATATTTTCAACTACCATTTTCTTCTCAAGCTTATTCTGTTTAATACATGCAATCGTTTCGTTCGGATATTCTCGACGCCTTCTTGAAATATAAGTAATAACTTTACTTATTCGCGAATTTAAAGGAGTTTCTTTTTCGTTAATTTTATCTGTTTCTAACTCTATTACCCAAAAGGGGTTTTCATATATTCCGAAAACAAAAACGGTCTTTGAAATTAGATCAAAAATATCTAATCGCTTATTATCAAGATAAATACTCAAGCCTTTATCAACAAATTTTCTCAGTGACCAAAGATTTTCTGACAGCGATTTCGCGTAAATTACATTATTCAAGCTTAAAACATCGTTACAACTCGTGCAATCAGGGACACGACCCACTCCCTCCGATTTCATGATTGCTACATCATTTTCATTTGCACATTTTATGTCAAGCTTTCTGGAATCATTGAATGTTCTGAAAATCAGTTTTGAGTTGGTCATGTGTTCTGTTGCATCAGAGTCCGCTAGAAATCTGATCAATTAGTTGTCACTAGATTCAGTTGTATCGGACATATTTGCATAGAAACCTTCGTACTTACCAGAGTCTGTATTCTTGTTCTTTTTATTAAAAGGTTTATTCTGATTTTTCTTTCCGTGCGAGTTTCCACGGTTCGAGCTTTTATCGAGCTTTGATCTCTTAGTATTATTGCCTTTAGGTGCATCCGAGCTAAAACGTTTACTGCGACGAAAGTTTCCTCGTTTACCTCCCCGAAAAGAAAAAGAAGAATCTTTTCTAGCTGTTCACCTTGGTAAGGGCAATTTGCTCCAACATGTCCAGCATAACGTTTGCAGTCGAAACACATTTTTCCTGGCCTATTACATTGGTCAGAAAAATTAGCCTTTGATTCCACATTTAAAACAATGTGCCTTAGGGTTTTAGTGTTTTTGAACGTGGTAAGATTTAACATCTCCCTTTTGCACAGTTGTTTTGGTTCCAGGTGTGGCAACTCGAGCTGATTCCTGCTGCATAATTTAATCCTTTAGTTGGCTTGCTGTCAGCAGTTTGCCTGTTGCATTCTTATTTAAAAACTCTTGTTCTCTGACTTGTGGCAGATTTGAAACAATAGCTTCAAGGAATGCATCTCGAACGAATGTCTTCGTGCGATAAGCCTTATAGGAAGCACGTTGGATGTCTAGTACATGTGTCTTTTTTACTGACGTGAGTTAAAGTCCAGGAGTAGGGTCGGTTGTCGTGGCCAATTAAGTACAAGTTTTCCAACTCGATGATTTTTATGTATTTTTTTCTTCAGAAGCCGAATATCGAGGTAGGAAAGCCAACAAGTGGTCCAATGAATTGTTATTAACAATTTAATTGTTTAAAAATTCATTGTACCAATTATAAAAATAGCAGACTCATGCAACGACTCAAACGATTCTATTTTTAAAGACGAATCTTCGTAATATTCAAGAATTAAAAGATTTTGTTTAGAATCCGAAATGTTGCAAAGTTTATGAGCAAAAATTTTTTCTTTCTTTTAGTCTATGCTTAAAATATTTCGTTTTTGTTTAGAATAAAAACATTAATTAATTATAGCGCGTTATAGTAAAATTTTAAGTTAAGAAAAGGCAGTGCGCCTAGCTTACGACCATTTTAAGGTGGTTTAAAGAAAAAAATCGGCAATAAAAATAAGTACAATTGGCTCAAAAATCACAAGTTTTAAGCTAATGTATAATTTACTATATTATTCAGTTATAATGTTCAATGAGAGAGCAATAATGCGGCGATTGAAGTACCACGCTACGCTACACTGAAGTAAGGCGCTACGTTGTCGGTTGCGCGCTCTACTTGACTTCGGTGAATATTAACATATATATTTAAAATATATCTGGATTGTCTAAGTAAGGAAATTGTATATAATAAATAAATTAATAATTTATTAAATCTTAATTCTTTCTTCAGATTCAATACTTTACTTTATAGGAATGATAGTTGTTCCTTCAAAATATGATAAATTTATTTTATTCAGTGTCATACATGTACCTGGATTTTTTTTTAATTTTTCCTCCATTCATTTTTGAGCTATATATGGTAAAATTTGGGATTTTAAGCATTTTTTCATTTTTTGCAATTTTCAAAAATTCATAGATCCTGAGGAAAGTGCTTTCTGTCAAAATCGCTTAGAATACTTTTTCAAGGAATTTCTTTTCTTTCTTTCCAGAATATCTTTCCAGAAAAAATACTTTCAATATAAAATATACACATCTCAGCACCTGTATTTGCAATTTAGAAATATGAATTCAATATTTTGAAGGTTTGATGCTTCAGAAATTTATCCTATTTAAATATATAAAGTATTAATATTTAATAAATTAATAAATTATTTATGATTTGCCGCCATTTTATTTCGACAATCCAGATTTATTTTAAATACGTATGTTAATATTTGCCAAAGTCGAGTAGAACATGCAGTCGACCGCGTAGCGCGCTACTTCTATCGCTGCATTATCGCTCTATCGTTGAATATTATAACTAAATAATATAGTAAACAATATATTAGCTTATGGCTTATCATTTTTGGAGCCGATTGCATTATTTTCATTACCGATTTCTTTCTTTAAACCACCTTAAAATGGTCGTAAGCTAGGCTGACTGCTTCTTTGTAATGTTTTTAATGTTTTTATTCTAAATAAATTTGAATTATTTTTTTATTTATTTTATTTGAATTATTTTATGTGATAGTGTTAAGCTTTAGCTTTAAAAGGAACCCTGGCACATCTAAATATCTTAAGCGTAGACTAAAATAAAGAAAAAAAACATTTAGTGCGAGAAACATCCCCTTCGATTTCAACAAAACTTTTTTTGCAAGTGCATGTTTGTACTGGCTTCGAAAAATCGTGATAAAATTTTAGTGGAATTCATACCAGAAAATAAAGTGGCTCGAAAAGGCGTATATCTGGTATAAGTCTATGTTAGAATGCTGTTTTGGGGAGGTATAACCCCTTCGATTTCATATAAATTTTTTTTTGCAAGTATATCCGTGAACAAGCTTCGAAAAATCGCGATAAAATTTTGATTGAATTTATACGAAAACATAAGAGAGACTCGCAAAGTCATATTTCTGGCATAAGTCTATGTACTGATGCCATTTTGGCGAGATACAACCCCTCCGATTTCGAAGAAATTTTTTTTGCAAGTACGTGTTTATACTAGCTTTAAAAAAAAACGATAAAATTTTGGTTGAATCTATACCAGAAGATAAGAGAGACTAGCAAAGTCGTATTTCTGGCATAAGTTTATATACTCATGCCGTTTCTGCTAGGTTCACCCCCTACGATTTCGATGAAACTTTTTTTGCAAGTGCATGTTTGTACTAGCTTCGAAAAATGTGAAAAGGGATTGCGCCACGTAGGCATATACGTAGAATAAGCAACTAATGATAAGACGATCGCAAAATGGCGATCATAATTTATGTTTTAAACAACTCATTTGATGGTTAGACAATTGCTTACCATAGTGAGAATCCGGGTTCGAATCTCGGTCAGGAAATTTGTTTATGAAATTGTGTTATAAATGTTATTGAATAAATTCTGTTTTTACTTTTGTTTTAACTAAGAGACTAATTTTTAATAAAAATTAAATGTTAAATAATGCATAACGCCAAATCAGTAATAATTTATTATCTATTAATTAATCAAATAATTCAGCGTGAACACAATCCCAGTACTCGTGCTGTACTAAGTGGTAAAACTACGAAGCACACTTGCTAGACCTCGTCATCGGGCGTCTCGGGTACCTGGACACCGCTATATTACTCAATAAATAAGAAACTGAGAAACAGACTTCCTAGATACCGTAATTTTTATAAGATGTAATACATCTATCTTCACTTACAGATTAAGTAAAATGTTTAATTATCTTTTTTAATTTTTTCTGTATAAAAATCATTTGAATCGGAGATGTAATTAATCATATGATAATTATTTTTTACTCAATAAATTTTTTTTTTTTAGCGTTAAGGAGGAATTGATTATTTACACTTGCATATTTTATAAAATAAGAAAATTAGGCGATTGAAAACGAATAAAAGTTATCATCCCTTTGAAGTAGGTATAAATTAAATAACAATTCATCAGTACTCAAAAATTCTGTGCATTATACCAAAGCAGTTAATTTATTAACTATTTGGTTAATTCATTTTTCAATAAATTCTTATTGAAAAATTAAGAAATGATTAAAAATTATTTAATGACAATTAATTTATTAACTAAAATGAATTAATAAATAAAAATCTACGGATCGGTCTTCATAGACCTCATTATCGATCACCCAGGTACCTAGACTTCATCCGGATACGCGCTGTCCTTAGATAAACTAAAAACTATGGAGCGCATATTCGAGACTCCATCATTGGTCGTCTCGAATACCTGGACAGCGCCCCATTACGCGACGAATAAAAAACTGCGGAAGGAACTTCCTAGACCTCATCATCGGGCACCCCAAATATCTGGGCATCGTCCCATTACGCAATGAAAAAAAAACTACAGAACGAACTTCGTAGACGTCGTCATCGATCACCCTGGGTACCTAGACTTCATCCGGGTACGCGCTGACCTTAATTAAACTAAAAATTATGCAGCGCATATACTAGACTCCATCATCAGTCATTCCGAGTACCTGGATACCGCTCTATTACGTGACGAATAAAAAACTACGGAGCGAGCTTCCTAGTTTTTTAGCACCGGTCATCGACAACCGTAAGTACATGGATATCATCCGAGTACGCTTAAATTGCTGACCGCTTCGTCATAGGCGCTCGATGGGACCGTCTCATAGGTGTCTGTCTATACGTTAAGTCTAATTTAAGTCATTTTATAGCTATGTTTATTAATAGATGGACATCATCGTCGTAGAATTTCAAATTCTCGCCTAAGACATTTGAACAACATGCTCGGTCCTTAGTCAGTCACAAAATTTATTTTTGTAAAATTTATACCTACACCTACAAAGGTGCGACCAACTGCGACTCTGCGACCGACTGCGACTGAACTGCGACCGAACTGCGACCAAACTGCGACTTTTAAAATCGCACTTGAGTCTCAGTATTCTTGCCAGGGTTATATTAACCATGTAAAGAAAGAAAATCAATATAGAACGAAAAAAATACAATGAATTTGATTAAATTTATTGCAGTAACACAACGTACACTATATACAAATATTTTTTCATTAGATACTCTAGAAATTCCAGAATATATTAATATTCTTGGAATTTCCAGAATATATTAATATTCTTGGAATTTCCAGAATATATTAATATTCTTGGAATTTCTAGAATATATTAATATTCTTGGAAGATTATGAAACCTTACCACAATATTACTACGACGTAATCAGTGGTCAGAAGTTTCGCATCGGCCAACTTTTAAATATTCCGGCAATGTTGTGGTATCATTTCGCAACATTACTGCAATGTTATTTATATTAGTTATTGTAATATTACAACGTACCGATATTTTTTACCCAAAAATCCGAAAAAAAATTTAATATATTAATGTTCTGGGAAGGTTTAGTAAGCTTACTACAATATTACTGTGGTATTACTTGTTACGGGTTGGATCGGAATACCGATCGAATCTGTGTAATATTTAAACGGACATTCAACTTCGCAGCAATGTTACCTGACCGTGTCCTGCTGGTTACGTCAGCAATATAATTCATGCTACTTTACCTAACAAAGTAACCTTCCAGCAATATTCTGGAGTATTGGGTGCTATATGGGGAATGATTAAAATAATTTGCTTATAACAACTAATAATTTTCGTATAACTAATAACTTTTTATCTGTAATTAATAAATTTAATATTATTAATTGACATTAATTATAATTAAAAGTAAATTATGGCTAATGTACAGAGCGACGTCACTCTGGCTAGTATTAAGATTAAGATTACAAATAAGGTAAAAACTTTATATCTACTATCAGTGAATAATTTGTATTCTATTAATAAATTAATAGACTATTAAAAAAAGTATCGAAGATCACAACTTATTATTGCTAAACTTGTCTTTTGGAAAAGGTATGTTTTAAGCAGATTTTATAACCTTTAATTATTATTATCAATTCCTATTGAAACAAAAAGGCTTATTTTGTGATGATTACCCTTCTCAAATGTACATAATTAAATCAACAAATCATATAATTAGGTGTCATGAAATACTAATGTATAAAGGAAATTACCTTAATGATTTTGCAAGGTCCAGCCCTTTCACTCAACTTTTTGTTGTTGTCAATGATCAGAGATGTTCCCTATTGAACAAGCTTTCTGTAAATCATCACGATTTAACCTTGAATCTTGTTGTCTCCTTTGTCCTTTATCATCTAAGCATACTTTATAAGTACTTATGTGGCGGACGAAAGAGCAGCTGAGTATTGTTTGGCGTCGTGGTCGCGCTGCGTGCATAAACATTGTTCTTTATCATCTGAGTATATATATCCCTGTGCGTGTGTGGCCCGTGGGCGCGCGTGCGTAGTTGGCAGCAAGTTTGAATGAGAAGCTGGAAGTCTCCGTCTCCATCGTGGCAGGTGAGATGGCCGGGATAAGCTCCACCACACCTCCTGGTGTTCGGGAGCCCCTCTCTCCTAGGTTAGCAGGGAATCGAATAAATGCAACAGAGTTGAACTCAACTATTGTTTGTTTATTCTTAAATGCTGAAGTAAAGACGCCACGCTGGCGTGGCGGTGCACCGCGTGGAATTGTGAAAAGACAAAAATGACCGACAAGACTTGTTCGAAGAATGACTGAGAACTTGAGAGAGTGAAGCTGCTGCTCGGTGATTCTCTCTCGGGTACGTGTTGTCCGGTTCGCGTCTCTCGCGTGTCTGTGCTCTCTCTCTCTCTCCCGGCTGGCGTGGTCGCTCGCATTAACTAGTTTCGTCTGGGTCCGTTCGGAGCACCAGCGTCTGCTTCCTCCGACGGCCCGACGGAACCGACCCGCTGGCGGGAAGACCCGGCGGCGCCACATATATACTGTATCAAACACCAAGTACGTGGCGTACGAAAATTCGGCGTCACGGTCGCCGTGCGTATATGAATATACACACTCATAATATCCGAATACTTGCAGCCCCATTCACAAATAGAATTTGTTGCTTTATGTAGAAAAATTGTCTTATAAAAAGACCATATTTTTATTATAAAACATAAATATTTTTTATAGCACAGGGTGGCATAAATCCGCATTTATGCCACGGCTATCTGTGGCATAAGTAGTCCATTATGGCACCGTGTATATCACACTCGCTACGCTCGTGTGCTAACCACACGGTGCCAGAATGGACAGCTAATAGCCGTGGCAGCGGATTTACGCTAATCTGTGCTATAGAAAATCGTACGATACTAGTTCGGGAGTCCTAGAATTTTGTCAAAAAGTTCGTGCTATAGTTTATTTTATTGTTGAAATGTATTGGTAGTCACTTACTGAAAATAGCCATAAAGTCTGTACTTCGGGCCAGGTCGTGAGCATTGTTATTATTGCAAAATAATTTGCAGAAATGCATTTTTTTTTAGTTTTTCCTGATTAACTTTCTTGTTATTGCATTTCTGTAAAAAAAGGTAGAGATAAAAGTTGATCAGAATTAAATTTTCTATAAGATACATCTAATTCTAAAT
The DNA here is from genome assembly GCA_018906965.1 of Philotrypesis tridentata. Taxonomy (NCBI): domain Eukaryota; kingdom Metazoa; phylum Arthropoda; class Insecta; order Hymenoptera; family Pteromalidae; genus Philotrypesis; species Philotrypesis tridentata. The sequence goes on from JACCIB010000127.1 coordinate 78,690, forward strand.
GCAAAACTAATGTTCTTCATTGCTAAATTGTTAACTAAAAACATTTTTTTTTAATTTTCATATTCCAATGGTTTTTACAAAAATTCCTTTTTGATCATCGAATTAGCCTTCAAAGATGAGTTTTAGTACAGACAACTTAATAATTAAAGTTCTATCTCGATATCTTAAAATGACATCTTATTGCAAAATTATTTACCCGAAAAGTTTAAATTGCTGTCGAATCCGACCCAGGAATGATAATTGAGTTGAATTGCGTTTAATCAACAGATTATGACGCACTTAATAATTGATAAAAAGGAATTTTCTTAATAGTAACATTTACAATATTTTGTTGGAGTGGTGGAAAATTTTTGAGGTTGTTTTTAATAATAAGTAACTTTATTACAATGTGTGATGTGTCGTCGGACACGACTGTCTCCTTCCGAGACTTACAAGCGCGAGAGAGAGAATGAGCGCGAGTACAGTATATGCGAGCGCTCTTCTCTATAGTGTGTATCTATATATGTGTGTTTACATACTCGCGTATTAGCGTTTTCGGAGTCGCGCTTGTCTCGATGTACAAAATCATATATATACAAGAGATGGCGCGACCAGTATTAATTCATAGAACAACAAGCAAAGAGTATAATATTTATACAATATTCAACATATTTAAAACACAAAATTTTTTTATTTCAGCCAATTTTTAAGTTGAGAATCATGGTAAAATGTATCTAAAAGTACGTAAAAACCATGAATTTTCATATAAATTTTGTCGAGATCGGTCCAATAGGAGACGAGATAAAAAAATATTTTCAACCGACGGTTACGCCGAAACTACATGATATTTTTAATTGAAATTTGACACACCGCGTTAAAATATAAAGCATTGGCAAGATATTGCCAATGCATTGGACATTACGACCGCCAATATATTGCAAATACATTGGAGCAACAATACCCAATGATTTGGCAAAATTTCGGCAAAGCTCGACTGGCTAATGCATTGCCGATACATTGACAATATTTATTAAAAATGAAAAATTGAGATTATTGGCAAAATATTGGCAATACATTCGATCCTTCAATCAGTAATACATTGCTAATATATTTCTACAACAAGATATCACATAAGTATTGTATAGTAGTTGTATTTATAAAGATTTAGTTCTTTGTGTTTCTTTTTTTTTCATATGTAAATGGGTTCATTGGACCTTCACGTGAACTTTGAAGAGTATCATTTGGTATGTTTACAAGAAACTTCACAGTATATATTAATGGTAAGTAGCAAAAATAATTGTAAACATTATATTATTTTGATTATGAATTTGTATTAATAACTTTTATTTTATTTTCAGTATCGAAAGACCATTAGTGAATAATATTCTGTACCCGGGTCACCAAATATTCTTTAGCGTATATGTGTTGAAGTATTAAAACAGAATTAAAGTATGCTAGCTAGTACCCGCAAATATTCCTGAGTTTATTTTTATGATTTACATATGTAAACTTTAATTGCATTTTACTCAGCTTTTGTATTTGTATGATTCCAAGTCAGTTGCCGCAGGATTTCTCAGCAACTATAGGACCGATCAAGCTGAAATTTCTTGGAGAACTTCAGGAAACCTTTCTGCACAGACTTAGTAGAGCAGAATTGACTAAAGTAAGTTAAAAGTGAATGTACGTGTGCAGAAATATGTAATATTCACTATAATTACTAATATTATCAATTTATATGTTCAGTATCAGTATCAGTAAGTTCCCGGAGGTGATACCAGCGGCCCCTGCCCGGGGACGTGCCGGTTCTGGCACTTAGGTCAAGCCCATTATGCCGTTCCTCCTGTACCTTCATCATTTACTGTCAAACATCCCTTAGGGCGCCCGTCTCAACCTAACCCAGCCTACTGTCTATACTCCTCATCATGCTAAGCATCGAACGGAGCTCCAGCGACCTCATAAAAATTGGGTTCGCGAAGGGTACCCCCCACACCCTGTGCCTCGTATCAACGAACGCCGGGCACCTACCCATGAGGTGCAACGTGGTCTCCTTCTTCGATCCGCACCACCTGCAACCAGCATTCTGTCTTAACCTCATCTTAGTCAGGTGTTAACCCACCCGCCAATGACCCGTCAAAAATCCCACCACCACCCTAAGTCTAGTCCTGTCGGATTTCCCTAAGGTACTCAGCCACTCTTTAGGTGGGTCGACACCCAGCAGACGTTTTGCCTGCCTGATTCCAGGTGCCTCCCTCCATTTCCTAAGCAGCTCCTTCTGGAGCCAGCGTTTTACCGCTCCGTCGACCATGCAGTCAGGTACCGCCATCCTGCAGGGTTTAGCCCTTACCAGGCTGGAGCCCCTGCCCGCCAGTCGGTCTGCTTTTTCATTGCCGATGATGCCCGAGTGCCCCGGCACCCAGACTAGCCTAACCTCTTTCCCTCTCGCCAGCTCCTCTAGTGACTGCCTGTACCTCATCACCTCTCTCGAGTCGATGCGGATTGCGTTCAGTGCCAGAAGTGCCGCCTTACTGTCAGAGCATATCGTAATCAACCCATGGTTGGTTCCCTTGTCCCTTATCCAATCGGCACATTCCCTAATGGCCCTAATTTCCGCTTGGAATACGGTCGCGTATGAATCTAGGCTGAAAACCAATTCCTCGGTGCCACCTTTCTTCCACGCTCCCGCTCCAACTCCCTGATCCGTCTTTGACCCGTCCGTGAACCACACCTCACCCACCTTAAGTAGTTCGTATGTGCCCCCTGCCCATTCCGTTCTCTGCGGTAAATGGACCTTATATGATTTAGCGAAGAGTAATCTCCCCCCCATCCTATCAAATTCCTCCCACTTCTCGCCCTCCGTGACCCTTGCCATTATCTCCTCGTCCCTGAACCTGTCACAAGACCTGGTCCCAGCGAGTCTGGCCCATGTCTTAAAGGCCCCGGCCCTGATATCCTTGTCCAGCGGTGGGAGTCCCAGCAGAAGCTCCAGGGCAACCCTCGGGGTCGTCCTCATAGAGCCCGCCATTCCTCTCATCACCAGCCCTTGGATCCGATCAAACTCCTCTACATGCCCCTTTTGTTCGCATTTGTGCGCCCGTACTATGGCCCCATGCGCCAGCCTGGGTTTTATGATGGATTCGTAGATCCATCTTACCTGTGTCGGTCCTAGTCCCCAGTGTGTTCCTATTGCCCTCCTGCAAAGCCAGAAGGTACTCACCGCCTTACTACATTTGCTCCTTATGTGCTTGCCCCAGTTGAGTTTCGAGTCAATCGTGACGCCCAGGTATTTGACCTGCTTTGACAGTTTCAGTGGAATGCCATTCAAGACAAGCCCCTCTACCGCCTTGGCATTGTACCTCGTTGTACACAGCATGACTTCCACCTTCCTGGGGTTCACACTTAACCTCACCGTTTCACACCACTCCTCCACGAGGCTCAACGCGTACTGCATGACTCCCGCCACCACGTCCACGTCGTCACCCCTAACCAAGATCAAGATGTCGTCAGCATACGCTTGTGCATATATGCCCGCATCCTCCAACTTCCTTAGCAACCCGTTCACCACCAGGCACCACAGGGTGGGAGAGAGCACTCCCCCTTGAGGGCAGCCTTTCCCCACCCTGCACCTCCTGGTGCTCGCGCCCCAATGCGCTTCAATGACCCTACTACTCAGCATGCCCCAGATCCAGTTATGCACCGTCCGGGGGACACCGTGCCTTTCCAATCCCTCCGCTATGGCTTCCCTGGTTGTGTGGTTGAATGCCCCTTCCACATCCAGGAAGGTCGCTAGCACAAAACCCTTCCTTTCCGTACCCTTCTCTATTCGATAGACGGCCTGAACTAGTGCCGTGTCTACCGATTTCCCCGCCTGGTACGCGTGCTGCCCACTATGTAGGGGTGTCGTCACCAGGCTTTCTTCCTTGATATACCTATCTACCAGCCTTTCCAGCGCTTTCAACAGAAACGTTGTCAGGCTAATTGGTCTATAATCGCCTACGGCTGAGTGTTGCACCTTCCCCGGTTTGGGGATGAACACCACCTTCGCCCTCCTCCATTTCTTGGGCGTGTACCCAAAAGCCAGACAGGCCCTGAATAGCTTCTCCAAGGCAGTCCCGATCATTGTCTCCCCCTGCTGTAGAAGAGCTGGGAAGACTCCGTCCAGTCCTGCCGCCTTGTAGGGCTCGAAGGAGTCTAGGGCCCACTTTATCTTTTCCCTACTGGAGATCTTCCTGGCAATACGCCAGTCACATCCCCTTGGCCTATGTCCAATACTTTCCTCCCTCACCCATTCCCGGTGGTCCGGAAAGTGCTTCCTAAGTAGCTCAGAAAGAGCTTCTTCCGCACCCCCCGCCCAGTCCGCCCCTACTCTTATTGTGTCAGCCAGGTTTCCCTTGGGGTGTTGGAGGACCCTGCACAGTCTGGCCGTATCCCTAAGTTCCGTCCACCCGCTGCAGGCCCTCCTCCACCCCATAGTCCTGGCCTCCTCAATGGCCCTCTTATAGTTCCTGCGCGCTTCCCTAAACCTCTGCATATCCGCCTCCGCCCTAGTTCGTTTAGATCTATTGCGGAGCCTTGTTACGCCCTTATGCAGCTTCCCCAGCGACTTATTCCACCAGGGGGCTCCCTTGGGTTTAGCCTTCCTCCTGAGTTCGCAGTTTTCCTCGTACGAGCTCACGATAATCTCTGTGAGAACCTCGCAGCAGTGCTCGATGTCCTCCACCGACCCATAAGATCTCGGGAAGGCACCCATTCTTGCTCCTAGGCTCTCCCTGTATCCTTACCAGTTGGTCTTCCTGGGATTTCTCCCATAGATTACCAATGTGCTTTTACCGCCAATGTGGAACACGATTTGATTGTGATCCGACAATGTGACCTTATCCGAAACCCTCTATTCTTGCCCACAGAGATCTCGATGCCAGAGTGATGTCAATAACCTCCTCTCTTATCGAGTTCTCAATCGTCGGCTTGTTGCCTACATTCATTACATCCAAATTCGTGGACGCCAGAAACCCTTGCAGCCTTTCCCCCCTCGTGTTGATATCAGAACTTCCCCAAGCCGTGTGGTGCGCATTCGCGTCGCACCCCATTACCAGCTCGGTTCCGTTCCTCTCACAGTCCCTTATCAAATTCTCTACTTCCATCGGCGGGCATTCCCCCTCGTAGGGGAAATACGCTGCTGCCACGAGTAGGTCTCTCCTGATCCCCCCCTCATCCATATACTTTACTCTAGCCGTGGCCAGATCCCTTGTGCAGTGCTTCGGCAGCGTTTCTACCTGTAGTCCTTTCACAATGATACACGCCCTCACCGAGTTCATTGTACCACTGATCCGGGTTCCACAGCCTTTTAGACCTGCTATCCTGCCCCCGTGAATCCAAGGTCCTTGGATTAGACAGATACCTGTGTCCACCTCTGCCATGTGCCTGGCTAGAACCGCCGTGGCACTTTTGTAGTGGTGTAAGTTGATCTGCGCGAACGCAATTTTGGTTGCTGCTACAGAGCCAGCCCCCATGATCGCGTCCGCGCCCGGTCCCGTCCCCCTACTTACCATGAGGAGGACCCTCCTCTATGGCTCCCGCCCCTTCCCCCGGTGCCATGTCGGTGTCCACCTGCATGGCATCGTCCTTTTCCATGGCCTCCCCCTCCTTCGTCTTCAGGGGGACGACATGGGCCCTGCCCGCTCCTAGGAAGGGTCGCCAGTTCAACGCTTTCAGCGCCTCGACCTCAGACCCTTCCAGGAGGACCTTCACCACCGTCTCCTCCCTTCTCCCGGCCTCCACCCCTTTGGTGACCTTGTTGGAGCTGGTCACCACCCAGGTTTCGGCCTTGAGAGTCGGGTTTTGACGGCCAAGGTTCTTGATCAACACCACGGGATCTTTCGATCCCGGGCAGTAGACCAAGGCCCTAGTCATCTTCACGAGGTCCCCCATGCCAACTGCCTTGACCTGGAGTCCCTCGCCCTTCCACTTCTCTACCTTCTCCAGAAGCCACGCCTTATCCTCTTTCGTCTGGCAGTTGAGTATCAAAGCGCCCCTCTGCTGCCAATTTTCCCAAAACTTGGGAAAATAGGCATCGTCCGGTGCGTCAGTGATCTCCCCGTCGATGCCGTCGAGGACCCCGTGGGCTTCCCCTTCGCTCAACCGAGCGTCAGGATACAGCGTAGGAACGATAGCCACCTTTAGTTCGGTGGCGACCGCTCTGCTGTACGCCCTCTGCCCAGTGCCCGAGCCCTTCTTTACCTCCCTCGGAGTTGAGCTGTCGGAGTGCGCTCTCTTAGAGGGTGTCAGCGGTACCACCGCCTCCTCCCTCCTAGCTAACGCCCTCCTCTTCCTCTCCGTACCCGAGGGCTTTTTCCTCTTTGTTTTCTTTCCCTCAGTCATCGGGGTTACCCCCGAGACCTCCGGGAATTCCTTACCCGCGGCATCCGGCCTGCTCGCCTCAGCCTGCGGTCCTTCTATAGTTGGGCTAGGTAGCCCTTCAGTTCCAGGCGCTTTTGGAACCATTTCTTTTTTTTTCCTTCCATGCTTTTGTATTATAAAGCGGGTGTATCATGTGTGTGTGGCAGGCAGACCCTTCCTCCCCGACTCCGATACCCCCCCTGCTCCTCCCACTGAAGAGCCCCCTCTCCCCCCCAGTGGCCCCGGCGGGGCCCCCCGTCCAGCCTGCTGTGGCCCTATCCGGTCACCAGCCGGCAGCAGTAGATCTTACGGGATTTTTCGCCGGCTGAGGGGGCGGCCAGGTCCGGTTGATTAATCCGGCCCGGGCCCCTAAAACTATCCGGCGGCCCAGGAGCGCCATTAACCCAGTTTTTCCGCTATACCCTCCGGAAAGGAAGAGAGGCCTCCTACTGGAGTGGCACAGAAAGAGGTCGGTCGCGGCTTCGGGGAATCCAAGTGATCCTACAGTGTAGTGTCTTGTAGTTTGTGTCCGTGTTCTTGTGCTGTATAGTGTGCCCTACCAAGCACTGCCGCAATTCGCTTGGTAGGGGAGGGCCGGCCCTTACCCCGAGTCACCCTCTGTCGGGGGGGGCTTAGTGCATACGCAGGAGCTTCACCCAGCAGTCCCTGGGCGTCGTTCGCGACCACCTGGACCCCGGTGGCCAACCAGTCCCCTCGGCACGACAGCCACACCTTGGGATTAGGGGTTGGATAAAAATACCCATTGCGCCTCCTCCCGAACGCATTGGGGGGTTGTTCTTAGCCTCTGACGGACCCGCATGGCCGTTCTCGAGAACCCCGAGACCCATTCCCAGTCCCAGGGAGAGGCCCGGCCGGAAGAGCCCTTTTTACGGGGATCCCAGACCAGGGAAGCTACTCCCAAACCAGAGAGGCGGTACCCCGCATCCGTCCGGTTTCGCCGCCATGCCTGACTGAACCCTACCCCCAGCCCGGGGGGCGGTCGGCCGATGCTCCCGGCCCCGGGTGCATCGCCCCCCCACCCCCCGACCCGGTTCGGGACACCACACTCCCGACACCGAGGCCGGGCCGGCCGCTTGGACCCGCTAGACGAGCCCCCACACTGGCCCCGAGGGCACACGTCAAAGTGACAACCCCTAGTGGGGGAATTTATATGTTACTAAATATTTAAAATTAATATTTTTCAGCAAGTTCTTCCGTTCAAGCTGTGAAGAATCATATCAAGGGGCGCGGTAGCGCCACGATGGCAAGTATAAGGTACGTCAGTACGTACGCCGCCGTCGGGCGCAAGCCAGACCCTATATATCAAGGGGCGCGGTATCGTCACGATGGCAAGTATAAAGTACGTCAGTACGTAAGCCGCCGTCGGGCGCAAACCAGACCCTATATATACTTTAAATTAGCCCTGTTGAAAACTCGACATACAGTTATCTTCGCATTAACAACTTTGTTTGTTGCATATGAGCACCCAGATGAAAGCTTGCGACAAAACTAACAAAATGACATCGGGGTCATATTTTGTGAAATTGCTTCTATCAAAAGTTATTGCTAAGTGAAAGTTCGGCATCACGAATTCTCCTATACGAAAATTCTTCTCCCGGAGAAAATGTTCTCCGCGGAAGTACGTCATCGTGTGACGTCAGCTCTACGTATACTATTGTATGTATACAGTTTATATGTGCGCAAATGCAGACGAGCAGACATTTTTATGTGCAGATGCAGACGTTTTGTATTATGCAATACAATAACACATGCTGTCATGTTAATGAAATATACTTTTATACAGTTTGTGGTGCAGATGACGATTACAATAACAGAGTTTATTAATATGTCAGCAAATAATTCTATTTATAAGTAATTTTAAAAATCAGTGTATATATAGTAAAATTTAACCTAAATATATATTTTATAAAAACAGTGCTATTTTAATATTTTAGGACATCTCACAAACATGAGTAATAGGCTAGAATTAGATAAGTATTTAGTTTTATTTTTTTATAAATCGTACATAATATAATGAAAGATTTTGTGAACTGATTCTTTGTTAAAATGATCTTTTTTATTTTTCAGGTTTTATTGGAAGGCATACAACTATCAGGTTATAAACAAGTTTCTTGTGATGTGATGTGATGTGACAAGCTAGTGACGTGAAAAATGTTTTTTCAAGATTTTTAATTATTATATAAGTTCAAAAGACAAATGGTTTAGAAGTTTTTCCCAATTTTGAGAGAGCAAGTACACTAAGTTTCGAAACGTAACGAGACTTTTCCCAAGGGAAAAGCATGTTTTGTTTTGTATAAGGTAACGAGAACTTATGAAAGCCTACAATTATAATGTTATAGAAAGAAAGAATTTTCTTGTGACTTGACAAGCTAGTGAAAGTGTTGTACTTTCATCGTTTAAGTATCAAGAAAGTTGTTACACAATTTCTATTGGGAGGTTACGCAACTGTCATGTTATAAAGGGAAGGAATACCTGTGAGAAGCTAGTGATGTGAAAAATGTTTTTTCAAGATATATAATTACTATATAAGTTCAGAAGACAAGTGGTTTACAAGTTTTTCCCAATTTTGAGAGAGCAAGTACACTAAGTTTCGAAACGTAACGAGACTTTTCCCAAGGGAAAAGCATGTTTTGTTTTGTATAAGGTAACGAGAACTTATGAAAGCCTACAACTATTATGTTATAGAAGGAAAGAATTTTCTTGTGACGTAAAAAGCTAGTGAAAGTGTTGTACTTTCATGGTTTAAGTATCAAGAAGGTTGTTACACAATTTCTATTGGGAGGTTACGCAACTGTCATGTTATAAAAGGAAGGAATTCCTGTGAGAAGCTAGTGATGTGAAAAATGTTTTTCAAGATTTATAATTATTATATAAGTTCAGAAGACAAGTGGTTTACAAGTTTTCCCCAATTTTGAGAGATCAAGTACACTAAGTTTCCAGACGTAACGAGACTTTTCTCAAGGGAAAAGCATGTTTATTTTATATAAGGTAAAAGGAACTTATGAGTTGTCAAACCTGTAACTCAGAGGGATATTATCAGAATTTTCAAGTTGATACGGCTCAGCAAAATTAGAATTGTTGAATATTGTATAAATATTATACTCTTTGCTTGTTATTCTACGAATTAATACTGGTCGCGCCATCTCTTGTATATATATGATTTTGTACATCGAGACAAGCGCGACTCCGAAAACGCGAATACGCGAGTATGTAAACACACATATATAGATATACACTATAGAGAAGAGCGCTCGCATATACTGTACTCGCGCTCATTCTCTCTCTCGCGCTTGTAAGTCTCGGAAGGAGACAGTCGTGTCCGACGACACATCACACATTGTAATAAAGTTACTTATTATTAAAAACAACCTCAAAAATTTTCCACCACTCCAACATGGTAGCAGAGCGTGGTTTGAAAATTTTTATGCCGTACTGTGACTTTTTTAAAAAAGTGCAGTAAGACATATTAAAATGTGCTAGTGAGGTGTGAGAGCCACGTGGAAAATACAAAAGTGTTCCAGTGAAAAATAATTGAACTGAGAAGAGTTCAAAAAGAAATATAAGTGAAAACAACAAATAAAAGTAGTCTAGAAGAGACTGATAAAGACATTGCCGTGAAAAATTGAAGAAAAAAGTGTGATGCGAAGAGATTATGGTCGGCACACATAAAACGTGTTACGTGATGTGATAGAGCACATGGAAAATTTTATGATTTTGCACAAATAATTAATGATCGAAGAAAATAAGGAAACACTAAGTGAAAAAATTAGAAAGACAATTTTGAAAAAAGTTATAAAAGCAACCAAAGAAGTTTGTGTTTTGAGAAACGAAATTTACACAAAAATAAGTGAATATGAAATGACTCAAGCAAAAGTTGAAGATATAATTATACCAATTTTTGACGGTATAAATTATACCAGTTGGAAAACAAGATTAATGATCTTGCTTGAATATAAAGAATGTCAAGAGCAAATAAAAAGAGAAAGAATTGCCTCAGACACAGAAGCTGATTGGAAGAAAAAAGATCTCATAGCTCGTGCAATTATAACAAGTGCTATCTCAGACAAGCAGCTTGAATATGTAAGTGAATGCATAACAGCGTGTGCGATGATAAAAAGGTTTGACAAAATGTATATAACACAGTCAACAGCCTTACAAATGTTGCGAAGAAATAAAATAGAAGAAATCAAACTTAAAAGTTATAGAGAAATCGAAGAATTTTTCGTAGACTTCGAAAAAGCCGCAAATGATTTTAAAAGTGCTGGCGGCAAGATAACAGAAGCAGAAAAGATAAACTATTTACTTCGAGCACTACCATCAACCTACAGTTATATTGGTGATTCTCTTGATGTGATACCCAAAGAACAACATACGGTCGATTATGTTAAATCGAAAATAAAAGAAAAAAATTTACATAACATAGACAATAACAAAAGTGATAGCAAATGCAATGTAAGCACTTTCAAGACGAAAATAAAGGGAAATTGCTATAATTGCGGAAAATATGGCCACGCGCAAAAAGACTGTTGGACAGGACAACAGCAAGGTCAAAGCAGCAGCATTCAACCAAGTCGAAATCAGCGAGGAAGAGGTAGTCACAGAGGCAGCAACAGAGGCTTCAGATGCAGAGGTCGAGGCAGAGGACAACATTCATCGCACAGCACGAAAGAGCAACACGAAGATTACGCGAGCGAGTCATGGTCAACGCAAGTATATACACCAGAGACAAATAAGGTAAATTTAGAAAGTGATTATAACGGTAGCGAAAATCGAAAGAAAATCTTTTGGTTATTAGACAGCGGTTGTACCGATCACATTGTACGCGATGATAATTATTTTGAAAATTCTGTTATTTTGAAAAAACCGATAGATGTCAAATTACCTGACGGTAAAACGCTCAAAGCTACAAAAGTAGGAAATATACAAATTTATTTTGAAAATTATTATAGTAAAAAATATGTAAATCTAAAAAATGTTTATTTTGCAAAAGACATAAAGCAGAACATATTAAGTTTTTCAAAAATAACTGCAAGTAATACGATAGTAGCTAGAAATGATAGCGCGAAAATTTATAACAATAATAGAGAATTAATTGTAGTGGCAAATAAAGTAAATAATTTATATTATATAAAAGTTTTTCTAGTGAATGAACAGAAAGAAAAATGTATAAATGCAGCAAAAATAACCGCGAAAGAAAAATGGCACAGAGCATTAGGTCATGTTAATTTTCAATACTTAAATAAATTAGTTAAAGAAAAATTAGTTGAGGGATTACCAGATAAAATTGAAAACACTGATATGAATTGTGCAAATTGCATTAAAAGTAAAATGGCAAATGTACCATTTCAAAATAATCGAACAAAAACTTCTGAAATTTTAGAATTAATTCATACTGATTTAAATGGAGCGCATCAAACGACTGGTTGTGGTGGAGAAAAATATTTCTTAACTTTTGTCGATGATTACAGTAAATGCACGCGAATATTTTGTATTAAACATAAGTCTGAAACTGCAAGTTGTTTTATAGAATTTGTAAATTTATTTGCAGAATATACGGCTATGTCAGATGCAGTAACCGAAGTAATATTTGTAAAAAATCTGCTAAGTGAAATGTTTAAAGAAAAATTCAATGAAAGAATAAACATATACGAAGACAATTCAGGTGCAATAGCGATTGCAAAGTTTGGAAATTATACAAAAGATTCAAAGCACATCGAAGTACAATATTACTACATTAATGAATATTATGAAAATGGAATAATCGATATTATAAAAATAAATTCAGAGTTAAATCTAGCTGATATATTAACAAAAAGTTTGAATAGAGAAAAGTTCACAAAATACAGAAAAGCATTAAATATATTTGAAAATTACAAAAGCGACAAGACTGAATGTAAAAGCAAAGAATATAAATTTAAGGAAGCGTGTTGAATATTGTATAAATATAATACTCTTTGCTTGTTGTTCTACGAATTAATACTGGTCGTGCCATCTCTTGTATATATATGATTTTGTACATCGAGACAAGCGCGACTCCGAAAACGCGAATACGCGAGTATGTAAACACACATATATAGATATACACATATATAGATATACACTATAGAGAAGAGCGCTCGCATATACTGTACTCGCACTCATTCTCTCTCTCTCTCGCTTGTAAGTCTCGGAAGGAGACAGTCACACATTGTAATAAAGTTACTTATTATTAAAAACAACCTTACAAATTTTCCACCACTCCAACAAGAATATTTGAATTGTGAAATTTCTAATCTCCGATTATCTGAATACTACTCAACTATACCATCTTCAAAATTCCTATACTATCTCTCTAAGCTGTGGGCTAAACCACTCGTATGGTCTTATTTACCTTTTAGAAATCAGAACATGCATTTCTATTGGGAAAAAGACGCTCAACCCATATTCTGGAAACTGCCTATACTCAGGGCACACTGAAAATTGAAAATAACTAGATTTTCATTAAGCAAATCAATCAGAGGGATAGCATATGAAATTTCAAGTTAATCTTCTTGACCAATTTCAAAATAATTATGATTTAAGGCATTCAAAATTGAACAGCTTAAAATTGGTCTAGACGATTAACTTGAAATTCCATATGCTATCCTTCTGATTGATTTGCTTAATGAAAAAATGGTTATTTTCAGAGTGCCCGGAGTACAAGCAGTTTCCAGAATGTGGGTTGAGCATCTCTTTTCCCATTCGAAATGTATGTTTTGCTTTCTAAAAGATAAAAAGATCATTCAAGTTTTCAAGCCCACTGCTTAGAGAGATAGTATAACAATTTTGACGATGGTATAGTTGAGCAGTATTGAGATAATCAGAGACTAGAAATTTCAAAATTCAATAATTCAAAACTGTTGAGTCGTATCAACTTGAAAATTTTTATATTATCCCTCTAAGTGAGTGGCTTGACAACTTATAAGTTCTCGTTACCTTATACAAAACAAAATATGCTTTTCCCTTGGGAAAAGGCTCGTTACATCCATGATCTAGAAAATGAGTATACTTTATTGTACTCCTTTCAAATTGAGAAAAACTTATGTTCTATCTAGAAATCCATCGCAAGGATAGCATGTGAAAGTTTAAATTTATCACATAGACCAATGTCCAAATAATTATCATTTATGGCATTCAAAATGTAACAAAATTGGTCTAGACGATTAACTTGAAATTTCTTATGCTATCCCTCTGATTAATTTGCTTAATGAAAAATTAGTTATTCTCAATTTTGAGAGAGCAACATGTACACTCAGTTTCCAAATCTTGCATGTAACGAGTCTTTTCCCAAGGGAAATGCATGTTTTGCTTTGTAAAAGGTAATGAAAAATAATGAGTTGTAAAGCCCGTCACTTAGAGGGATAATATGAGAATATTCAAGTTGATACGGCTTAGCAAAATTTGAATTTTTTAATTTTGATATTTCTTATCTCCGATTATCTTAATACTGCTCAGCTATATCATCTTCAAAATTTTTATACTATCTCTCTAAGCTGTGGGCTAATCCACTTGTATGGTCTTTTTACCTTTTAGAAATCAGAACATGTATTTCCATTGAAAAAAGGGACGCTCAACCCATATTCTGAAAACTGCCTGTACTTCGGGCACTCTGAAAATTGAAAATAACTATGTTTTCATTAAACGTACTAATTAGAGGGAAATCATGAAAAATTTCAAGTTTATCGTATCAACCAAAAATTTATTTTTCATTAAATGATCTTTACTTTTCCATACTATCTGTATCAAGTAAATAATTATGTTAAACAGAATAAAGTTTTGTGTCAATTTTGTGGATTAGGCCTACAGGGGATACCACAACTTTTTTGATATTATTTTTTACAAGTTTTCATAAAGTTTAAATTCGATTCCAATTTTCTAAACATTTACCAAATTAGGTCTTTTGCATTAAAAATAACAATACGTATATCATAAGGAATCATAGGAATATTGGAAACTAACTTACATATACTTCTTTTTTTACTAAATATTATTCATAATACTATAATATAGATAAAACAATTGTGGAGGAATTAATTAGCAATAATTTTATACGTACAGATTTCTTTGATGTATATTTGCGAAACAAATAATTATGGAACTTAGCATAAAATTTAGTGTCAATAAAGGAAAAAAAACGCGCTATTTTATTTACCTCGAAGGTGGTATGGAAAAGATAGATATCTTTGTGAATAATAATGATCTAAAAAATCTATTTGTTTTACAGATTAATTCTGCCCAAAGAATAATTATTATTACAATAATCTCTGAGCATATATACATTAATATTTTAAATTTATTACTTATTTAGTTGATGTTTACTATTCTTTGTAATTTCCATATTATATACCTTTTAAAAGTAGTGAAATCTGCCACCCCCCCCCCCAAACAAACCTTTTCAAGGTAAAAGGCTAGCAAGTATAAGGTTGTTTCTTCCTGTAAAAATTAAAAATTAATTTTACAGCTCTTGATAATCTTAATGTAACAAAAATTTCAACTCTTGATAACACTTATGCAGACAAAACCAAACTCTCATTAACACTCATACTGAAAAAAAAAATTCTAAGAGTTTACTTTAAAATTAAACTTTAATTTTCAAACTTCGACAACTCTAATGTGCCCGAAATTATATGTGCTTTATCCTATACAGTTATTAAATTAAGTAAATTAAAGATCTTGACAACACTTATTTAGACAAAATACTAGCAGCTTCACTGCATGCTGTTAGGAGATGTTGGTAATAAAGTCATCAGATCAACAAATAATATAACTTCTTTCCCCTTGTGAATAAGTGATTGAAAGACAAACACTGGAAGAATATATGATGCTTATAGATCAAGTTTGAAGACAAATAATTATGTTAGGACGCATGTCTTTGAACCTCGTAAATGAGTTAATCACCAGCACTCAAATCATGATGCTTATGTCTTAAGCTAAATAATCCGAACCTCTCATGGATGAAAATATGAACGTGTAATACCATCTTCGCATTATCGTTTCCTTCGATTTTATCTATACCTTCGATTTTATAAAAATTCCCATTTTAATTTTAAGAAAAGAAAGTTATGATATCAATAAATAAATTGGCAAGTTTGTTGTTATAAAAAGCAATCGTTTTGAAATAAATAAATAACCGTTTAAATTGAGGAAGGATTATAAATATGTATGTATTCATATAAACACTCGACGAAAGCATATTAAACGTAGATAGCCTGAAGGCAAATGGGGCGTTGCGTGCCCGGTTCCAAACATTCGCATAACATGGAGCCATTTCGGAATTATTCCAAGTTTCAATTGTTACCGATTGTACATGTGATAAAATCGTATTATGTTCTTATATGATATATTATCACACGATAAATGTGCTGATAATGTGTCATAATATCATGTGTTTGTCCAAATTTATCATGTAATATAACGGAATTGTCTTGCATCATGAAAAATCATAATTTTTAAACGAATTAAGGTGTATTATTTCCTTTTCTGTTGTTATTTATGGAAGCAACAAGCGAATGTACAATCTACTCTAGTTAGTAATTCGGAAAATAAGTTACTATTTCCTTATTTCATTAAATTTATAGCATATATGTCAAGGACGATCATCTACAATGAAATATGAGATTTAAATATTCTGTTCATATAAAAAATCGATCCCAGATTTTTTTTAATAAAACAGGAACGAATTCTAGCATATAGAACGCAATTTTTTTATGGAAAAACTTGCCGTCCCGTCCTATCATAGATAATCGATGAATTACAAAATATCAGTGTAATCAACTAGATGACAAAATATTTAATTATAATTAACTTATCTTCGTATTATCCTATAATCGCTACTACACAAAATATTTATGTTAAACTGTGAAAACAGTGGCCTCAAATGATAACAGGAATTCTATTTTTTAGTTAAGTATACATTTAAATTTAAAAATAATCTATAAGCAGCATAAATATTAATTTATTATTTTTAGCTTCACTAATAGAAATTGACTTTATACCATTTTTTAATACACTACAATAGTTTAAATTATTTTTTATCAACTTCCTGTCATCTTTTGAAAATAGTAACTTAATTTTGTGAAAAAATACATACGAATAATGAAAATTTGACGTTAGAATTATCAGAAAATTATATTTCGATTCTTCAAATATTGATGAAAAATTGTAGGAAACACATTCTAAATGAAGTATCAGTTATTTGAGAGAGATATAATTTAATGACCACATCCATCATTGTCTATGATAGGACGGAACGGCAAGTTTTTCCATAAAAAAATTACGTTCTACATGCTAGAATTTGTTCCTGTTTTATTAAAAAAAATCTGGGATCGATTTTTTATATGAACAGAATATTTAAATCTCATATTTCATTGTAGATGATCATCCTTGACATATATGCTATAGATTTAGTGAAATAAGGAAATAGTAACTTATTTTCCGAACTACTAACTAGAGTAGATTGTACATTCGCTTGTTGCTTCCATAAATAACAACAGGAAAAGGAAATAGTAGACATTAATTAGTTTAAAAATTATGATTTTTCATGATGCGAGACAATTCCGTTATATTACATGATAAATTTGGACAAACACATGATATTATGACACATTATGAGCACATTTATCGTGTGATAATATATCATATAAGAACATAATACGATTTTATCACATGTACAATCGGCAACAATTGAAACTTGGAATAATTCCGAAATGGCTCCATGTTATGCGAATGTTTGGAACCGGGCACGCAACGCCCCATTTGCCTTCAGGCTATCTACGTTTCACATGCTTTGGTCGAGTGTTCATATGAATACATACATATTTATAATCCTTCCTCTATTTAAACGGTTATTTATTTATTTCAAAACGATTACTTTTTATAACAACAAACTTGCCAATTTATTTATTGATATCATAACTTTCTTTTCTTAAAATTAAAATGGGAATTTTTATAAAATCAAAGGTCTAGATAAAATCGAAGGAGACGATAATGCGAAGATGGTATTACACGTTCATATTTTTATCCATGAGAGTTTCGGATTATTTGGCTTAAGGTATAAGCATCATGATTTGAGTGCTGGTGATTAACTCATTTACGAGGTTCGAAGACATGCGTCCTAACATAATTATTTGTCTTCAAACTTGATCTATAAGCATCATATGTTCTTCCAGTGTTTGTGTTTCAATCACTTATTCACAAGGGGAAAGAAGATATATTATTTGTTGATCTGATGACTTTATTATCAACACCTCTTAACAGCATGCAGTGAAGCTGTTAGTACTTTGTCTAAATAAGTGTTATCAAGATCTTTAATTTACTGAATTTAATAACTGTATAGGATAAAGCACATATAATTTCGGCCACATTAGAGTTGTCGATTTTTGAAAATTAAAGTTTAATTTTAGAGTAAGCTCTTAGAATTTTTTTTTTCAGTATGAGTGTTAATGAGAGTTTGGTTTTGTCTGCATAAGTGTTATCAAGAGTTGAAATTTTTGTTACATTAAGATTATCAAGAGTTGTAAAATTAATTTTTAATTTTTACAGGAAGAAACAACCTTATACTCGCCAGCCTTTTACCTTGAAAAGGTTTGTTTGGGGGGGTGGGTTTGAGAAGATTTTCCATTAAGTCTGCCCTTATTTCATCACCCGAATTGTGAGATTGCCAAAAATGTGCAGAAAATTGGTAATTTATGCAGGGCATTGTTTATATGTTAAGTATATACAATTTTTTAAAAATATGTAATATTACACTAATCATCTATACTTTAAGGGGTTATGACAGGGTTAAAATTTCAAAAAAATCGATTTTTTTTTATTAACGTTTTTTGTAGATAATTTACTGTAGAATAAGCTCCCGAAACCCAGTTTTCGGTACAAAATTTTTTTCAAAAGTTATATGCATAAAACCAAAAAAAAAAAAAATCATGATTTTCGATAATCGTATATTTTATACTATAAGTACCATTTCATGTTTTATAAATGGTTTTATTAAAAGAAAGTACATATAAGATGCTATGCATATATCAAATATATATATATGTGTGTGTGTGTGTGTGTGTGTGTGTATATATGCCTTTCACTGTACGACGCATTGGTAAAAATTTTAAATTTGGCGGTTATCGGCCGAGGTAAATGGTATCTACAGCGAATGGCACTCTAACTAGAATCCTGTTTTACCATAGCACTAGCAGGTTGTCAAACTCGCTGTTAAATGATATACAGTGATTGTTTAACTAAATAATATTCAGTTCAATTTTTCAGTAAAGATAAAGTTTTAAACTAATAATTTTAACTGAAAATTGCACAAGTATTTTATTTAGTTTAAAATCTAGGTTATTATTGTGTTATTGTGAGTGTATTATTGTGTTGTGAAATATCAAGATTATAAAAAACAATAAGATGACTGGCTCAAGAAACAGAAATCCAGGCTCATCTGCACAAGGAAAGCGTAGGTTTGGAAGAAAGAAGAGGAGGCAAAGCAGGTTCTACAGAAGTGAACCATCGTCAACGACCATCCCATCTTCAAGAAATGAAGCACCATCGGAAGCACATCCTTCATCGTCTACTGCACCTGGACCACCAGAGAGAGAAATGCCACTTCCATCGACATCCAGTGCAAGATCTCCAACAAGAACAACTACTCAACCATCAACATCAGGTACAGCAGCTACGCAGTTTGCACAGCCAGAAATTTCAGTATCCAGATCAGGACAGGAATTAACATCAGAGTATGTAGAAGCTGGTTCTATACAATATAGAATTTTTGACATTTCTATACTTTTGCCCGGATTACAAGAATTTCTGGCTTGCAAAAACTGTGGCGGAGATATCACTTTTAATGAAGTTGATATCAGAGGCCTGGGTAGCAAACTATCTATGACTTGTAATAATTGCTGCAAAGCTGAATCCATTGACTCATGTAGGCAAATTGGTCAAAAGCGTAATGCCTTTGAAATCAATAAGCGAGTAGTTTTAGCAATGAGAGCTCTGGGCCATGGACACACTGGTTTAAAAACCTTTTGTGGAATCATGGATTTTTTACCACCAGTTGCTCATAGTCATTTTGGAACTATCAATCATGAGTTAAAAATTTCGAGTCAAAGAGTAGCTACCGAGTCAATGAAAGCAGCTATGCAAGAAAAATGTAATACAGATGAGACTCAGGAGAATTGTTGTGATATGGTTTCCGGTGATGGATCTTGGAGGAAACGAGAATTTTCTTCCCTTCAAGGAGTATCAACGTTGATCCGGAACGACAATGGCAAAGTGATTGATGTGTGCTACCGAAACAATCATTTTGTAAGGCTTGTGAATCACATCAAGAGCAGGACACTGAAGAATACAGAGAGTGGTTTGAAGCACATCAAGACCAGTGCTCCGCCAATCATCAGGGAAGTTCTGGAAAAATGGAAGTAGACGGTATTGTGGAAATGTTCAAAAGATCAGAGGCATTACACGGTATCAAATACAAGAGCTACATAGGAGATGGCGACTCAAAAGTATACAAGGCCCTCTGTGATGCCAAGCCATATGGAGAAGATTTTTTCATCATCAAGAAGGAATGTGTTGGACACGTGCAGAAGAGAATGGGAACCAGACTGAGAAATCTGAAGAAAACTTTGGTTGGCCAAAAACTGTCTGATGGTGCAGGGATAGGTGGAAAGAACCGTCTGACAGCTCAAAGAATTGATAAACTTACAACATATTATGGCAATGCCATCCGAAGCCATCATCATTCTGTTGAAGAAATGTCCAATGCCATCTGGGCAACATTCCATCACAAATCTTCAACGGATCAAGAGCCGAGACACCACCTTTGTCCCGTGGGATCAGACAGTTGGTGTAAATGGCAAACAGTCAAAGCCAAGGGACAACTGAAGAATTTCCAACATCGAGACACGATTCCTATGGCAATTATGGAGGCAATCAAGCCAATTTACAAGGACTTGACGCAAGCAGACCTGCTGGAGAGATGCATTGGAGGCTTCACCCAGAACAGCAACGAAAGCTTCAACCAGTCCATCTGGAAACTCGTCCCCAAGGAAACTTTCAGCGGCCTCACAGTCTTGGAGATTGGAATTTTCATTGCTGTTGCTTCTTTCAATGATGGCAAAGCTGGAGTACTTCAGGTGATGAAGAATTTCAATGTGCATCCGGGATCTTCTGCAGTAGACTGGGCCAAGAGTGCAGACGAACAACGGCTTTTCTGGTCAGACAAGAGAGCAATGGAATCTACACTAGAAGCCCGAAAAGCTAAGAGGAAAAGGAATAATCCGGATGATGATTCCTACTCAGCTGGGGCACACTAAACATTTACACAAATAATCCCTATACTTCTCACTCCTAACCAAACACTGAAACGAGCATTCACTACAAGCTTCATATCATTTTTCATCCAACATAGACAATATACACAATACAAAATAAAATGAAAATTTGGTCAGAGCAGAGCTGGCAGTTTTCCAGTTTTCTTTTTTTTTCATAACCATGCACAGTAGTGATAGTTTAGTCTGCTTGAGTCTGCTGGCTTACTGTTAGCTCAACAGCTGATCAGCTGTTCTCTGACCTACTTTTTATCAATCACATCTGGACAAAACCTTTTTAGCTTCTAGTGTTCATTTCTTCTGCTCTTTGGATGAGAAACATGGATGAGAAACAGCATTTGTAAGTATATTTTTAAATATTTAGAATTTATTATAAAATATTTATTAAGAATACGTTAACTCAAAGTATGTTGAATAATTTTTCACAAAAATTTAGCATAC
The DNA here is from genome assembly GCA_018906965.1 of Philotrypesis tridentata. Classification (NCBI taxonomy): domain Eukaryota; kingdom Metazoa; phylum Arthropoda; class Insecta; order Hymenoptera; family Pteromalidae; genus Philotrypesis; species Philotrypesis tridentata. The sequence goes on from JACCIB010000127.1 coordinate 99,863, forward strand.
TTTGAGTTTGAATTATAAAAAAAATTTAAAAACTACTGAATTTAATATTTTAACCTTTTTTCACTTATTACATATTTTGTGTTTCAGAGGACATAAGCTTTCATAATGAAGCTTTTTTGAATACGCGTCTCTCCAGTCATCATCCCCAGACAGCTACTTTTGGATTATATTTGGCCTAGACGTTGAAATTTATTTGTAAGTATACTTTATTTTATTAAATATTAAGTAAAACTTTAAATGCCATTTACTCAGAATTAGGTTTTTCATGATTTTTATTCACTTGCCGCAGGTTTTCTCAGGAACGGATGAACCAATTGAGCTCAAATTTTAGAGAAACCTTCGGGATAGGTTTCCTCACAAACTGAGCGGAGCAGAATTGGAAAAGATAAGTTAAAAGTGAATGTTACGTATGTTTACATATATAACATTCACTATAATTACTAATACTGTCAATGTATGTATAATTAATTATATTGATTTTGTGTTTTTCAGAAATCCCTTCCGCTCAGTTTGTGACCAGACTTATAAGGAAGATTTTCCAGTCTGGTTCACCAGGATTGAAGGTACGGTTCCTTCAGAAACCTGCGGCAAGTAAAGAAAATTGATGAAAATCAGGACTTTTGGTAAGTAAATACCTTTAATTGTTTTTAAATGTTATACTCACTTTATGCATATTTTTTATGCATAAAAGTGATGTATAATACTTATATTTTAAATGAAAAATGTAGTTTTTAGAGCACCTACATATATTATTTTTTTACAGCCCTAATCATTTTTCTTTTTTTTCAGGTTTTAACCCTGTCATAACCCCTTAAATTAGAACCAGATTGTATTTTTACTACTTATAAATAATTTTTTTAGCCTATTAATTGATAATATATTTTTTTCAGATTTAACTGAGGCATAACCCCTTAAATGTTCTATTGAGGTTGCAACGTCCACGGACCCTATCTCCAATTAAAAAATTTAATTTTTTAATTTATTCGATAAATTAACTTAAAATTATTCGATTAAACAATTTTTTATGGTTTTAAGTTGAGTTACAAGTTGGCCTGACGCTTGGCCGTATGTAATGTGCGGGACACGACGCCAACTTGCAACGTTCATATCAACGAAATAGTAAATTTCGAAAAATAAATGCTTGTATGAGATTCTGCGATTAAGAAACTATGTAAAACGCAAAAAACCCGGTTGAGATTCGATAATTTTCATGAGAAAAACATCGTTGCAAGATTGAAGAAAAACACAGCGCGCGCGCGAGAAACGGCTAAGTTTGCCCCACGGCTAAGTTTGCCCCAGGAGTCGAGATTATATGTTTTACTTTATATATAAACTTGTCCAATAAGTACGAAATAGACATTTCACATGCTGAATATTATTTTCTGAGGCACTTTTGCCATATAAATTTGTAACGTACATGATCGTTAGTTCATCAGCTTTCGACTCATGTAAAGTTTTTAGAACAAATCATTAATTAATATTGTAAAAATAGCAACAAAAGAGTTATAGTTCGCGACCCGCGAACAAAAAAGTTTCGCGACCCGCGTATTTATATACAAGTTATTTTGTTTTCCGGAGCTTGTTAATAGCAACAAACCATTATTTATTGTTAATTATACATCGATAAACATTCGTACGTTCTTATTTTTGCGAAAATTAATTATTTATAGCGATAAAATATGTAAATTAAGATTCTACATGTATCAGTATTTCTATAGCGATACTGGCGCTCGGATGACTGGTGGGGGTAACTCACTGCTTCAGCGTCGGAGCAGTTCCGCTCACCTGTATAAAAGAGCGCGTCATTCCGGGAAGAGCATTCATTCCTTTACCGGAGCTGGAGTTAGAAGGAGCAATATGTCTCCTGGCTAGCTGAAGCACCCGGAGAAGCGCTGGTGCTCTGGAAAGCCCCGAATGCGGAGCATTGAGTCTCCCATAGGGAATCCGAATAAACGCACATATACAGCGGAAAGTCTTTTGCCATGTATACGGCTATTATTTTATATTTCTTAATAAACGTTATAGTTAATTTAATAAACTTAAACTTTTTTCTAAATTCCTTCGCATGGCGAGATGCAAACGTTCTGCACTATGTCAGACTAAGCGCTCGCACATTTTTGTCTTATACGCTACTGGACTACCTTTAGACTCAATACGTGGTCTAAAAGGGAAAAGCGATTTTTTAAAAAATAATAATAAATAAAATACACAGATTTTAGTGAGCCGCAAACGCATAGCATTACGTCTATGCTAAGCGCTCACGCAATTTTCAGCTCAGTTGTTTTTTATTAGGCATTGCGTCTTGATAAAGAATAACTTTCAGAACGAGAGGATCAAGAAGCCGTCAAAAATTAAAAGTCTTCTCTTACCTGAAGGCGCATTGCGTCGTCTTAGGGAATAGAGAAGCATCGTGCAGTGCGTCACGATTATCTATATTTGTGTTGCTGGATATATACAAGGCATTACGTCCTTGTATATAGAAGTAACTATTAATAATCATTTAACTTCAATTTATGCGCGAAATACTTTATTTATTCGCCAGGTATCCCGGACCACAAAAAATCAAGATAATTTTCGAATACTTTTAATCAAAATCTCTCGCCTCTTTTCATTCTCCGTTGCGCGGAGGCGAGGGGCGTTTCAAGGTAAGAGTGCATAAATGCGCGCGACGAACTGATATCATCGTTTTATCAGTCGGGGCGATAATGGTCGGTACTAAGCATTCAGATCGATGCGTTATCGACCGAATGCCTACTATAACCGACCATCCTGTCGCTCGAGGTGCTTTACTTTTGAATGAGCCTATGGGCTTCAATTCAGATCTAACTTCATTGACCTGGGCGCCTCAGGAACCACATATCGTCACCCCGTACGAAGAATATGACAACTCAAGAAAGACCTACTTTAATTTGTCATTACTAGAGAGTACGGATACATCAATTGGTCAACGATCTAAAAAACTTAAAATATATGCATTCTATTTGAAATGTATCTAAATGAGAAACTAAAATAAGTCTTTTTTGAATTGTTATACTCTTCGTACGGGGTGACGATATGAATTACATGACTACTTATACTCGGTAGTACTTACAGGAGTCAGCATTAGCCGGGGATATCCACGCATCAGTAGACAGATAGAGCGTTTGTATGCACTTAAGAATAAGTAACGCGGTGCAATCAGCTATCCGCCGCCGCAAACTATAGCGTCGAAGAACAGCATAAAGCGATAGCAGCTAGGACGAGAGATAGAGAGTGACACGAGGCCAGAAGAGAAACGAAGACTTGGGACATACAGCGTGCGCAAGTCATGTGATCTGAGAGGGAAAATTAATCTAAAACGAAACAGAAATATGTATGTAAACCTGTGTATGACAGATATGTTTTAATTAAGGATTTGAATTTCGCGAGGAAGTCAGACTCATTAGTGAAAGAACGTGTAATTCAATGTTACATATATCGCATTAAAAGGAATCAAACGACAATTGGTTGTAAAGAGCGATCGGATGGGAATATTGCGACTGCGAGTGAGATAGAAAGAGACATTACGGGCCGAAAGTGAAGCCAGCCGAGCAAACAAGAGTAGTATCCTGTAGATCACTACAGTAGAGAGTATAAAGCAGAGAGAATTAATATTATCACGGGTAGCGACATTATCATTCCCTCCATGTTTTCCGTATCAGTTTCTGCATGCGTTGTCGAGACAATAAGTCAGACCGCATGCCGAGCTATGCTCCAATTCGATCAGAGTCCTTAAAAAGATAATTGAATAAATGGACCATCGTTATTTTAAAAAATGTTTGAGTTATTTTCGCGAAATCCTCTCCCTCATTTAACCCGCGACTGCAGTGCAAGAGTCATCAGTATCCGGCTGAGGCAGAAGAAGCAACGAGGACCACCAGGTGTCCAACATATATATCTTAGATTAAATACGGTCTCGCATAAATCCCGATCTAAGATATCATCTACGTGGTGATAAAATATAGTCAGCAAAAGTATTGGCGAGTCAGCATGTCACAAAGTAAAATAGTATATTATGCACCTAAGGCATAATGCAGGCTGTGTAAATCCTACGGATGATCCTCGCTTCGCTCGGGTGCCAAATTCTCAGGTTTAAACAGCTCACCTTTATTTCCGAGTGTAATATATAATTTTGTAACACACCCTTAATCCTCGGTAAACTGAAAAAAGTAATACGTTAAAACGCTGTTTATGACCGAACCGAAAGCGAGGGCACATGCGCGTATCGTTTAGAGACGAAAGTGGGGATATGGATTGAACCCATCACCTTTTTCGATTTAAACAAAATATAGCTTATTTTATTCCTTGGAAAATTTAAGGATAAGTTACCGCAGGAGTTTTCGTGATAGTATTTATAGACGAAGCACAGACTGCAATTTTTCACGTAAAAATCATAAAGTGAAGCAAGAATCAAGCAAGAATCTTATAGAATCACGTAAACCATTGCATTCTGTGCTTCGGTAACTCCTGCGGTAATTTATCCTTAAATTTGCCAAGGAACAAAAAAAGCTATAGTTCGTTTAAATCTGACGAAAAACAAAAAAGTTTCTAGAATTTTTGAAAATTTTTTGTTTGATGAGCATTATTAGTGCACACGAAGACCGATTGCAATTTAATTGTTCTTTGATCCTATTAATTAATACCTTTAAGATTATATTATATTTTTCAATAAACTGTAGTGGAAATAGACTTTCCAAAAGGTAACGCCCACTCCATGTAGAACTACCGAAAGACCTCTTAAAAATTTAAACATCACGTTTCAAAACCAAAAAAATTAGAATTCCTATCTGAAAAAAATATTACAATAGTAAAGAAAATTTTAAGACGAAAAGTATTCTTGAGATTTTTCTTAATTTCGCTTCGATTCCAAGCTAAAAATCGATGAATCATAAATTTCAGTATAAAATTTAACATTTTCAACGATTTTTAGCTTGGAATCGAAGAGAATCTAAGAAAAATATCAAGAATACTTTTCGATTTAGAATTTTCTTTACTATAAGAAAATGAAGTGAATCATCTCTTCGAGCCAAGTATTGTGGATGCGTTCCAATTTGCTGACCTTTCGAGCCAAACTTGGCTGCTCTTCGGGGCTGTACAATTAATTTTAAAAATTCTTACAATACAATTCTTTTACATAAATATTTTCACATTAACCAAATATAAAATAAAAGTAAAATAAAACGAAATTCGCCAAAAAAATTAGTTACAAAACTCGCTTAAAGAGCATTTCGGAACAAACGGCGTACACGAGCTCATGGCTATAAATTTAGAAAATTCTTTTACAATCAAAAGTTAAAAATAATTGAACAAAAAACTGCAGACACTCCAAAAAACGAGACTTACGTCTGAAGGCTTACGGAGTGAAGGCTCTGTGTGTGTGTGTGTGTGTGTGTGTGTGTGTGTGTGTGTGTGTGTGTGTATATATATCCATATATTGTGACGTTTCGCTTTTTACCGTCCCAGGGGAGGCGTAGCACAACGTAATTGACACCTATGCAGGTTTATCGCGAGCCCGTATTTTAATTATTATTGGACGCCCGAACCCGCGATCTAGTACTTCTATTATGCCGGCTTGAGATGCTCCTTATTCTCTAGGTCGTGGGGGAGAGGTACAGGGAGATGAATACGCAAAATAAGTACACACGGCTCGTAACATAAAACACCTGGTAATTTATTATAAAAAAATTCAAATCAATATCTAGTCTACTCGCGGACGCGTGCTCGTCCTCAGGCGAGCTCACCGTCTATAGCGCGAGCTGGCTTTAGGTTATGGACTCGCAGCGGGGAGGTATATCGCAACACTCCTACCTGTCTCTAATCCTTTTGCTCTACTTCCTCGCGTTCTGGTGGTGCCTCGTTCCCTGTGGAAGCGCTCGCGAAAGAACTAGTGTTCGCTCGGAAAGATGCACACGGGGGGATATTGCTCGGGTCGCCTGGTAATCGCCTTGGTAAAATCCTTGTTCGCTCGCTCGTGGTGTCTCGGTCCTCGTGGTACTCGATACTCACTTGGATGCTCATTCGATACTCACTATCCTCGCGCGTTCGGCAACTACGCCGGTTCGCGGCGTCTATCGCTCTCTCACTCGCACTCACGCATTTCCGCTAGATCGCTCTCTCGCGCCTATTACATTTTTCCACGCTTTCGCACCATATATGCCACTCGCACTCTCGCGCCCTCTTTTCCAACTCTTGTAAATGCGCGCGACTTTTGAAGCACGCTTACACGCATGTCTGGCTCTATCAATCCTATTTACACATTTTTGCACGGTTACATACTCCGGCACGCTTACATTTTATTTCCCGCTCGCACGCGCGCTGTGGATTGAGCCGTAGCCCTCCACCTTTTCCCAATATCATACGGCGCATACGCGTTGCCTCCACTCTCTCTCTTGTCTGTCTCTAATGCACATTCATTCGCTCGCTATCCATCCTTCTCGCACTCATGCCTCGGTCAATAGCTCGCCAACATGGCGGCCGCCGCTCGCGCGCGTACGCCTCGTGGCTCGCATGCCTCGTATCTCGTGTCTCTCTCGCTCTCGTTGCTCCAGCGCTGCGCCGTCCGTCCCTCTCTCTTTCTCTCGCCTTGGCTGCCGCGCGCTGCTACGCGCTGTGTTTCCCCCACTCTCTCGCTCTCGCCTCGTGCTGCTGCTGCTCGGCGGATAAGAATATGTTATCTTACTGGGTGGTGTCCAGGCGAGCAGCCATCGACGGGATCCCCGTCACATTCCCCCTCCCAAACCTTTCATACTACTATGAAGAGGTTTCAGAAGGCGAATTGTGCTCGCCTGGATACACCCAGTAGTGCAGGAAAGGACAAGGACGGGAAAGTGAGAAAAAAAATACAAGAGAAAAAAAAAATTTTCGGGTGAGAGATTCCGGACGAGGTGGCCTGTTCCGGACAGGGTGTTGCTGTTTGAGCTTCCTGCTCTCTACGGGCCTTTAAGCTCCAACTCGAAGGAAGTGAGCTCCACCAGGTCGTTGACCACCTCTGGTTCCTCGTCTGCCCCATTCATTCTTGCTGACTCTACCTTCTGTCCGTCATTTGAACTCAAGTCTGAAATTTTTAATGAATTAGAAATATGTTTCATGGTGGATTGACGGGGCACACCCGCCACCTGGTTACTTACTGCTGACTTTGGGAGCGTCGCAATGTAACCACATGCACCACTGTCGGACACTACTACAGGTTGGGAAGAAGGTTTGTTAGTAGGATTGTTTCTAGGGGATACGTATCGTTTGAGGTCGCTTACGTGGACCTTAGCCACTTTCCTACTCTTCCCTTCGACTGGCTCTAGTATGTATACGACTGGCGAGATTTTCTCATTACTAAGTCTCCCACTTGGAATTCTACGACTCTACGGCCTTTGTTATATCGCTTACCTTGTCTCGTTCGTTCGTCGTCTACATATTTCGCTACCAAGTCTCGTAGTGCGTCTAGTCTTTTCTGTCTGTCTTTCCAAACTTCAGGCTCTAGTTTAGTCTTTTTCGTCACCCCCTCCCATTCCACACGTAAGCTTTTCACCGGGGTAGGGTGTCTACCGTAATTCAAGAAAGCTGGCGATGTTTTTAGCGTCGCTTGCTTAGCTGTATTTATCGCGTGTCGTAACTCGTGCAAATGCTTATCCCAATCACTGTGATTTTTCGCGAATGCGGAAATCATTGTTTTCAGGGTGCGATTGCTTCTCTCTACCGGATTTGCTTGCGGATGGTAAGGTGGTGTAGTCACATGTTTTACGCCGTATTGCTCTAGTGTTTCTGCCAGATGTTTGTTGATAAACTCCGTTCCGTTGTCTGTCAATAAATATTCTGGCGTCTCCCACCTGAACAATATCAGTTCTTCGAAAGCTCTGGCTATAGATTTCCCGTTAGCCTGGCGTAATGGATGTATTTCCACCCAACGAGAGAATAGGTCTTGGAATACTACGAGATATTTATTCTGGCTGGAGCTTTTTGGGAACTCCATCACGTCTGCTGCCACGACGGAACATGGCTTCTCGACGATTCGTTTCCCGATCAGCCCTTGAGGAGCCTGCTGGGAAATCTTGTATGCCTGGCAAGTCTGACAGGTTTTTATGAATCGGCAGACATCATGGAATAGTCCGGGCCAGAAATATTCCCGTGCTATTCTATCGTACGTTTTCTCAATTCCTAGGTGTCCTGCTGAGATTTCTGCGTGCGCTGTTGTCAATACTCTTTCACGCAATTCCTCCGGCACTACAAATTTCCATCCTTCGTCTGGGTGAGTGATCGGATCTAACATTGGATCTTCCTTGTGCCTGTACAACTTTCCGTTTTCGACTCTCCACTCGGGGAATTTCGTTGGGTTCTCTTCGACTTCGTCGCGTCTTCGTAGATACCATTTGTCCTCGATCTCACCTATAGCTGAGATTTCTGGCTCCATCATTCTGGATAGCGCGTCTGGCACTACATGCTGGGTGCCCCTACGATGTATTATGTCAAAGTCCCATTGTTGAATTTCTATCGACCAGCGGGCTAGTCTACCTTTCGGATCCTTTAGCGAGCGGAGCCATTTCAGAGCGCTGTGGTCAGTGATCACTGTAAAGTGGTAACCCTCGACGTACGGCCTGAGTTTGTTGATAGATCAAACTAATGTCAAACACTCCTTTTCGGTGGTGGTGTAATTTATCTCTGGTGCTGACAATACTCGGCTGACGTAGACGATCGGGTGTTCTCCGTCGTCAAATTCTTGCGTGAGCACTGCACCAATGGCGAAATTACTTGCGTCGCACTGGATCGTGAACGGTTTCGTAAAATTCGGTCTGGCTAGGACAGGAGCGTTGGTCAACGCCTGCTTCAACTTGTTGAACGCTTCGTCTTGCTCTGGTCCCCAATTCCAGTTTTTCTGGTCTTTTAGCATTCTGACTAGAGGGATTTTTATCTCCGACTCGTTTTCCAAGAACCTAGAATACCACCCAAACATGCCCAGGACTCGTTGTAAGCCTGTCAAGTCCTTTGGAGTTGGGCAGTTCATCACTGGCTCTATTTTTGCGGGGTCGGTTCGTAAGCCGCGTCGATCCAAAATGAATCCCAGGTACTTTATCTCGCTAACACAGAATTCACATTTCTTCGGGTTAATCGTGAGTCCGGCTGACGTCAATTTGGTTAACACGTGTCTGACTCTATGTTTGTGTTCCTCGAACGTGTCGGTGGCTATGACGATGTCGTCTAAGTATCCGAACACATTTGGGGAGTCCTCGGGGCCAAACAAAATGTCAACCATTCTCTGCAGCGTACTGGGCGCGTTGCAAAGGCCGAAAGCCATGCGCTTAAATTGCCATAAACCGTATCCAGGTACTGCAAAAGCGGTGTATTTCTTACTGGTTTCCTCCATTTTGACTTGGAAGTAAGCCTGCTTGAGATCGATCTTGCTCAAGTATCTGGCTGCGCGTAGCCTGTCTAGTATCATGTCCATTTGGGGCAGAGGGTAGCTATCCTTTTTCGTCACTTTATTTAATGCGATATAGTTGACGCAAAATCTCTCTGTCCCATCGGGCTTTGGCACTAGTAATGGCTGGCTACAATAAGCGCTTGCGGATCTCTCGATTACCCCTAGTCTTCTAAGTTCTATAGCTGCTTTTTGTATTTCTTACTGGGTGGTGTCCAGGCGAGCAGCCATCGACGGGATCCCCGTCACAATATATACATAATCGAGCGTGCCATTTTTTGACTTTCGCCAAAAATATTTTTAAAACATTCATTACTAGTCTATGAGTGCCCGTGAATTTTTTCAAACTTTTTCCATCACTTTCATTTAAGTTACAGAGGCTCAAAGTTGGTATAGTAAGCAATTATGGCATTTTTTGCCTATTTTCGTTAATTTGTTACTCATCAGGGAAACATTTTTAACGATAAATACATAGAACATTTTTTTTAGCAAATTTGCTCTAGTTTAAGGGAAAAATATTATCAAAGTCATATATATATATGTTTGCTTCTACGTAAAAACCTTTTAAGCCTTAAAATCAAGTTTTCAGCTTGATCGATCATCAATATCGAAGCCACAAAAATTTGAAAAGATAGTTTAAATCACTATAAAAGAACTTGTGAAAGTCCTAGAATGTTACAGGCCATGGTTTCTCTATGAGAAATAAATATAGCAGCTTATTTATTAAAAAACGCAAGTTTATTCAAAAGGACTTGTTTCACGTATCAAAAAATTTAGGTAAAACAGTGAAATATTAGCATAATCCATCAAAATTTTGTTGTACTATATTATAAAAATGCTATAGAGTATATTATAAAAATGCTATAGAGTATATACCTATATAATCAGTTTTAACATTTAAAATAATGAAAATAAACTAAACAAGATTTTATACTTTAAAAAGCGCACCCGGGTGTCATATACTCAATATATAATAGTTTCAAGGATATTTAACTTACATAAAAGTCAATAAACAATTAATTATAATCAATACATCCATACTTATGATTGATTTTTATTTAGTTTTATTTAAAAACAAATTTTGAAAAGCATTTTTTAAGAGAGAGCAAATTAAGCTCTAGCAGAAGGGACTATCTCTAGATGTCTCTGTAATAAATGCATAAATGTAGTAAATTTAAACTTTAGACGAAATTAAAAACATTTTAGGAAAGATTGACGGTAAAATAAGTAGATGAGAATATTGTATAGGATCTAGCGAACAAAACAGAGTAGGTGAGAAAAGCCCAAAAACATTCATTAGATGTGAAAATAATGTTGTAATAGATAAACATACAGCAAGGGGAAAAAGTTTGTGTCTTCCGGTAAGGAAATCTTTTTTATGAATACGCCTAGAGAACTTAGATTTGACATCTGAGTTAAAGAACTTAACGACAAATACGCACATATGAATATGTTATACATTATTTTGTTTATATTGAAAGTTTATAACGTTACAAGTGAAAAAATGTCGAGAGCAGCTGGAGTCGAGAGCAGCTGGAATTGCAGCGAGCTACATTTTTTCGCTTGTAACGTTATAAACTTTCAATATAAACAAAATAATGTATAACATATTCATATGTGCGTATTTGTCGTTAAGTTCTTTAACTCAGATGTCAAATCTAAGTTCTCTAGGCGTATTCATAAAAAAGATTTCCTTACCGGAAGACACAAACTTTTTCCCGTTGCTGTATGTTTATCTTTTACATTATTTTCACATCTAGTAATGTTTTTGGGCTATTCTCACCTACTCTGTTTTGTTCGCTAGATCCAATAGAATATTCTCATTTACTTATTTTACCGTCAATCTTTCCTAAAATGTTTTTAATTTCGTCTAAAGTTTAAATTTACTACATTTATGCATTTATTACAGAGACATCTAGAGATAGTCCCTTCTGCTAGAGCTTAATTTGCTCTCTCTTAAAAAATGCTGTTTAAAATTTGTTTTTAAATAAAACTGAATAAAAATCAATCATGAGTATGGATGTATTGATTATAATTAATCGTTTATTGACTTTTATGTAAGTTAAAAATCCTTGAAATTATTATATATTGAGTATATGACACCCGGGTGCGTTTTTCAAAGTATAAAATCTTGTTTAGTTTATTTTCATTATTATAAATGTTAAAACTGATTATATAGGGATACTCTATAGCATTTTTATAATATAGTACAAAAAATTTCGATGGAGTATGCTAATATTTCACTGTTTTACCTCAATTTTTTGATACGTGAAACAAGTCCTTTTGAATAAACTTGCGTTTTTTAATAAATAAGCTGTTATATTTATTTCTCACAGAGAAACCATGGCCTCTGATATTCTGGGACTTTCACAAGTTCTTTTATAGTGAGTTAAACTATCTTTTCAAATTTTTGTGGCTTCGATATTGATGATCGATCAAGCTGAAAACTTGATTTTAAGGCTTAAAAGGTTTTTACGTAGAAGCAAATATATATATATATATATGACTTTGCTAATATTTTTCCCTTAAACTAGAGCAAATTTGCTAAAAAAAATGTTGTATGTGTTTATCGTTAAAAATGTTTCCCTGATGAGCTACAAATTAACGAAAATAGGCAAAAAATGCAAAAATTGCTTACTAGGCCAACTTTGAGCCTCTGTAACTTAAATGAAAGTGATGGAAAATATCTGAAAAAATTCAGGGGCACTCATAGACTAGTAAAGAATGTTTTAAAAATATTTTTGGCGAAAGTCAAAAAATGGTGCGACCGCCTAGCCCCAAGCCGTGCACACTCACAAGCGTGCGAGCGCACGGCAACGCGGAGATTGGGGCGGCAGGAGCCGCACACCAAACCGCTAGAGGGGAAGGGAGGTAAGAGATTAGGAGAAGGAGAGAGAGAGTATCGGTAATAGATAGCGCGAAGGAAAGAGAGAGCGCATTGCCGAAATATAGAAAAGGAGTAACGCGGCAGCGAGAGAAGACGCTACCGCGTATAACGAGGAGTGGGGCGCTCTCGGACGATCGAGAGCGAGCGGCACTGACGACACTCGTAAGATTACACCTTCGGCCCTTGAACCGAAAGCACGCGACGCGGACTGCGCTCACGAACTGCAAATTCGGAGACGCTACCTGCTTGGAGGCCCACGCTGTTGCGAGGCCCGACACCTGCCACCGCCAGCCTTGCCTCCCAGGGACGCTGCCCAGGAAGATCCGGGAACGCGCCAAGGCCGACTACAGCCGACATTCAAGCTGCTCGCACCATCGCCAAACCGAGAACCCCGCCGCCGACGACCACGGCGAGACCGACAGTAGAGGTGCCGCGGAAGCGTAGATTAGGATAGCTCCCGGTGCAGGTGTAGGAGCCTGCCTTGGCCGCGCCCGCCTCGATCCTCGCGGCGCCCAGCGCACGAGCGGCGCGATAGAGTCTCCAACGTGAGCGCGCGTTGCATCATTGTACGATCTGATATAAGAATATACGTACGGGTGAGTGCGTTCTGCTCACCCGCTCTCACTTCAATTATGCGTACGTAATTCTCACTCCTCATCCCCAATATCCTAGCGCCCGGAGAACCCCCAGCTCGCCGAGGAAGCTGAGCAGCCGAGCAGGTTCAGGAGGCTGGGTAAGACAATCTTTTGTGCGCACGACCCTTTCCAGCGCGAGTTGCAGCTAGGAGCAGTCACGAAGAAGCCCAGGAAAGAGCCGCGTCACAAAATGGCGCCCAAACATATATATATATATATATATATTAGGATGATACGGTGCGGCACATGCTTTAAAAATGATGTTACGAAAACTCTTAATCGATAGTCTATTAATTAAGGAGCCCGACAGTCTTTTTCTTTTTTCAATTCAAAAGTTTTTTAATCGTGCTCATCGACTTCAAAGCTTTGTGACCTAGTGCTGCAGCATGCACTTGGCAGTCGAGTAGAACAATACACGTCATTATTGCAGATTATACCTATGCCTGAAAGTGAAGGTATATTTTCTAGGGAGGGTCAGCGTTTCCGAATCCGAAAACTCGGACCCTCGACTTTCTCTTTATTGCCTATAGTGCCGATTGTATACTATAAGATGCTTTCGATGCCTTATAGAAAACTATGCTCGGAAACAATGAGATACTCCACTCTTGTATCTCTCTCTCTCTCTCTCTCTCTCTCTCTCGCTGCTTCTTTCTCTGTAACTCTCTATATCTGCAAATGTCAAGGACGAGGAAGTCATATTTCTAAGCTTCTTGGTATAGGCAAATCGGAAAGGAAATGGCTTAGGCCTAATATCGTGATTAATAGTTGTTAAAATCTAGTTTCCTTTCTATGCATAAATTTTATGCAGTGAAGGCGTGCTTAATTTTTGGTGCAGGTAAGCAGAGGAGGAAAACGATGATTCTGCCGTAGACTTCTAAGCAGTCTAAGCATCAGTTTGCTTTTGGCACTGACGTCTGAAGCACTATTCTCGAGAGATTTCTTCATAGCTACTAGCAGTTTGTTAGTTCAATATGCCTGATTCACGAACAAAAACTGAGATCGTTTTGATCAGGCATACACAAAAAGAACTTCGCGGATCAAAACTGCCGTCAAATCCTAAAGTGCTACAATGTTTGTATTATCAAATGAGGAACTGTAAACAACCTCATTGATACTCAATAGTGACGACAATTAAAAAAGCAATGGATTTCTGGGAAAGGGCAGGACTTCTAATAATAGAAGAGCACGTCTGCAGCAATAGACTAGAAAAGCTACTGAGTGAATACAAGCTAGTGCTAAAAGATTTTCATCGCAAAAGTTCTACAACAGAAAGTGTAAGGCAAACTGATTTCGTGTGTAAGTTAGACGACTTATTTGACATTTCACACTTGGCTAAAACAGCATATCTCAGCGATAAAAATACTATAGTACTTTTAACAGCTCAAGGAGAATCCGGAAGATCGGGAAATCTTTAGATTATTGTTGACACTGCTGTACTTAAGGAGTCTGAAGAAATCAAAATACGTAAGTACTATGTTTTGCATTTTGATCAATTATTCATAAAAGAAAAAGCGTAAAATAAAATCTCGTGTTTAAAATAACACATTCGAATAACGATAGCGTAAAAACTAATAATTATACGGACCTCGATTTTCGCACACCTAACGTACTTGCTTATCTAAAGATTTGAGCTAAGTTTCAGCTACAAACGTTAATAAACAAAAGCGTTACGATTTTTCGAAAAATACAAGTTTCGTCTCTCAGCTTTTAACAGCGGAGACAATACAGAAAAAGGTACTATTAATGCCTAGTAACATCAACGTATTAGTAACGTCAACAGCTGTTGAGCAGCCAAAAACTGTCAATGTGAATTTAATGGATTATTTACTACCAGAAGAACATGACGAATCTAATTAAATACCGTATTTGATCAGGATATAGAAGATGAGGATCCTGATTTTCTCGTTGAAGGGCACTCTTTGGAAGCGAAAAGAAGAAGAGTGATCTCTGCTGATCTAACGAGTGTCCTTGATCGCGCTAGGGTTAGCGACCGAAATGCCACCAGAATTTTAGCAGCCTTTGCTCATAGTCTTGGTATCGATATTGATGAATTGCGTTTAAGCCGCGAATCGATCCATCAATCAAGATGTACGTGATAACGCCACGATGGAAAGTAAAAGGTACACCGAATACGTACGCCGCCGTCGGGTGCTAGCCAGACCCTATTATACATCTCATAGGCATTGTTCGAAACTCGACTTACGGTTTCCTTCACTTTGACAGCTTTGTTTGTCACATGGGACTACTTAAACGAAAGCTTACGACAAAACTAACAACAAATCACATCAGGGTCACATTTTCAGAAATTGCTTCTATCAATAGATATTGTAAAGTGAAATTTCGGGCTCCTCGATTCTCCTCATAAGAGAAAAATGAAAACTGAAAAATTCATCCAGTTAGGTTAGCTCTACGTATTTCCGTAATAATATATAGACATCATGCATCAATATGGATATATACTTGTACATTCTGCGCAGATGCAGACGATGTTTCACGGTGAAACTTAGTTTATATTTACAATATTTAACGTGGATATTTTAATTAATAATTTAACATATTATAAAATAGTGTAAGTTATGACATAAATTTAATATTTTAAAACAGTGTTGTTTTAAAACAGTGTGAAATAATCAAGTCAATTTCGTACATAATGATCAACATGATAAGTAGTATATAATTAGATAAGTATTTAGTTTTATTTTGATACATAGCAGTACAAAATAAATCAACATTTTTTAACTGATTCTTTGTTCAAATATTTTTATGTATTGTTCAGACGATATTTTCTATTTCCATTGCGGGAGTGTACACACAATTATCAGGTTATATAGGAAAGGCATTCCTCTGACAAACAACTAAAGTGAAAAAAGTATTTTTAATCGAGAAAAATGTATTATTAAGGGGTTATGACAATCCTGAAAAAAAGTTATTAGACTAATAAAAAATTAATATGTATGTAAGTGCTCTAAAAAATATATTTTTCCTTCCGAAATATAAATATTATACACCACTTTTATGCATTAGAAATGTGTATTAAGTGGGTGTAACACTTGATAACAATTAAAGGTATTTACTTACCAAAAAGCATGATTTTCATCATATTTCTGGACTTGCTGCAGTTTTCTGGAGGAATCATACCATCAATCCTGATGAAACAAAGTGGAAAATATTCCTTATGAGTGCTCTCACAAACTGAGTGGAAGAGATTTCTAAAAAACACAAAATTAATACAATTAATTATAATTTAAGAAATAACTCAATGCATCTCTTCGAGCCAATTATTTATTTATTTGTTGCCAACGTTTCGAGCCGTTGCAGCTCCTCTTCGGGGCTAAAGCCAAAAAAAAATTTTTCCAATAAAAACAATAATTACACAATTTAAAAAATCCAATACATTCATTATAATTTACCATGAAATTAACAACTATAGTCGAGCGATAGATTCCTATACTAATGAACAATTAATTATACTTATATCACATATGCAAACATACATAACATTCACTTTTAACTTACTTTTACCAATTCTGCTCTACTCAGTTTGTGACCAGACTCATAAGGAAGATTTTTCACTTTGGCGCATCAGGATTGATGGTACGGTTCCTTCAGAATGCTGCGGCAAGTACACAAAAACCATGAAAAAACTAAATCTGAGTAAAAGTCATTAAAAGTTTATAATGTAAATCATACTAATAAACTCAGCTATACTTACAGAAATTATCTGGCATACCTTGATTTGTTTTTGGTACAAAATATATCAAAATATACATACAATACAATCAAATACATACATACATACAATCAAATATACATACAATAATGTATATTTGATGGTAGACGCACATCGTGCTGTGTGATAATAACATTTAGAAACTGAAAATAAAATAAAAATTATCGTTAGCTATTCATAATCAAGATATGTTTATGAATTACAGTTACATGCAATACTTACCATTATTATATACACTTCAAGTTGTTAAAAAGTATGCAAAATAATACTCCAGTCAGTCAATATAAACACCTATTTGGCTGGCTTGCACTCGTATACCTAAATGCAAAAAATAAATCAACAAAGGATAAGCTCATTATGAACACAATTATTACTAATTAGTTTCCAATACTTATCTGAATAATTGTTGTACTCTGCAGAAGCTCTTGCATTTTTACAACACCACTGAGGTTACAAGCGTTGTTACAGCAACTAGCAGACAAACTGCACTGAGATAGTCTCTTGAAGATTGGATGAAAAACAGCTGTTTGGCTGCTTCAAAGTCTCACAGAAAATTCTACTATACCGATCATATAGTAATCTTCATTCTCGAGTGGACTCTGTGAGGCGCAACCTGTTTGGGTGGCAAATTCAAATTTGCTGAATGCCTTTACTTTAACACATTGAGTTTAGTAACATAAAATCACACATAGAAAAATTAATTTTACGGATTTTATTATATTTTACGGAAATAAATTAATAACTATTGAGAAAAAAACGGTTTGTAAAACAGTTTTTATGTCGTATTTTCAGTAAGAGATCTCATGAAATTAATCTATAAGAAGTGTGGTAGAATAATTCTTTCCACAAGTTTGGCCTAATTAGAATATTTAAAATTCACGATTTTTCAAAAATTTACTTGAAACAGATTTATCAGTTTTTGGTCGATATCTTCGAGGCAAATTTTTTTTAGCAGGAAACGGCTTTCAGGACCATATTCTATGGACTATTAACTGTGAAAAAAGTGAATAAAAAAAGTAAATATTTTCAAAATTTTAAAACTGTCATAACCCCTTGAGTTTTGAAAAACAACTGGTTTAGAGTGAGCGTAAGTTTTTTATTTTGATTCGAACTATTAAATGAATCTATTTAATAATGGGTCACTAAATATATCAACTTTGACAACTTTTATAAAGTGTGTGACGGGGATCCCGTCGTTAGCTACTCGCCTGGACACCACCCAGTTAAGATAATAAAATCTTACACTCGGTGGTGTTTACAGAAATGGTAAGCGAGCAGACAGCTGATAGAGCCAGGAGAAGGACAGCGCGACGCAGAGAGCAGCAGCAGCACGAGGCGAGAGCGAGAGAGTAGGGGAACACAGCGCGTAGCAGCGCGCGGCAGCCGAGGCGAGAGCAAGAGAGAGGGAAGCATGGCGCAGCGTAGAACAACGAGAGCGAGAGAGAGAGGAATATACGAAGCATGCGAGCCACGAGGCGAACGTGCGCGAGCGACGGTCGCCATGTTGGCGAGCGACTGACTAGAGTATGAGTGCAAGAAGGATGGCAAGAGTATGCCAGAGAGAATGCGCTTTAGAGACAGACAAGAGAGAGTGGAGGCAATGTGCCACACAGTATAATATTGGGAAAAAGTGGAGGGATACGGCTCGATCCACAGCGCGCGTGCGAGCGGCAAACAACTAATGTAAACGTGCCAAAATGAGAAGATTATGTAAAAGTTGTAAATATTGTATGTAGAGCCAGACAAGCGTATCAGAGAGCTTCGAATTTCGCGCGCGTCTCAAAGAATCGGAAAAGAATCGGAGGGCATGAGTATGTAAATGTGCTATATGGCCTGTAATTTTATGAGGCACGAGAGAGCGATCTAATGGAAAAGGTGTGAGTGTAAGTGAGATAGAGATAGACGCCGCGAACCGGCGTAGTTGCCGAGCGCCGTGAGCGAGAGGAGTATCCACCGAACCCTGGCAGAGGAAAGTGTGTATCGAGCCACGAGAACGTATCCACGAGATTTGGCAAAAGGATTAAGAGCGACCGGAGAGAGTGTTTCTCCCCGTGTGCATTCCCGAACCGATTATTAGTTTCTTTCGCGTGCGCTTCCATAGGGAACGAGATATCGTCAGCACGCGAGGACGAGGAGTTACAGAGTTAGAGACAGGTAGGGTGTATTTTCTTGGAATACATCTCTGCCGCGAGTTTCCAGCTTTAAAGCCAGCCCGCGCTAGTGACAGTGAGCTCGCTCGAGGACGAGCACGCGTCCACGAGTAGAGACCAATCATTCCTTTTTTGAAATAAATTATGGAGTATTGATTTTATGTTGAGCGTTCATTCATTTTTGCGTATTCCCTTCCCTATACATATCGCCTGCGACCCAGAGCACGAGGAGTTCTCCAGCCGGCAATACCAGAGTAACCAGATCGAGAATTCGGGCGTCCATCATTAATAAAATACGAGCTCGCGATAAACCTGCATAGGTGTCATTACGTGGTGCCGAGCCTTCCCCACGGACGGTAAATCCACCACGTCACAAGTGTAATAAAATTTTATGATTAAGAACTGTTTCAGTGAACTAATAATAAATGTTCAAGAACATTTATTATGATTACATATTATGAAGTTACAAAATCACAAAAACAATTACAAATATTACAATTGCAAGTGTTAATTAGTAAGGCAACGTGATCGGTTCAATTAATCACAGGGATTCCATCACAATTTTAAGCATTGTTTATTGGACCGCTTTTGCAATAATCCAAGATTGAAGCTTTCAAAATTTAAATACTCAAAGCTGGTCCAACCGATAAATCAGAAACTTGTTATGGAATCTCTGTAACTAATTTACTTAATGAAAAATTAGTTCTTTTCAATATCCGCAGGATGTAAGAAGTACAATCAGCTTCCAGAATATGGATGAGAGAGAATTCATAAATGAATTTTATGTTATCAGCTGAAACACTTTAATTACATCCTACCTTAAAAGCTATAAATTTATAATATATAGATATTAAGTATAAAATAATATATATAGATATCAAGTTGTTAAATGCTGCAACAAGGCGCCCGTGCACAAACAAGTACAGACGCCTAGCCTAACGCCGTGCACACACAAAAGCGTGCAAGCGCACGGCAATGCGAGGATCGAGGCAGCAGGAGCTGCACACGAAACTGCTAGAGGGAAAACGGGGAAAGAATTAGGAGAGAGAGAGAGAGAGAGAGAGAGAGAGAGAGAGAGAGAGAGAGAGAGAGAGAGAGAGAGACTCGAAGACAGTCGAGTCAGCGTTGAACACAGCGCTAGAGAGAGCATGCCAGCAGAAGAGCCCGAAGGAAAGAGAGAGAAAGCGAGAGACGCGACAGTGCGTTAAACGATACTGTCGCGCAAGCAAGAGTGAGGACAGTTTTCGGACTAATTCGTGTCCGAAAGTTAGAGAAACGCAACCGCGCTCGCCAGATTATAACTCGGCCACCAACCCGGTCCCGACACCGATCAATTGCAGGCCGAAGCGAGGATCACCTTGTAAGTGTTGACCTCGCGTCCTTGTCTCTCTCTCACTCGCGGCGATGATCCGGGGCCCAAAGACCCCGAGGCGCGTTCGTAGCTCAGGTTAGAGTCCGGTGAACGTGGGCACGTATGAGCCGTTGGCTGCGTTGGCCTTGATCCACGCAGCATCCAGCGCGACGACCAAGCGCGAGGATACCACAGAGCGAGCTCGCGTTATATGTAATTAAGTACGAGGAATAAATGCACGGGCGAGCGTGATCTGCTCACCCGCTCTCTCACGTGAACTAGCACCCGAGAACCCCCCGCCCTTAGAATAGCCCTTGTAACGTGGAATTTCGCTCGCCCGCCCGAGGATTCCAGTTAGTGTACAAAATATTTTATAATGCCGGCTGCCTCTTTCTCTCGGGTCCTGAATCCTGAAAAGCGGAAATAACACGCGGGAAATTGGTAGCAATAGGGATTTACAATTAAAATAAAAAAACACAATAATTACAATATAGAACAATTACGAAATATATTCAAAAATACTTGTTACAAAGACCATGTATAACAAACAATTAATATCAAGAGTTTAACTAGAAAACATGGGCCAATGGCCAAATTACTAATTCCAATGGGACCCAAGGTGAGCTAAAACAAAAGGGCGCGAAATTCCTCTACGGCGAGTCTACAATTCGTTTCAACGGGGCAAATGCGAGCTTCCACCTGAAACGCGAATCTCAAAGAAAAAAAGAAAACGGACCTGAAAAGGGTAAAATAACACCTCTACCTAACTTCTTCCCCGCTCGACTGAAACCATGAGGAAAACACATGTAGAAATTAGTATTATTCTCTTACCAATATTTCCCTCCAAAGAAAATAAAACAATCCACCAAATTTTCCTCCACCAGACTCCAAGTCGATCCACACCGAACAATGTTCACGAGGGAAAATCGAAGAAACCACCGTCCGAATCTCCCAAAGCCGGATCACGCGAGTGCAGAGAAACTTCAGAAAACTGTATTCAGCGAGAGCCCGGAACAGAGTGGCCGAAGACGACGCTCCGCTCGAGGAAGAAGCTGCGATTTTCCCACCTCGCCTCCTTCTTCACGGAAGCGTCGTCCTGGTTGGAAAATCCCCATTGGTCCTGAAAATTTCCGAAATCCGCAATTGGCCTATCTAAACACTACCACTAACTCATTGACTATCCGTGAATTTCCCAGCGCCCTCTTTTTCTATTTCTAATTTTCCCATTGGCCGGCTAATCAATTATCGCCCTCTATATACTCTATTCAATATGTAAATTTGCCCCCTCTGGATCGATAAAGATCAATCAATCAATACTCGTCCCATACGGTAGTTCCACCTACAGATAAGCAGTTATTCCGCGCGAGATTCAAAATTTCCTACACATCATATGCCATCATATACAGACAGACCCTAATGCCAACCAGTTAGTTCTAATCGGCGACTGCAATTCCCCTAGGCACCTGTAAGAAAAATCCTCTATATAATAATACCGTAGAGCTCGTCAGTACAGTACTCGCGGACTCAGCATTCTCTCTCTCTCTCTCTCTCTCTCTCTCTCTCTCACGCTCACATACCCGCGCTATCCCCTCTACACACAGCTGCGTGCATGTAACCGCGTGCGCGCTGCCGCCGTCTCGCTTCCTGCCGTGCCCCCTCCCGAGCGCCGACACGTTGCGCAGGTGTGACTCGGGATCTCACATCCTGCGCTCCGCACGCGGTCGGTTAGAGGCAACTCCTGCGAGCGCCACCTAGCACTGGCTCCGCTCCATGGTCTGTCAGTTCGCCGAGAGTGAGTCAGCTGGCTGCATTAAACAATCACGACGCAGCAATATTTATTGCTACGGCGCACCCTTCTAATCCCTTGACAAGACTTTATATGTTTATACTCGTCAACTTGCAAAATCTGTCATAACGCTTGAAGTGAGTTGTGTAACAAATTCTTTAGGTAAATTTGGTTTTATTTTATTTTTATTTTATGTTTGGTATATCTTAAAAATATTTTTGTAACAGTATTGTAAGAATGTTTAAAATCAATATTATAGTCGCGAAGAGGAGCCATGCTAGGCTCGGAACGTCGGAAAATTTGAATAAATAAACAATACTTAGCTTGAAGAGTTGATAGACTTCATTTTCCTATAACTAAGACATCGAGCGATAGACGCATTTTCTTAAAATTTTTTTTAATGTTTAAATATATTTTTTTCGGACAGAAAATCCATTTTTTGTTTTGACAAATGATATTTTGATTTCTCAAGTGGTTTTCAACTTTGATTCACGTATTGGGACATGTTCACATATGTTTGAATCGATAAAAGCTATCTCTACAAATTTTTTTATCTTAATCCGTAGAATCAAAACTTCAATATTTTGAATTTCAATGTCTAAATTGCATATAAAGCTTCTGAAACGTATATATCACATTAGAAGTATTTTTCCTAGAAATTAGATAGAATTTCCTTATAATAGTATTCTATGCATTTTCCCCGTGAAATGCTTCCCTCAGGAGCTATGGATTTTTTAAAATTTGCAAAAAGTTAAAAAATGCTGTCTTAAAAAATGCTGTTTAAAATTTGTTTTTAAATAACACTATATAAAAATGAATAATGTGCATGTACGTATTGATTATAATTCATGGTTTATTGACTTTTATATAAGTCAAATATTCTTGAAACTATTATATATAGAGTATATGGCACCTGGGTGCTCTTTTCAAAGTTTAAAATCTTGTTTAGTTTATTTTAATTATTATAAATATTAAAACTGATTATATGGGGGATATTCTATAGCATTTTTATACTGTAGTCTAACAAAATTTCGATGGAGTATGCTAATATTTCACTGTTTCACCTAAATTTTTTGATGCGCTAAACAAGTCATTTTTAATAAACTTGTATTTTTTAATAAATGAGCTGTTATATTTATTTCTCACACAGAACCCAAGGCCTCTGACATTCTGGGACTTTCATAGGTTCTTTCATAATGAGTTAAACTATCTTTTCAAAATTTTTTGGCTTCGATATTGATGATCGATCAAGCTGAAAACTTGACTTTAATGCTTAAAAGGTTTATACTGTAACAGACGCGAGGTGTAGTCACGAAGGACACGACACTCAGGTGTGCGGAAAGTGTCGTTTATTGAGCTTAATAGAGAGAAGCTTTGCTCTTGTTCGCGGTCGCCGCTGGTCTGTCTACGTCGTCTCCGAGCTGTGGCTCGTAGACTCGCAGTCACGCGGCCAAGGTGCAAGCTTGCACTTCTTGGCCGTGGGAAGCTCTCGGCCGGCCTGTTTTCTGCTGATGCTGCATCCGGTGCAGAATCACCCATATATGTATATATATAATACGGTTTATATATATATATATATATATATATATATATATAAATCGGGTATTTTGAATGCATCCCTATAATAAACTACCCTTCGCTAGCGCATTCAAAATACCCGATTTATGTATTTATAGTTTTATAGGAGGAAAGAAAATGGCCGCGAGCATGAGTGGACGTGTGAGTCGCGTGTGAGCGTAGTATGTATTGAAAAAAAGGTTAAGATAAAGAATAAATTGTGTGAACGTGCGGTAAAGAAAGAGCAAAAAAAATAGTAAAAGTGAGCAAAAGAAAAACAAATAGAAAATAAGTAAAAGAGTAAGAGAAAAGAGTGCTGAGGAGTGAGAAAAAATAAGAGAGGTTAGGAAGCGAAGAAAAACGACAGAGCGCAAAGTGATCCAAAACTGAGGAACCTCAGCGCTCTGAAGTTAGCCGCAAAAAGAAATAAGTAAGCACTTCAAAAACAGAGGAAAGATATGAGTAAAGACTCAAAAGAAAGGAAAGAAGAAGAAGATATAAATAAAAAAGAAGGACGGGAATACCTCGTAAATAATAACGAAAACCCAATACTGGCACCAAGAGTAAAGAGAAAAGACAGAAAAGAATTAGAAGAAAAAGAAGTAGAGAAAAGTGAAAAAGAAAGTATAAAAAGCATAGAGAGGAGGGACATGTTAGCTAGAACTCCGACGAGAACAAGAAGCAACACGTGGGAAGGAAGACCTAGCGAAAGCCAAGAACAGAAGCAAGAAAATTCTGAAATGACGGATAAAGAAGAAAAAACGAAAAGCTTAGAAAGAAACGTCAAAGAAGTAATGGCGAGCATGAAAAGAATAGAAGAAAGATTGAAAAATGACAAGGGCAAAGATAAAGAAAAAGAAGAAAAGAAAAGAAAAGAACTGAAAGAAATGATAGAAAGTTCAATCAAAGAAGTACTCAGCGCTCTGAGTAAAGAAGCAGCTAAAGAAAGAGAGAAGCAAGAAAAAACAAACAAAAAGTTAGAAAAAAGAATAGAAGAGCTAGAACAAAAGAGTAAGGAAGAAGTAGAAAAGGCGAAGGCCGAAATAAAAGAAGAAATAAATAGAGCAAAAGAAAAAGAAGAAGAAGATATAGGAAACAAAATAGAAGAAATGGAAATAAGAATTAAAGAGTCCGAAAAAGAGAAAGAAGGAAAAAAAGAAGATAACGAAGAAGAGGATAAAGAAGAATCAAATAATGAAAGAAGAAAGAGACAATTAGACCGGATAGCCGAAAGAGAAGAAAGAGAAAAAATTAGAAACAATATCATTATAATAGGAAAAACATGGAAAAAAGGGCAAGAACGAGAAATAAAGGAATGGATAAAAGACAAAATAGGAGTTGAAGTCTCCATAAAAAAGACATGGACCGTTGGGGAAGAAAATAAAAAAAGAATGGGAATAAAACTTGGAAACAAAGAAGAAAAAGAGAACGTGATGAAAAACAAAAGTAAATTGAAAAGCGAAAACGAGATGATTTACATTAATAATGACAGTACCTGGAAAGAAAGAAGAAACAAGATAATTGTAATGAACAAAATAAAAGAAGTTAAGAAAGGTAATGAAACAGTGAGGATAGGGTATAATAAATTCACAATTGGAAGAAAAGAATACTTCTGGAATGAACAGAAAGAAAAATGGTTCCAAAGAGAAAAGGAAGAATAGCAAATAAAGAAACAAGAAGAAAAAGAAGTAAAAAAACAAGAAAATAGTATAATAATATGGAATATCGCAGGTGTGAAAAAACTAAGAAAAAAAGAATGGGATTATATCAGGAAACACGATATAATTGGACTTATGGAAACATGGATCGAAGAGGATGATAGAGAAATAATTGAAAAAAACCTTGGAGGTTATGAATTAAGAATAAAGCACGCCAAAAAAGAAAAAAAGAGTAAAAGAGGAAGAGCGAGAGGAGGGATGACACTTGCAATAAGAAGAAATGAAGAGAAAAACATAGTATGGAATGAAGGAAGAACAAATGAATTTATACATGCAGAAATTGAAAATAAGGATAACAAAATGAATATAGCAATCACCTATATGAGAGAGGAAATCCAAGGAAATTGGAATGAAATAGAAAAAATGATAGAGTTAAACAAAGGAGAAAAAATAATTATAGCAGGGGGCTTCAACGCAAGAACCGCTAATAAAGGAGGAAAAGAAATAGAAGAAGAAGATCAAAATAGAAGAAAGTCCAAAGACAATATCCTAAATGAAGAAGGCAAGAGAATGATAGAAGAGTTGCAAGAGTTAGGACTCCATATAATAAATGGAGAAATAGAAGGTGATGAAGATGGTGAATGGACATACGCTGGAGGAAATGGCTGTTCAGTAATAGATTATGGAATAACAAATGAAGAAGGTAGAGACATAATAAAGCAAATGACGATTGGGGAAAAGTGGATCTCAGATCACTTCCCATTAATCATAAAAATAGAGGAGAACAAAGAAATTGAGCAAAACAAAGAAGAAGCAAAAGAGGTAATAGATTGGTCAGAAAAAGCGAAAGAAATATACAAAGAAGGAATAAAAGAAATAGGCAACATAGAGAGCTGGACTGACTTAAAAGACAAAGTAAAAAGGTTAATGAAGAAAAAAAAGATAAAAATAAAGAAGGAAGAGGACTGGTGGGATTAAGAATGCAGAAGAAAGAAAAAAGAAGTTTGTAAAAAATTGTGGAATTGGAGAAGAGGAATAAGGACAAAAGATGAATTCCTAGAAGAAAGAAAAGCCTATAAAAAACTAATTGAACAGAAAAAAGAAAAAGCAGGAGAGATGCTGATAAAAGAAATAGAGGAAAAGAAAAAAGACAAAAATTTCTGGGAAATAGTAAATAAAAAAAGAAATAAGAAAATTAAAGACATAAGCGAAAAAATCTCAGAAGAGCAATGGGATGAACACTTTAAGAAGCTATTAGAAGGAAAGAAAAAAATAACAAAAGATACGGAAGAATTAAATTGCAACGAAGAAATAGGCATAGAGCAATCAGAAGTGAAAAAAGCGATAAAAAAGCTAAAGAAGAAAAAAGCAGCAGGAGAAGATGGAATAACGAATGAAGCATGGATCTATGGAGAAGAGAAAATCGAAGAGAAACTAACAGAGATATTGAAAAAAATATGGAAAGATGATGATATTCCAAAAGAATGGAAGACAGGAATAATAAAGCCATTATACAAAAGAGGAGATAAACATGAAACAAAGAATTATAGAGGGATTACACTTATGGATACAGGATATAGAATTTATGCAGATATCTTAGAAAAGAAGATTAGAAAAGAAATAGAAGAAAAAGAGATATTGGACGAAACACAAATGGGATTTAGAACACAAAGAGGAACAATAGATGCAATATATGCACTTAAAACTGCTGTAGGAAAAAGTATTAAGAAAGAAAAAGGAAAAGCAGTATTACTCTTTGCAGACATGAAAGCAGCTTTCGATAAAATAAAGAGAGAAGAAATATGGAGAATGATGAAAGATAAGAAAATAAACAAACAATTGATAAAGAAGGTAAAAGAGATATACGAAGAAACATACTGCAAAGTAAAGATTAAAGACAAAATTCTAGAAGAGTTTGAAATAGAAAAAGGAGTAAGACAAGGATGCCCTCTAAGTTCAACAATCTTTAATATCGCAATGTCGGATCTAGAAAAAGAAATGAGAAAAGGGCAAGAAGGAGGACTAATAATTGGAAAATGGAAAATATATAGTATAAGTTACGCAGATGATGTAGTCTTGATGGCGGAAACAGAAGATGAAATGAAAAAGATGATAAAAAGATTTAAGAAATACATCAAAAAGAAAGGACTAGAACTAAACGTAGATAAGACGAAAATTATGATTTGCAGAAAAGCTGGAGGAAGAAGGAAGAAAGAAACCTTCAGGTGGAATGAAAAAGAAATTGAGCACGTAAAAACCTTCAACTATCTGGGATATAAGCTGAAAGAAAACAATAAAGATGAAGAACATATAAAGTACATAAGAGCAAAAGCAAATGCAGTGCTTGGAAAGACTTGGAGTATAGGTGAAAGATTATTTAAAGATAATTGGCACTTAAGGATGAGGTTGTTCGATTCATTAGTGAAATCGATTCTTTTATACGGAGCAGAAATATGGGGATGGAAGGAGTATAAAGAGATAGAAAGAATACAAGATAAATACCTGAAATGGGTATTGAAAATAGAAAAGACCACCCCAAAACATAGCTTGATGCTAGAGACAAGAAGAGAAAATATAGCGATAAAAGCAGGAGAAAGAGCTCTAAAATACGAAGAGAAATTAAGAGTGCAAAAAGAAGGATCAATACTAAGAGAATGCTGGAGAGAAAAGGAAAGAGAAAATTTGAGGAACATGGGAGAAAATGAAAGAACCCGAATTGAAAAAAATAGAGAGGAATTCTTAAAGAAAAAGAGGATGGTCTGTTAAAGGATATATGGAAAAGATGAAAGAAAAAACGCTTTGGGCAGAAATAACACAGACAGGAAAAGACATAGATAGACAAGAATGGACAGAACAAATGCAGAAATCAAGATTCTCAGAAGAAATAAAAAGAGTGATAAATATATACGAAGAAGAGCCAGAATATCTAAGAAGAGGAATACAAAAAAAGAAAAACATGCTAGAGATACAAGCTAGATATAGACTAGGAAGTGAAAGCAGCGCATGCAAATATTGATTGGAAGAAAAAGAAAAAGAATGTAGACTATGTAAAAAAGAGAAAGAAACATTAAAGCATATAATAGAAGAATGTGAAAGTACTAAAACAAATAAAAGAGTAGAGGAAATAATCAATGGGAAAAATGAAAATTTAGCGATACTGCATAAAATAAGATGGAAAAGAAAACAGGAAGAAAATAGAGTTCAAGAGTGAGAATGTGATTGCACATATACGAACAAACCATGAAACGGAGAAGAGGCAAGCGAAAGAACCGAACAGACCTTAGGGCAAAAAGAAGGAGATTTAAGAACACGCACATGGCGGGACACCAAAAGAGAATTAGCAAACGCAACAAAGTAAAGAGGATAAACAAAAATTGAAAGAGCTCAAGACGCAAGCTGCAGATAAAAAGAAAAAAGAAAAAAGTGTAAAGAAAATAGAGAAAAGAAAAAGAACAGTGAAAGAAAAAAGAAAAGAAAATGGGTGGAAAAGAAGTAGAAAAGCTGAAGAAAACAAATGAAAATCTAACTGAAAGAGTAAGAGAGCTGGAGGTTAGGTTCATCGCAATGATGGGAGAAATAAGAGAAAGAGAAGAAAGCAGTACTAGAAAGAAAGAAGAAGAGGAAAACCAGAAGAAAGCATTGGAAATAAAAGTAGAAGATTTAGAAAAGAGAGTAAAAGAATTAGAGAAGAAAGTAAAATCGCAGAAAGAGATTGAGAAAGAAGAGGAGGAAGAGAAAGTAGAGCAGGAAAGAAAGAAAAGAAAGCTGACCCTATACATACAAAAAGGAGAGGATTGGCAAGCAGAAACTTTGAGAAGCTGGCTTGAAAGAAAAATAGGTGCTACACCCTGGAAGAAAGAGAGTATTAATCAGGATACAGTGGCGATCACATTTAAAAATGAAGAAGACAGGGACCGCTATGGCAGTGGAGATTGATGGCCAGAAAAGAAAGAATTTACTATGTAGATGAATGGTTAAGTAGAGAAGAAAGAGAGAACAAGGTATATCTATTAAGAAAAGCAAAAGAGATAGAAGAGGAAAGAAAAAAGAAAGGAAGGTGGTGTGCAGTGCCAAGAGAAAACAAAATGATCATGATAGATGATCAGTGGTACGGTTGGGATAGAGACACCAAAGCTTTAAAAAAGATAGAAGGAGAAGTTATAAGAAAGAAGCGGATTGAGTCTTGGATGGAAGCCAGCAAGATAGAAAGCGAAATGCGAAAGCAAATAGAGGAGTATGAAAGGAAGAAAAAAGAAGAACAAGAAAAGGATAAGATGGAAGAAAACACTAGAAAAGAAGAAAATGAAGAAAAATAAGAGAAGAAAGTAGAAAAAGCAAAGTAAAAACATCTACAAGGACACGTTTACACATACACACACTCAACGATACACACACTTACACAAACATGCATAGAGATAAGTTAAAATATTAGTATAAAAATGAAAGTGAATGTACAAAATAGCAAAATGTAAAAAAATAAGTTAAAGAAATGTATATTTTGTATATAGCTTTGTAAGAACAATAGTTCAATAAAGTATCATTTATTATATAGTTTTATATGTACATTATATATTATACTGAGTGGCTATTTCCGCTATAATCGGGGACCAGTGTCCCCGTTTTCACCCGGAGGACTAGTTCGCGGTAGCAGCGTGAGGTTCGAAGCTAAAGGGTAGCTGTAGACGTGAGGAGGAAAAGTAACAACACTCCGAGTAAAAGCAAACGGTAGAAGCGTATATTCAATAGAAAAGAGATACAAACGTGCACGCGGGTACGCAGTTGCAGGTAATGCGCGTGAGAAGCTCAGACGACGGCTGGTGAGAGCGGGTACGCAGAGAGAGAGCTGGCACTTACAGGTCGAGTTTCGCACGTTAGCGAAGGCGCAGATGGTGTTGTCGATCTAAGCGGCGAGAGCAGGGGCGTAGCGGAGCGAAGGCGAGAGCTTCAGCGGGGCGCGTTGGTCGCGGTCGAGAAGGCTGCAAGGCGTCCGCGAAGGCGCAAAAGGCAACGTCGGCACCAAGGCGAGCTGGGGCTTCGTCGTCGGCACTCAGACGCTGGTAGTGGCGGCAGCAGATGCATTAGCGCGTCTCTTCTCAAGTCTCCGTACACAGCGAGTCGTACGAGTTAGGTCACGGCGAAGCATCCGTAGCATGTGCACCGAAAGAAATTTCGCCCCCCTCCTTTTCACTTTATACCTCTCCCCCTAATATGACCAAGAATGGTTTCAAAAGTTTGGTTATTTTTACGGGTTTTCCTCCATCCGTTCATTAGTATTCATTTTGAAGTGGGTATTTATGTATAATTTTAATTATCCCAGCGTTGTGCTAGCAAAGGTCGTACGAAACTCTGCTATAACCTACTAGCTCTGACGTGGTCACACCAGGTCACAAAATATAAATACTGTTAATGCAAAATAGATTAATGCGAGGACCCAGCAGGGCCATGCAGGGTCCTCATTTTGAATATACGGGGCCACTACTGTCATATCAATGTATGTGGTCCTGTCCATAATGCGTAATCATAATATAATTTGGAACAAAAGTAGGAGGATAACCCTTGGATTCACCTTCAGTGAAATAAATAAACAAAAGTTTATTTTAACCAAATATTTGACAACGTTTCATCCTTGATGAGGACCTTTATAAGCATACATTATTATAATAGATACAAAAAATTTTTTAAATTAAGAGGCAGGTTAGTCTCTAGACACATAGTTAGTCAGTATGTCCCATATTTAGTCAGACTAACCTGTCTCTTAATTTAAGAAATCTTTTATACTAATGTTGGCTTGATATTTCGGCACCTCATGCCAATAAAAAGTTACGATAATTTTTTTTTGCATGTCCTAACGACTATAAAAAACCTAGTCCGGTCCGCGTGCCCTCAACATTACTCTCTTTCCACTTTGGATAAAAAATGTCCGATTCTCCGTAGTATCCTTATAATTGATGTGCGGGCATAATGATGATAATATTTTTAGATTAAAGATTATGTATATTTGTGTTTAATAAGAAAATTGAAATTTTGCGCAAAAACCAACAGTTTTAGGCATTTGTATGATTTTATAATAGTTTAATTAATATAGGAAGAAAGCTGAGAAAAAAATATATTAAATGAAAAAAAGAGTATTTCAATATCAGTTTTCGTTGCCGAGAAAATGAATTTACAATTAAGGTTCGCGAAATCCTGTCCGCCGCCGTAGTGGCGGCGCTCTCCAAGCGCTCTAAAGTCGCACTTTTCATCAATTCTTGTAGCCTAAGCAATGCATCTACAGCTGTTGGGACAGATATTATCTTTTAGAGTATTGCTTCAGCAAGCACTGTGATAAATTTCAGCTAAAAATGTCAAGTAGTTTCGGCATGATCGGTGATTCAAAAAAATTTGTTATCTCGGCTTGTATTTGTCCGATCTTAATAAAATTTATATGATAATTCATAATTTTTTAAGTACTCTACGATACATTTTACCGCGTTTCTCTAACTTTAAAATTACTGCGGCTGCCCTTGCTGTTGTTGCTGCGACTGGTGCTGCTGAATCTGCTGAGAAGAATTGCCCAAATCCTGATTCGCTGACAATCCTATCTTAGCTTGATACATTGATCATAATCGCTTGTCCTTCATTACCTGAAGATCCAGGTTTATTAATGCTCGCTTTCTTTCGACTTTTGGCTTCACAGGTTTAGAAGAAACTACGTCCTCTACCGCCATCACTTTAATCACCTTCTTCTCCGATTCCGTTGGGATAAAACCAGCTCCCGGCAATTTCATCTTCTCTTTAGCCGGTTGAGGTTCTCAATACTTGTTTATTTCCTTGTGTCTCTTATACTGCTGACCATATCTTTGAATATCCTCCGACGACGTAATCTTCATATTTACCGCAAAGTTTCGATACTCTGATCGAATCCTTTCATACGCCATACCTATTACCTCTCTATTTTCTGGAGGGTTATCCAGATGATCCACAATATATTTGAAACAATCTATAAATGTCGTAATAGCCTGCCCCACATCTTGAGTTGTTATCAAATCATTATAAATATTCCTTTGACTAATCTCACCTATAAATCTATTTTTGAAAGACAACATTAATTGCCTCCATGATGAAACTTCTTTACTCGATACCAGTTTGCCGCTCTTCCCGTAAACAAACAAGCCGCAACCGTCAACATCCTATCATCAGGAATATTCTCACTCCTTCGACAATGCGCCATCTGGTCCAGAAAATTCTCCGCGATAACTCTGCTCTCCGTTTCATGAAATTTCTGATACCAACTCTGCAATGTCTTCACTAAATTCCCATGATATGGAATAGACCTAAAATCAACTCTAATATTTCCTCTATTATCTCTGAAATTACATCGTTCATTATCTGAACCTGCTTGTGCACCTCTAAAATCTTCTCTGCTTCCCTCAGTTCCACTATTACCATCCAAAGTATTCGACAGCTTTACATAATTGCCTCCACTATTCGAATAACTCCAACCACTATTAACTACGTATCGTACCGAAAATACTGTTTTCGTGTTCCCTCCAACCGCCACCAAAGTTACCACGTACATCCTCTATTCTTTATTTTTCCGCTGCAACTCCTCCACCTCTTGAATCTTTTTCTTAGAATCACTGAACTTCGTTTTAGTACCCGTTCCTGTGACCGTACTTACAGGCCCTGAGGGCGTCATTAACGGATTGGAAAAACTATACTGTCCCATTGGCGATGTTGAGTAATATACTGACAATCCCGGAATATCCCACACTAAAGTAGACACTGTCGTATTCGAAAAACCACAAGTCGTTGTAATAATCATCGACGTCGGCACCGTTTCCTCAACCGATGAAAGCAATACCACCAACTCCGGGTCTTGTTGATCCTCCACTGCCATTTCTAAAGTTGGCTGCACCAACTTTTCATTAGGTGACAAATTCTCTTTTTCATCTACCTCCTTGCACCACGGCACATTTTCAAATCTTTCGATTAACAGATTGCTCTAAACAGCCTCTCTACCAACTCTACCAACCTAAGAAAATTCTCAACACTTCGTTGTAAAAAAAATTTGTCCACGCCCAAAAATATCCAACACAAATAGCATCAAATAAAAATAATATAAACATAACATCAATAAATATCAATATACATAAATTAAAAATTCAGCCAAATGTGTGTGCGTGTGCGTGTACGTGTACGTGTACACGTACGTATGCGTGTGCGTGTATGCGTGTGCGTTTTAAAACATTTAAACCAATAACTCGGGGATAATCTAAAATACAAATAAAATTTCCAAAAACATCTAACCCACCAAAAAATCCACTACCACAAATAAATTGCGATTGCTACCAGACGAAAAGGGAATCTGAAAATTTCTAACGGACATCTATTCCCAAATGCAAAATTAACTTTCTTCATCGCTAAATTGTTGAATAAAAACGCAACATTATTTATCATAAAATTTAAAATTCATTTCCAAATTGCCTATAAAACGATAAATGATTAATAGTCGCTAAAAAGGAATTTTCTTAAAATTAATATTTAACAATATTTTCATCAACAAATAGTTTTTATTTTTGCCCATTTTAAAACAAGAGAAACGTGGTAAAATGCGTCTAGGAACCTAGATACCACATTTTTTTTTCACTCGACGATTACGCCGAAACTACATAACATTTTTACTTTAAATTCGGTACAGTGTTTGTTGAAATAATACTCTAAATGATAACATTTTTTTCAGTAGCTACAGATGGTTGAGTATTTCGAAAATGACCGATGAATAATTGGAAATCTCCGGCCGACTGGCGCGGTGGTGGGGGGAGCGAAAAATTGAAAAAAATTTTTTGTTCAATAATTTAGCAATGAAGAAAGTTAATTTAGGATTCGGGAATACATGTGTCTTATTGGAAATTCAATTTTAAACAACTTTCATCTCTAACTTTTTTGCATAAAAAGAGTGAGAAAAGTATTCGGAAAAAACTGGAAAATAATAGTATTTCCAATCAGGCGTAAACTCTAGGTCGTTAAGTCGAAAGTTTTGGGTTACTTTCAGTAGATTGCGACTAACATATTTGGATAATAAAATTAAACCTGGAAGAAAGTTTTCAACAAAAATATATGACTCCCGGACTACTACGGGAGTTGTGTCTTTCGATCTTCCTCTCATACTCTCTCTCTCTCGAGAGAGTATTTTGTGAATAATTCCGATAACAAAATTTCGCCTTTTAAATATGTAAGGGATTTTTGAGTCAAGAAATAGGGGTCGGTCCTCTTGTGGTATTTATATAGGTTAGCTTATGAAATGTTTCGAAGTCTGAGGTACAATGAAGTGAGTTGTGCTAATACGAAGTTGCATATCCTGTTGCAACAGAAAATATATGATCAGGTGATACGCTTTCTCGTAATATTATATTTTGAGAAATTTCCGCTTATTTCAATGCAAATATTTTTTGAATGAATCTTATGCATTTCGTCACAATATTTTAAATCATGCTTGCTTATTTTATCAACATTTATCCTCTTACATAAAGTATAGGAATGTATGTATAAGTATACCAATAACTATTATCAGAAAATACGTAATTTGACCTGACCAAATGTAACTCACTCAAAATCAGATCCGAAATATTTTTCGCAATAAACAAATCTGTTAATGCGAAGAAAATTGTACATGAATGTTCGAATCGGACCAATTCAACGTATGTAAAGGTAGTCAAATTAGCACTCCACAGTGGAGAACGTAATCGTATAGTTATACTTGTGATCTTAGTTCTACCATTACTCTTAATTTATATAAATAAAATATAAGAAATTTTTTTTTAATGTGTTAAGATTTATTACGGTAAGGCTTAGGATTAATGACGACTAAGCAATGAAGGGGAAAGACAGCTGAAAACCATATAAAACATATGAATTTTAAAAAAATTATGATTTATAGTGAGGAGTTAAAGTTTCAGGAAGAACGAGAACTTACTAATTTCCAATAAACTTATAATATACGCAAATACAGTTACATTATTAATATTTTATTGACCATTATTTTTTTTCAGTTTCTTAGATGATCTAGATCGATTAGGAGCTAAAGAATATCAACCAACAGAACAAGACATACTACGTACTCGTGTAAAAACTACTGGCATAGTTGAAGTACATTTTTCTTTCAAAAACCTCAATTTCAAGTAAGATATCTTAAAAATAGTTATTCAAAATGTATAATGTACACTCTATGCTACTTTTAACAGATTGTTTAGTAATAAAATGTACAACTTTTCGGTAAGGCAACTCCAGAATAAGTATTTAGTAGCACAGACTTGTGTTTACTCATTAAGATGGGCCGAAAAATATTTTGTGAATTTCATATCATCCTTCCAAGAAGATATGAGCTCGTAACATGATTTATATTTTCTTTCAAATGTTTACTATGATATGAAAGATTTATTTTAGAAATGCATGACTTATTCATTTATTAATCGCAGTGCATCTAATTTATCAATCCGAATCATAGCCGAATCTGTTAACTGTCAATAACTTTTGCAGAACCAAAATTCTATGCCATATCAATAGACCTTTACACTACGAAAATCTTCACTTTCTGAACATAGAACTCTGATCTATTAAAATGTATATGGTGAATCAGCTTGGCGATTAGGCTCAAAAAGGCTGATTAACACTTTTGTCGAATTTCTATCTAATTCGTTTTCCTTACTAATGCAAAATCTCATTGTAATAATGTAGTGATATCAATAAATAAATTGTTGAGTATTTTTTTTTTGCGAAAAAGCGAATCATTGCAGGTCATGATAGCATGTCCGAAGGGGGCATGTCCGAACCAGGATTCCCGAAAAATTAGTTTCAGAGGATGGTCGAATTCCTAGGGTGCATGGAGCTAGCGGATAGGCAGATATAAGAGACCGCCTCAAGCATACTCGGGGGATCATTTACGTCCCGGGGGATCATAGAATAGCACTACTTTTTGTGGAAAATGGTCTGAATATTATGTACCAAGATATTCGAGAAATTATAATGTTACTTACATATAATTATATAACCTTGGGATGGCCTGGTGAAAACATTCCAGTCAACCCCGATTTCCGTTATTGGATTGCAAAGTGAGAGTGGCAGGCCTTTCATCAGTATAAAAAATTCAACGATTATATTGTTTTCCTGGAATATTGATGAAAAAAATGTTTGCTGGGCTGAATTTTTTTCAGTTTGCATATTGTAGTAACATTAAATCATTGAAGCAAGATTATAGTGCAGATATATTCTTTAAAGAATACAACCGCAATGTTGCAGGAAAAATTTTTTTCCGAAATTTTTAACCCGTCTTATTGTATAGAAATATTGTAGCAAGATAACAAAATCTCACAACAATGATAACACCGGTACATAAAAAAAAAGTAGTCAGATTTTTTGACAAGACCCATTTGTATGTATAAATATTTTTACCGACTGAATTCGAATTCAGTGTCCATTTTGCCCGTACACCCTTAAAATTTCGAGTAAACAGCTTAAACCGCTTGAAAATCGTGGAAAATAGGGAAAACTTATAGTTAACCTAATCCAAAGCTAAAAAAATTTTTTAGTCCGACTTTACCAATGTTTTTTACGTATTTTGATCCACTGAATCGGAATCCGCAGTCCATTTCGCCGTATACCTTCAGAATACCGAAAAACGCATGAAAATAGCGGAAAATCGGAGAAAATCATTTGCAACCTAATCGGCGACTCCTGTGTGTTTGCGTGTATGTGGGGTGCAATGAATTTACTGCGCTCTCGCGACGATACAATCGTTTGCAAAGATCTCATAACTCATTAAATCTACTTTATAATAGTAAAAGATGGGTATAAAAGTAAAAATATATTAACAGGAAAATAGTACAAAATTTAAAAAAAATTCTAATTTCAAGTATCATCAAAAAGTTCAATGTTTACGCTAAAAACATTCGTTATTTAAAAATTATCATATATATACGTTTCATATTTCAATTAACACAAAACTATATGCTAATGAATCTATATCTAAAAACCATATAGATTATTTTAATACACATATAATTCGATAAATACAAGAATAACATGACATTATATATTTATTAACACATTCATTTCACTCATTAAAAAAATGTACATCAAAATATTGTACAATGATACTATAGGTTTGTATGTAGATATATGAGATAAGTAATCAACAATAAAATCAAAGACAAAGATATAAAATTCAGATTTTTCAAAAATTTTCTACTATTTTATCATCGATGTGAATTTTAATGTATCATTTGTGAAATTAAAAAAAAAGTTTATTTTACAGCATATTTTCTATTTTCTTACATTTATACCCAGCTTTATTTTATTACTTTATTACAAAATACATTGAATGAACAATTCGGAATAAGATGTATTCCTATCTGCGGCGTGTGCGTGTTACAACACTGCTGCATTTTTTGCTTCCTCCAAGAAGAAGCTTTGTGATAGTAATTTTTAGAAGTTCGCTTAAAAACACTTAAAATAAGATTTTAAGATGTTTGGAAGTGAAATCAAGCATTTTTAGAAAATGTCCGTCTAGATTTATGTATGTATGAAAATATATACCGCTAGATCTTAAATTACAAAAACGTTTTTAGGTTCCCCAACGATTACAAGAGTAAAAATGCTTCCATATTCTTGAAATTTAGGAACATAGTACATTCTCCACATACCTTGAACTGTATGTTTACGCAACTTATGAAACTTATTAGGATACGAGATAATGCGGTTCATTCCTTTTTTCGAATAAGTTTAAAAAAATTCGTAACTCAACAAATAACCGGTATTTATCGATGATCAACTGCTCAAAATTGCGCAATTAGGTGAAGGTTAATTAGTTTTTATATTATTAACATTTTAATGTACAATTTGACATGGCCGAAATTTTGTTTCCTCCTAGAGGAAGCTTTGTGATAGTGATCATTACAAATTTGCTTTAAAACACTCAAAATATGATTCTAAGATGTTTGGAAGTGAAATTCAGCATTTCTAGAAAATGTCCGGATGGATGTATGTATGAACGTATGTATACCGCTAGATATCAGCTTCTGCTCATCGGATTTCTTTGAAAGTAAGTTTTATGGATATGTTTTTCTTGTTCGAAAGAGGCAAAAGAAAGCGTTTTTCATTTCACCGATATGTCTTTGCATTATATCCATAGATTAATCCTTACGGTAATGCATATAGGAATTAATCCAATCGCACACTAATAATGTTGTTCACTGCTAATTGGTTTATAACCCCGCCCATTACTTGAAAAATGTCGATACCTGCGGTGGAAGTTTATTACCAAATTATGTAAAATTATTATTGTACATAATTTGAAACACAATTTTCACAATAAATAATGTGAAAAAGGCAAAATACTCAAATATATATTTACATATGTGAAAAAAACTGTTTAGGAGGAAGCTAAGTACCAGGGTCTTGACAGCAGTTTTATAATTTAGATAAAATTTTAGATAAAAATGTTATGAAAACTTAAAATAACCATAATTTAAAGACGTATCGGCGAAATAAAAAAGCTTTCTTTTGCCGCTTTCGAAAAAGAAAAACATATCCAAAAAACTTACTTTCAATGAAATCCGATGAGCAGAAGCTGAGATCGAGCGGTATAAATACATTCATACATACATACGTCCATCCGGACATTTACTAGAAATGCTGGATTTCACTTCCAAACATCTCAGAACCATGTTTTGAGTCTTCTAAAGCAAATTTGTAAAAATCACCATCACAAAACTTCCTCTAGGAGGAAGCAAAGTTTCGGCTATATCGGCTATGCTAATAATATAAAAATTAATTAATCTTCACATAATTGCGACGAAATTAAGCAACTGATCATCGATAAATACCGGTTATTTGCTGGGTTACAAATTATTTAAATTTAAAAATTTTTTAAATTTAAAAATTTTTTATTTTTTTTAAATTTAAAAATTTTTTCCTTTTCTTACTCAAAAAAAGGAATGAACCTCAATATCTCGTATCCTAATAAGTTTCATAAGTTGCGCAAACATACAGTACGAGGTATGTGGATAATGTACTATTTTCCTAAATTTTAAGTGTATAGAAGCATTTTTACTCTTGTAATCGTTGGAGAACCAAAAAACGTTTTTTCCAATTTTCTAATTAACTAATAGGAAAACTAACGTAAAATTTCATTATCTTACGTCTTTTAGCATTCTACATAAACATGAATTTGTTCAAAATAATTGGATGATTAGTTTTCGAGTTGGAAGTGTTTTTATATAAAACATATTTTTACATAACCTAGAAACTATAGCAGCTACCGGAAAACTTTTTTGGCTAAAATATAGATATTTTCATTCTCTTAAGCGAAATTTCAGTTTCATTTAAAAATATTTGATTTTACTTTTAAAAGACGGAAGATAAAATTTTATGAAAACGTAAAATGACCATAATTTAAAGACGGATCGGTGAAATGCAAAACACTTTCTTTTGTCGCTTTCGGACAAGAAAAACATGTCGAAAAAATTTACTTGCAATGAAATCTGATGAGCAGAAGCTGAGATCTAGCGGTATACATACGTTCATACAAACATATATCCATCCGGACATTTTCTAAAAATGCTCGATTTCACTTCCAAACATCTTAGAATCATGTTTTCAATATTTTAAAGCAAACTTGTAGAAGTCACTATTACAAAGCTTTCTTTAGAAGGAAGCAAATATCACCAAAATGTTTGGCCGCTGACGGTCTGCCGTCAGCGGCCAAAAAATATACATAGTAAAAATAGTATAAATATGTAGTAAAAATATGCCAAGAATCCTGATTTCACCAATTTTGACCCTCTGCAGCTAAAATGATTTTTTTCGTTTTTTTTATTGCATATTTTTCGAAATTTACATTTTTGTTGCATTTTTATTTCCACGCTTTTTATTGTAGATTACTATAAATTATGCGACAAAAACTGATATCGCATAATAATTTGATTTTTTTTTAAATACTGTGAAAATATATATAGTAGAAATAGTATAAATATGTAGTAAAAATATGCCAAGAAACCTGATTTCACCAATTTTGCAGCTAAAAGGGGCTTAATAGAAAAAATATAAAATATTTGAGGAATTGTATTTTACGAGAAAAAGGAATTCAAGATAGTTTGAATAAAAAGAAAATTTTAGCCAATATATTTTACACAGAATCACCTATATATAGTTGTGGCCATATGTCGATAACTTTTGCCCTCTTTGGATTTCGTTTTTAGGCACGACCGCAACGCGGAAATACTTTATAGTTTTACCATCGCAAAAATTGTAACCAGCAATATCTGAGCCAATTTTCGACCAATCGGGCTGAAAATTTACGAGAGTACAGCTCTTATATATACAAAGACTTTTTTTCATCTTTGTGATTACCGGCCAATTGTTCAAATGGGAGCTCTTTATGCTTAATTTAACGTGGTAAATTTGCCAGGTTTTCCTGTATTACGCGAGACGGAGGCTATCTACGCGATTAAAGAAGAAAACATACATAACAACGTAGATTCAAATAACGTAACTTCCGTGTACAAAGGTTATCTAGTAGGAGAAAACGAGAACGACATACAAGCTACCTTTGACTTACCTGGATGCCTCAACACGAGTAAAATACAGTTAAATAAGAACAATTCGGATAGAACAGCGATACTTATACAGTAAACGATAACGGCTACCTCACCCAAAAATAACCGCGAAGTCTCAATATCATCGACAAGTGTCTTACACGCGTTAGAAAATTCAACTTTTGCCGATTATTTACAAGATATTAATAATATTAAAGAGACAATCCCAATAGCTATCTACAATAACAATTATCTGTATTCAATGAGAGACGAACTTTTAACTGAAAATAGCATAAATGATAAACTTTACTTGATACCGACAGAGAAATTGCAATTATTGAACACAAACATTAAGATACTCAATAATATTTACAACGCGCTAGTAGACAGCGGAGCTAGTAAAACGTTTATTAATACAAAAATTCGAAACTTAGCTAAACGAGCGAACCTATCAATCAATTCCAATGTTACAGGCCAAGTAAAAACACCCCTAGGCCATATCGAAGAAATTCGTGAGATAATTGAATTTCCAATAACAATCAGAAATAAAACACACTATATACAAACAAGAGTTTTAAACTGCCTAGAGCAAGACTGCATACTAGGCTTAGATGCATTGCAAGCTTTTGGATTAATAATCGATTTAAAAAATCTCACGTACATTCTAGCTTCACACCCCCACGAGCGTTTTACATTCGAAAACACATTTACAGAAATTCGTAATAATAAAAACAATTGCGACACATGTAACGGTTTAAGCGAACTAACGCAATCGCAAGAGAACACCTCAAAACATTTCCTTGACGACAAATTACCAGAAATAACAGGTAAACTCGGCAAGACTAATTTAATCGAAGCGAAAATCGATGTCGGAAATCACCAGCCGATTAAACAGCGCCCTTATCCAATTTCGCAAGCGATCGAAACGATCCTTTTCAAGGAAGTCGACAAAATGCTGCGCGATGACATCATTGAAAAATCAAATAGTGACTGGTCTTCCCCAGTACACATGGTGCGCAAACCTAATGGTTCACGCAGATTCTGCCTAGATTTACGTAAAATTAACGCAATAGTTAAAAAGGATGCTTATCCGTTACCGCTTATGAGCTCTATTCTAGATAAATTGCGCATTGCGCGATATATATCTACAATCGACCTCAGTCAAGCATTTTTACAAATTCC
The DNA here is from genome assembly GCA_018906965.1 of Philotrypesis tridentata. Taxonomy (NCBI): domain Eukaryota; kingdom Metazoa; phylum Arthropoda; class Insecta; order Hymenoptera; family Pteromalidae; genus Philotrypesis; species Philotrypesis tridentata. The sequence goes on from JACCIB010000127.1 coordinate 141,795, forward strand.
ACTCGAAAATAATAGTAAAGAAATCACAGCATTTGCGGTACCCGGAAAAGGAATGCTCCAATTCAAAAGGTTACCTTACGGCAGGACAAACTCGCCTGGAATTTTCCAACGCCTGGTGGACTCCTTAATAGGCCCGGAACTTCAACCACATGTTTACGCGTACATCGATGACTTAATAATCGTAACGACCACATTCGAAGGCCATATTAAATATTTAAATATTATATTTGAAAAATTAAAATACGCAAATTTATACATCCACGAAAATAAAAGTAAATTCTGCGTCGCGGAAGTAAGATATCTCGGGTACATCGTTAACCGCGATGGTCTACAAATTGACGAAGACAAAATCGCGCCGATTAGAGACCATCCAGCTCCGAAAACGTTGCGTCAAGTTAGAAGGTTCATCGGAATGACTTCTTGGTACCGTAGATTCATTGAACATTTCGCGTCATTGATGGAACCCATATCGCGCCTATTAAAAGAGAAATATAAGTGGGAATGGCAACACGCACAACAATCAGCGTTCGAACTAGTTAAACAAAAATTAATGAATGCCCCAATATTATCGCGCCCGGATTTTACAAAACAATTCACAATTCAAGTAGATGCGAGCACCACAGGCCTCGGGAGCGTATTGACGCAAAACATTGACGATAATGAAAGAGTAATCGCATACGCAAGCCGCATAATAACGGACGCGGAGAAAAATTACACTACGACGGAATTGGAATGTTTAGCGGTTATCTGGGCTATCGAAAAATTTCGAGGTTACGTAGAAGGCACTCATTTTCAAATTATTACCGATCACAGTAGTTTACAATGGCTAAAAACACTGAAAAAATCGGTTGGTAAATTAGCACGTTGGTCGATGTACTTAACAGCTTTCGATGTCGATATTATTCATAGAAAAGGCGCAATGCACCATGTACCGGATGCGTTGTCGCGCATGTTCGAAAACGCGTCGGAAGAGCTTAACTCTTTACAAGACGCTAACGACGATTGGTATAACCAACGAATTAAAGACATTCGCAAAAACCCAAAAAAGTTTCACAATTGGCATACGGTCAATAATATACTCTATCACAAAACGGATAACACGTTAACAGATTCGGTCAAACAGGATGACACACAATGGAAACTAGTCGTAAAAGCAAAAGATCGTGATCGTGTATTATTCGACGCGCATGACAACACTCAAAGCGGTCATTTAGGTATCGAAAAAACACACGCGCGTATCGCAGAACAATACCACTGGCCCGGAATATACAAAGACATAGTGAACTACATTAAACACTGCGATATTTGTCAGAAAACAAAATCGGAACAATTCGCGCCTCCCGGCTTATTAGGCCAAAGAATTATGGAATATCCATGGTGCGTAATCGCAGCTGATGTAATGGGCCCATTCCCGCGAAGCAAAAAAGGTATGCGTTACCTATTAGTCATGCAATACTTATTTACAAAGTGGATTGAAATTCAACCACTACGTGACGCGACAGGGAGCGCGATAAAAGCATCAATTCATAGTCTAATAATTACGCGTTGGGGAACACCGAGAGTTTTTCTCTCAGACAACGGCACCGAATTCGTTAATAAAACCTTGACAGATTATCTAAAAAACGCAAATATTACTCATTCAACAACACCGCCATATCACCCACAAGCGAACCCAGTTGAAAGAGTAAATAGAGTTTTAAAATCCATGATATGCGCTTTCATTGAGCAGGACCATAGGGACTGGGATCTTCACGTATACGACTTCCGCTTTGCATATAACACAGCAAAACACACGTCCACTCAAGTCACCCCCGCATTCTTAAACTTCGGGCGAGAACCACTGCCTATTCACAGTTTAAGAAAAGAAATGCAAACGGCCGAACAGATCGACACCGGCAACGTAATACAATGGTCAGAGAGATTATATAGATTACAAGTAATTAGAGACTGGGTCGTAGAGAATACGGAAAAAGCACACGAGCGACAAGCGAAACATTTTAATAAATCACATCGAGACGTGACATATAAAATTGGCGATACCGTCATTATGAAAAATCGAATTTTGTCCGATGCCACAAAAAACTTCACCGCAAAGCTAGCGAAACCGTACAAAGGCCCCTTCACCATTGCGAAAATACTCTCACCACTGGTATACGAACTCGTCTCGTTAGATAATAAGACAATTGCAAAAGTGCATGTGTGTGATCTAAAACCATATACAACTAAAGATCCTCTCGCTCCCTAGGTGTTCCTGGCTAACTGGTTATCTATTCAAATTATTTGAATATTTTGTTACGGCACTGGTTACCTTTATTGAAAACTTTTGGCACAATAAGTAAGTACTGCATTAAAGGCCTAAATTACATTTGTAGAAATAGTTACTAAAGTAAGTGTTCCCTGCTCGAAGGTTATCTTTTGTGTACAATGTCGAAGAGTCGCGATGCGACGTTGGAGGAAGAAGAACGTCTGCTCCAAGACGCGGAAACAGACGTCGATGTCCAAAGCCTCTCGGATTCGGACATTGAAATCCTTTCGCTTCCTTCGCCTACTCCCCCGGTGCTTAAGGCAGAGCCTGGGTCAGGCTCTCCCCCACGGGGAGGGGAGTTTCCGGGAGACTACGTGGTAGTCACACCGGAAGACGCCGACGAAGAGCCGAATCTGAGCGGCAGAGTCGAAGGTGACTTCGATGCTCACGGTTCAGAAGCGGAGTCATCCGACACAGACTCCGACGAAGTCGAAAAAAATGATGAAATAGAGAGCCAGCTTGACGACATTCGCCGGCTTATTGAAGCACAGTCGCCCGACGATCCCCTCATACCACTCCTTGGTCATGAGGAACAGTTCACGGATTTCCTGCGAGAAAATCCCAGCATGATAGGCGTATTCAAAGAAATCCAGGAAAGACTTGAAGAGCAGACCAGGAAGAGACCATGCATCATCCTGGGATCATCGCTCTGCCTGGGAAAAGTCGCGCGCCCGACACCACCGCTGATGAAAAGCATGAAGATCTATGCTCTCAACCCGACGATCGAGACAATGGCCCAAACGGACGAATGGAGACCCGTCACCGCGTCGACGTCCGCACAAACGGAGCCCGAACCGAGGGAAGCTCCCAACACGACGAGAGCTATGGCAACAGTCGGCACGCAGACCGAGGAACGGTCGGCAGAGTTGTCAGCCGAGAGGCAGGAACGGCCGGAGTCTCCGCAGGTCCCCACCACGACCGGAGAAGGCCAAGCAGGTGACTCACCGGCACGGCAACCAGCCACTAGCAATTACCGGCAAGCGGAACATCACGCAGTTCCCCACCCCAACAACATACAGGACGAAGGGTGGATGCAGATCAACGGCCGATGGGTGGAAGTGCTTCCGAAGTTGCCCGGATGCTTCAATTGCGGCTGCCCACACCATTACCGGGCGTGCGGCCATCCTCCCACGATCTTCTGCTACCGCTGTGTCACATGCACGTGACTACGTGTTGGAGAGGGAGCGAGATAACGTATGAGTGAGGGAGAGAGGGGACTGGCGAGGTGAGTGGCGCGCGAGAGAGATAGAGAGGGACATGCGGAAGAGCATCGAGAGAGAGAGAGGGAGAGAGAGAGAGAGAGAGAGAGAGAGAGAGAGAGAGAGAGAGAGAGAGAGAGAGAGAGAGAGAGAGAGAGCATGGCGCGGAAGAATACTGTGCAGTCAAAGTTTAGAAGGAATGAATTCTAAAAAAGATAAATTATATTTAGATTGCATCATACTTTCGTCAATAGAAATATATCTTTCTGGTATACACATTTTTTTAATATTATTATTTATGCCATTATAAAAATTCCATATCTTGCGCAATTTTGGGCAAGATACTCCGAAATATCATCTTCATTGTCAAAAAAGTGGAGAAATTTAATTATTTTTTAAAATCTATTCAGATTCATAAGATATCCTGCAAAATTTATGGAAAAAATACTATTTTTGGTTCAATATTAACGTTGTTTGGGTTTTACAATTATCCCTTTATAAATGAGTATTGCAAAAAATACCCAAAATTCATCTACCATCAAAGGATACATGCAATACTTTTGTCTCTGCCATTTTGAACTAAAATTTTGTACTAAGTGTTGTTCTGCAAATTGATTTGTTTGTGTAACAATTGTATTTACTAGGTTTCGATCAAGAAACAATTTTGTAAAATCTAATTCAGACCAATTGTTATCAACAGAAACAGGAATACCTGGTTTTGCTGTAAATGGAAAACGTAAAAAAATCAAATTGGTTATATACAGGTATTTGTTTCTACTTAACAAATTGAGTGGTATCTTGCTCCTCTTCTGATTTTGATCTAAGCAGCTGCAGTATCATAATCGGACTCTTTGTCAGATGAAGCTTCAGATTGTAATTTTTCAGATTTCGAAATCTCTGCAGAAAAGTTAGATGAAGAGTCTTCCCATACGTAATGAAGACAGTTACTTTTTTACTTGTTTGGCATTGCGTTAAATAATCACACTTTTTCTGATGACACCGGAAAGAGCTGGTCGCGCCAAACCTTATACATATAGTCTCCGTAGCGCTGCTTTGCTAGATTTTTCGTCAAACTCCGATCGGCGCCACGTAGCGGCTGTGCGTCAAACTACAGCATCTCGCAGTTACAGTTAAAAAATTAAGGAACTTCAACTTTTTTTAAACTCTATACGATCGGCATTTTGGTTCGACCATTTTGAATTTTGAAATTCTCACCGTGAATTCAATTTCAGTGACTCTAAAAACCCCCGAGTACAACTTCTTTAGTTGATTTGAGCAATTTTAATTGAATTTTAAAGGGTACAGGGTAGCCAATTCAGATCCGCCATTTTGAATTTTGAAATTATAATAGCAGAATCGTTTTCAGGGACCTTAAAAACATAGAAACTCATAATCTTTTTAGAGTATCGGTCTTTCAAAAAATTGGTGTTTTTCGGAACGAAAAAGTCAGGAAGTAAGGTTTAACGTACGCGCGCATGTCACTGCGCAGATGCACCCCACTTTCGATGGCACCAACTACTCGCTGCGTCTGTTGAAGCATTATTTTCCAGCGCGACTTCGGCACTTCGGTGACCACAGTTTATTAAATATACACAACTTAGAGACTTAAAAATTTTCATCTATAAGTTGAAAGACTTGCTCTACACAACCGTTTTTGTCTAACATTGATATGTTAAATAATATACAAGTATAGGTTATAAACGCAAAATGTTAAATATCTCAGGATGTAACCAACAAATATTCAAATACAACTATGATGCTCGTGATAGCGGGATTGACGGCGCAGGCGCTTAACTGCCTTTGTGCGGCTGGTGCTGTGACTTCAAGGGGTGCTGGGGGCGTATAATACTGGGCCCTGGCGACTGCGGCACGCTCGGCTACGTTTCGTCGTTTTTGTCCTCTATGGTAGACATCGTCTCCTTGCGAGGCGAGAGTCAGCAGTGGACGACTGTAGTCGAATATGAGTCCTCCAGCACTACCTTCATACGAGGAAACCTAAAACTGAATTCCACCTGTTCGATGGAGATCTTGGGCCACGGCGGCTGCGATGATATCAAGGTGGGCAGCAGCTCCTTCGGTGGAAAGACTAGCTTCTTCTTCTTCTTACGTTGGTTTCAACGCTGCCTCTGGCGATCGGTTGATCGGTGAGCGACCTCATTCCATTGCACCCACTACGATAAACACACGCTTCCCGGGAAAGGGAAGAGCTTCAGGCCCCTTAGTCAGATTTTTCGGGATTATGTCAAGCCACCACTACTTTGGAAGAAGGCGAGTTTGCGCCCTTCGGAAGCTCAGGATTCGAAGGCACGTCCAGGGCAGATGTAGCTCTAGGCTGTTGGCGAGATAGAGAGAGAGAGAGAGAGAGTCGTCCAGAAGAGGATCACCGCTCGTCTACTCTCTTCGACAGCCACGAGCCGACTGAGCGGAACGAGCGCTGGCGGCTTGTTTAACCACAAGGCGTAGACCTCTGTGAGAGTCCACGAGATGAAAGCCGCGGTCGGAGTAGCATTACTCGGACCTTTGAGGAGCGTCCGGAATGCTTCCACCAGTCACCGACCTCGATTCCGAGCCACGTATGCGACAGCACTAGGACGCAGTGAGAGGAACAGAGACGCTTAGGATGAGGTCACCGGTCATCCTCTCAGCTCGGCTACTCGAGTTGTAGATAGCCGCTTCGTACAGTATTACCGCGGGAAGATAAGGAAGCGCCGGGAAACAACTATACTCGCATATTTTTATTACATTTTGATGTGAAACATCTATAGGCGTGCCTTGAGGAGTGAAACCGTAGTTGAAAACAAAAGAAAATTCCGATCAAAAAAATCTCAACATCTGGCAAAACGTTCTATCCCCACACTCCGCCTCCTCATACAGCAAGCTTGTCGCGTGCCGAGTCCTCTCTTCCCGGCTGCGGTTGCTAGTATAGCAATAAAGCATATAATAGAAAATCAGGAAAATGCATATGTGCGACAGACACAGGATTTCCTTCCCTCAATCTTCTCTCGACTGCTCGTCTTCCACTCTGTCCGATGCTAACCTTCGAGATTCGGCCGACGACAAGAAAAAGGTCAGGCCCATCGATAGTCAAAGCAAAAAAAAAATAGTCGAACAGAGAGTGAGGAAAGAGAGAAAATTGAGGGACGATAGTCTGTCTCTGTCGCTCTTATGCATTTTCCTATACTTCTCACTCACTCTCACGGGATTTCCTATCTTTCGTTTCCTCCGAGTCCTTAGGTCTTTACTTAATGTGTGTGTGTGTGTGTGCGCGCGTGCGTGCGTGCATTCCTGTGCGTGTGCGTGTACGTGTGCGTGTGCGCGCGCGCGCGTGTGTGTGTGTGTGTGTGTGTGTGTGTGTGCGCGTCACGTCTCTGGGTTTAGTGCCGCGCGAACAGTTTTCACCCGTCTACGAGTAGCAATTTACCCCACCAATTGGAAAAAATTCAATTATTATCACAAAATTTTTAAGCTACATAGCGCTGCAACATCAATTACAATATATACATATTAGTTTAAACCCACGATTTTCCTACGTGAATAAAGTTACGCGCGTCTAACTATAACACCATCAAGTGCGTCAAATATTCTAATACTTCCTTGAATATTATTTTTCATTTTCTTCATTTACGATAAACTTCTTTCAATCATTATCAAATTCGATGTTTCACATCTGTCAGCTGTCCCGAGACAGCTCACTTTTTTCGACTTACTTGGCCCTAGGTTAGTGGTCCGGTGGGGGGGAGGGGGAAGGTTTGGTTCGAGAGTCGAGCGTAGCTTTACGACGTGTACTGGGCTGAGGCCAGGAGTCGACTGATAGCTCCAGCGCAAAACGCTCATGCTTTTAAGCCAATCGGAGCGCTGCTCTGATGGGTTGCGGTAGTCGGGGAAATAGTTCCTCGCGCACAAGTGGCTAAAGGAGTATGTATCAGTGTCGCGATATTTTCGATCTGTCACATCGAATCTGAAGATGTACATTCAGTGAAACTTTCTAAACCGCTATTAAATATGTCAATGAAGTAGTGCACAAACTTAAAACAAATGTACAGGCCCGCAATTCTAGATGTAAGGACCTGAAGAGCGATATGTGTTGTACTGCTATTATCATGAAAATATTTAAATTTATCATAAAAACGTTTCGTGGCACAATATACGCATGTAAAGGTTACGGCTATAGCTAAAAAAGAGAGTTAGAATAATTGGTAATTTAGGGTGTTTGCATTGCACCTATGACACTTTCATTAGTATAGAGTTAAAGCTGTCAAACACACGTTAAATGAAAAAAAAAATTAATTGCAGTAACAGTTTCTGTTACCGAAATAATCAAATTACAACTAACGTGTTCGAATCCTGTCCGCCGCCGAACGGCTGCATGTGAAGATTTCCAATTATGAATCAGTCATTTCCGACGAATTAAGCCATCTGCAGTTATCGGACAGAATTTTATCATTTAGAATATTACTTCAACAAACACTGTACCAAATTTTAACTAAAAATGTTTAGTAGTTTCGACGTAATCGTCGAATGAAAAAAATTTCGTATCTCGAGTCCTATTGGTCCGATCTTAACAAAATTTATACGAAAATTCATGTTTTTTTACGTATATTAATACATATTTTACCGCATTTCTCTAACCTTAAAATTAGCAAAAATAATAACTATTTGTTGATAAAAATATTATTAAATATCAATTTTAAGAAAATACCCTTTTAGCGTTTATTAATTACATCATAAGCTACCGATTAAACGGAGTTGTATCCGTTTATCATTCCATGGGCATTTTGGAGATGAATTTGAAATTATAGACTAAATAATTTTGCAATAGAACGTCATTTGAGACATCGAGGTCGGACATGGATTTTTATATTGTTTGTACTAAACGTCATATTTGAGAGCTTATACGATGAAAAAATAATTTTTCCTGCTAAAACTGTGGTAATATGAAAAATTGAAACAAAATTTTTTTGTTAACAATTTAGCGATGAAGAAAGTTAATTTTGCATTCAGCCATACATGAGTCTTATCGTAAATTCAATTTTAAACAATTTTCATCTCTACCTTTTTTTGCATAAAATGAGTGCCAAACGTATTATTCGCGAAAAACTGGAAAAAAAGTTTATTTTGCAATAATAACAATGTTCCAAAAATTCAGGGTTACTTCTAGAGGCGCGAGAAAAGAATATCTGGTCAGCTGGAAGGGGTATCCCGAAAAATTCAATTCTAGGGTGTTCGAAAAAGATTTAGTAAATATTCAAAATAACAACAGCAGCAACAGGCACAATGAGGGATGAATTCTACATTGTTTTGTCCAGCAATAGCAGTAAATAAAGGACCCCGCACAAAATGATAGGAAATGAGGTCCCGGTCAAATCGGCTGCAACTTTGATAAGTTGTAGTTGATAGACTCCTGAACAAAAGACTTGCTGGGCACAACTCTGGAAAATGGCTAGATTTTGAGAAAATCATGATTAAATAAGCCGTTTTTGAGTAGGTTCGAATGGTCGGCTACGAATGTAAACAAATAAATATAGATATAGAACGCGCTTTGTATGTACATAAGTATACATATACCGACAAGAAGGATAGAACATAGTGCGCTGAGCGATTCTTATAAGCGGAGGCTAGATGAAACGCGTCCTATACTAAACTCGAGCACTACGTTTCAATGGGGCGTCTAAGTACTAAGAGAGCCCGCTTATGCGCTACATAGCTTTTTAACAGAACTTGGGCACCAGGTGCTGGGAAAGCGTCTAGTTAAAAAGGGTGGCCGATTACACACTCCAGGTGATGCGCTCCGTACTTTTTCAACAGAACTTGCGCACCAGCTATCGAGAAGGCGTCTAGTTAAACAGGGTCGCCGATTACGCAATCCAGGTGGTGCGCTCCATAGTGTTTCAACAAAACTTGTGCACCAGGTGCCGGGAAGGCGTCTAGTTAAACAGGGTCGCCGATTACGCACTCCAGGTGGTGCGCTCCGTAGTTTTTCAACAGAACTTGCGCACCAGCTGTCGGAAAGGCGTCTAGTTAAACAGGGTCGCCGATTACGCACTCCAGGTGGTGCGCTCCGTACTTTTTCAACAGAACTTGCGTACCACGTAAAAATACGAAATAGAATGCAAGACTTTACAGCAGACTACTTATGTTTGTGTGATTGGTCTCGCAGAAAATTTGAGATGAATTGTGAGAGGAAATGTGAGACTATTCAATAAACTAGTTTTGCCTGTACGATTTGTCTTGTGAAAATTCAATAATTAAATACAACAATTTTTAACAGACTAACTTTGTCCTCGCGATTATTCTGGTAGAAGAGGCGAGATAAAATGCGACAAAATTAATACAAAAATGTTCTTACCGCCGAATCATTTTAACATCCGATTTTAGTAGAGCAGTTAGGAAACCGGGAATCCGACTTGCATGCGGTCTAAAAAAAATGAAATCAACTACGTGTACAACATCAACAACATCAACTGGTACGTCGATATAATTTCCTTACATGCAAAGCAATTCATGATCCCGTCTATTCTGCATCGCCTAACTTAATTGTGAATCAAAAAAAGCAGAATTCTAAACGTCATGACATAAAAAACGTAGTATCGTTCCATTTCGTACAGCGCATGAAAATCGGGATGTCGATTTCCTTGCTACTATATTAAAAGAAATTGTCTAAATCGTTAGCGATCAAAACACTACAATATTCTTTTATAATCGCGTCGCAAGAAATTCGGGATCTCCACTTTCTTACAATTGGCATGACGTGTGAAAGAAAAGCATCCATTTCTTATTGCCACGAAAAAATTCGATTGCTAACTCCATTTCATTACATCGAACGACAAATAAACTCTCCATTATCTTGAACCGCCAGCACCTCATGATACCGGTGCCATTGTGTCATTACAGAATGAAGAATCAGGTCCAGAAGTTCTACACATGCAAAGATATTCGAAGTTCAAATCACAACAAAATCAGTAACTTTGGTTCCGATTCCTATCCCGAATTTTTTACGACTCAAATAAATAGGGATATTGCGTATTTCCATGTGTCTTATTTTTACAATAACTTTTTTGAGAAGCAACTTAATCAGGATACTGTCTTCCTTGGTTAGTTTATTTTCCCAATCAATTTCTGTTGCCGCTAAACCAAGACCCCGATTTTCATGCGAAACAGAATCTCAATTTGTTAATGCTTGTAGAACTACAAGACTCATTAACCGTTTTGTAGTGACTCAGTGAAACCGGTGACTTACTAACTGCGCAAAAATATCGGGATTGTGCTTTTCTATCAATACAATGAAGTCAAGTAGGCAATCCAATTTTTCATGACAGAAAGAGATGGGCGCTTTTCTTGCACATGTCAAACCAATGGAATACTTCTTTTCTGGCACTTTCAGGAAAATAGGAATCCTGATTTTCTTTCGACGTGAAATATATTAAGATGAGAATCTTTCAACCGCCCAACTATTTACATATTAGATTGTAGAGCTGCAGGAAATCGGGATCCCGATTTTCGTGCGTTGCAAAAAAGACGGTTACTACTATTGGTACATGTGTAATATTGAATAATACGATGAGAACAATTCCTTAGGTGCGAAACAATGCAGGATCCCAAAATTTTACATCGTCCGATTTCTTTGCGACGAAAAAAAACATAATTCCAATCCGATTGGTATAAGGAATGCACAAATCGTTCTACTGTGAACAGCACATGAAAATTGTTATATCCTTCTCCGTGTCGCTTCACTAACAGCAAAAGTCTAAATCTTTAGCGATAAGATAATATCAATATTGTTATTCTTCGCCTCGCAAGAAAATCGGGATCTCTATTTTCTTGCGACCACGAAAATAGAAGAATCTGGTCCTGAATTTCTGCAAACGCAAAGATAGTATGAGTTAATCACAAGAAAATCGGGATCTTGGTGTAATGGTTGAGCATAGAATTTGGGAAACTTTGGTTCCAATCTGGATCCCCATTTTTTTGCGACGCAACTAAATCGGGACATTGCCTTTCAAGATGAGACTATTTTCACAATCAGTTTGCACAGCAGCTAAACCAGGATCCCGAATTTCTTGCGATACAGAATCTGAATTTCTTTCTGCTAGCAGAACATCGAGACTCATTCATCGATTTCAACTGACTTTTACTACCGTCGCAAAAATATCGGGATTGTGCTATTCTATCATTTACAATGAAATCGAGTAAGCAATCCAATTTTTCATGACAGAAAGAGATGGGCGCTTTTCTTGCACATCTCAAACCAATGGATTTTCTGGCACTTGCAAGAAAATAGGACACCCGATTTTCTTGCGACGTGAAATATATTATGATGTGAATCTTTTTACCGCCCACAGTGAAACCGGTAATTTACTAGCAGCGCAAAAATATCGGGATTGTTCTTTTGTATGCTCAACCATTACACCAAGATCCCGATTTTCTTGTGATTAACTCATACTATCTTTGCGTTTGCAGAAATTCAGGACCAGATTCTTCTATTTTCGTGGTCGCAAGAAAATAGAGATCCCGATTTTCTTGCGAGGCGAAGAATAACAATATTGATATTATCTTATCGCTAAAGATTTAGACTTTTGCTTTTAGTGAAGCGACACGGAGAAGGATATAACAATTTTCATGTGCTGTTCACAGTAGAACGATTTGTGCATTCCTTATACCAATCGGATTGGAATTATGTTTTTTTTAGTCGCAAAGAAATCGGACGATGTAAAATTTTGGGATCCTGCATTGTTTCGCACCTAAGGAATTGTTCTCATCGTATTATTCAATATTACACATGTACCAATAGTAGTAACCGTCTTTTTTGCAACGCACGAAAATCGGGATCCCGATTTCCTGCAGCTCTACAATCTAATATGTAAATAGTTGGGCGGTTGAAAGATTCTCATCTTAATATATTTCACGTCGAAAGACAATCAGGATTCCTATTTTCCTGAAAGTGCCATAAAAGAAGTATTCCATTGGTTTGACATGTGCAAGAAAAGCGCCCATCTCTTTCTGTCATGAAAAATTGGATTGCCTACTTGACTTCATTGTATTGATAGAAAAGCACAATCCCGATATTTTTGCGCAGTTAGTAAGTCACCGGTTTCACTGAGTCACTACAAAACGGTTAATGAGTCTTGTAGTTCTACAAGCATTAACAAATTAAGATTCTGTTTCGCATGAAAATCGGGGTCTTGGTTTAGCGGCAACAGAAATTGATTGGGAAAATAAACTAACCAAGGAAGACAGTATCCTGATTAAGTTGCTTCTCAAAAAAGTGATTGTAAAAATAAGACACATGGAAATACGCAATATCCCTATTTATTTGAGTCGTAAAAAATTCGGGATAGGAATCGGAACCAAAGTTACTGATTTTGTTGTGATTTGAACTTCGAATATCTTTGCATGTGTAGAACTTCTGGACCTGATTCTTCATTCTGTAATGACACAATGGCACCGGTATCATGAGGTGCTGGCGGTTCAAGATAATGGAGAGTTTATTTGTCGTTCGATGTAATGAAATGGAGTTAGCAATCGAATTTTTTCGTGGCAATAAGAAATGGATGCTTTTCTTTCACACGTCATGCCAATTGTAAGAAAGTGGAGATCCCGATTTTCTTGCGACGCGATTATAAAAGAATATTGTAGTGTTTTGATCGCTAACGATTTAGACAATTTCTTTTAATATAGTAGCAAGGAAATCGACATCCCGATTTTCATGCGCTGTACGAAATGGAACGATACTACGTTTTTTATGTCATGACGTTTAGAATTCTGCTTTTTTTGATTCACAATTAAGTTAGGCGATGCAGAATAGACGGGATCATGAATTGCTTTGCATGTAAGGAAATTATATCGACGTACCAGTTAATGTTGTTGATGTTGTACACGTAGTTGACTTCATTTTTTTTAGACCGCATGCAAGTTGGATTCCCGGTTTCCTAACTGCTCTACTAAAATCGGATGTTAAAATGATTCGGCGGTAAGAACATTTTTGTATTAATTTTGTCGCATTTTATCTCGCCTCTTCTACCAGACTAATCGCGAGGACAAAGTTAGTCTGTTAAAAATTGTTGTATTTAATTATTGAATTTTCACAAGACAAACCGTACAGGCAAAACTAGTTTATTGAATAGTCTCACATTTCCTCTCACAATTCATCTCGAATTTTCTGCGAGACCAATCACACAAACATAAGTAGTCTGCTGTAAAGTCTTGCATTCTATTTCGTATTTTTACGTGGTACGCAAGTTCTGTTGAAAAAGTACGGAGCGCACCACCTGGAGTGCGTAATCGGCGACCCTGTTTAACTAGACGCCTTTCCGACAGCTGGTGCGCAAGTTCTGTTGAAAAACTACGGAGCGCACCACCTGGAGTGCGTAATCGGCGACCCTGTTTAACTAGACGCCTTCCCGGCACCTGGTGCACAAGTTTTGTTGAAACACTACGGAGCGCACCACCTGGATTGCGTAATCGGCGACCCTGTTTAACTAGACGCCTTCTCGATAGCTGGTGCGCAAGTTCTGTTGAAAAAGTACGGAGCGCATCACCTGGAGTGTGTAATCGGCCACCCTGTTTAACTAGACGCTTTCCCAGCACCTGGTGCCCAAGTTCTGTTAAAAAGCTATGTAGCGCATAAGCGGGCTCTCTTCGTACTTAGACGCCCCATTGAAACGTAGTGCTCGAGTTTAGTATAGGACGCGTTTCATCTAGCCTCCGCTTATAAGAATCGCTCAGCGCACTATGTTCTATCCTTCTTGTCGGTATATGTATACTTATGTACATACAAAGCGCGTTCTATATCTATATTTATTTGTTTACACTCGTAGCCGACCATTCTAACCTACTCAAAAACGGCTTATTTAATCATGATTTTCTCAAAATCTAGCCATTTTCCAGAGTTGTGCCCAGCAAGTCTTTTGTTCAGGAGTCTATCAACTACAACTTATCAAAGTTGCAGCCGATTTGACCGGGACCTCATTTCCTATCATTTTGTGCGGGGTCCTTTAGCCAAATAACCGAGCAAAACATTTTATCACGCAATTCCTCAAAATTGTTCTCTCCACGGCAATTGGTATACGGGTCTCACAAAAATACAGATACCCCTCATCTTCCAGTAAATATCGCGGATTGAGTGTAGAATAGAAGCCACACGACAAATTTACACGGACAACGAGTTACATCCCGCTGAGAATACAAAGATCTTCAGTCAGATTAAATGTGGCGTTTATCACGATATCGAGACTCTTTTGCACCAGATCAATAATCTCGATAATGTGAAAGATCATCTTGTATTCGAAATTCAGTGTGGTGGTTATATTCAGTTTAGATGCACATGTGGTCAGGATAAGTGCACTAACTATGTTCATGAATTTTCTTTTTCCGAAAAGTTATTTAAAATATTGGGCTTTGAAAGCAATGAATTATTATCGAGTGATGGTGAAAAGGAAAACATTTTTACTGCCAACAGACTTGCTAACCTGATAAATGGCTTACCAAGCTGCAACATGTACGGACCATATCCCCTATTCTCAAATTTCATTTTTAACATTTTTCAATAAAGTGGATACATATTCATGGAATTAACACGCATAGATTTATGTGTATAACATTACTTTATTACTTTTTAAATGATTTATATTTTTCATTGCCGTTAGAAATTGACGTGCTACACGTCTGTATTAAATATACAGGGTGTCCAAAAAGTATCGAAACACGCCTAAAAAGTTTTCAGAGAACATATTTTTGACCTGGGTCAAGGTCATTTCCGTAGTAACTTTTGACGGTCGATCTAATGGTGACCTTGGATTTGACCTTGGACCTTGCCATCAAGGTCATTTCAAAGTCACTATGATTTGTTTAAATGGGAACACCCTATTTTGACATCGGCAAACGAAAGAGCGGAAAATTTTACGTTCAGATATGTATTAAGGTCCAAGGTCAAGGTCACCTGTGAAGGTCGTAGCAAGGTCAAATTGTATTTGCAGGGAATTCTTGCAGAATTAGCAGTCAGAAGAAAGGTAGATGACCTATGTTTAGCGTTACCCAGGAACAACGACGTGGACGTAATAGGATAATGTTCCCTTTGGGGTGCTTGATTAACGTGAGTCCCCTTGCCTCTCACGATGGGGTGCTTGTTTTACGTAAGTCCCCTTGCCTCTCACGATGGGGTGCTTGTTTTACGTGAGTCCCCTTGCCTCTCACTTTAAATATTTAGCGTAAATGCTCGAATTGTTCACCATTCACTTCTTGACAGTAAGCAGCTAATCGATGGTAAAAAGCATTAACAACATTTTCTATCGCTTCAGGACTAATATTTGCTGATTCTAATTCAATCCTCTCTCGTAGCTCGACTAAATTTGTGGGCTTTGTTTTGTATACTCGATCTTTTAAATAGCCCCAGTAAAAATAATCAAGAGGTGTCAAATCAGGTGATCTGGCTGGCCATTCAATTGTGCCCCTTCGTCCTATCCACCGATTAACAAACACTGCATCTAAAAGATTGCGAACATCACGTGCATAATGAGCTGGTGCGCCGTCTTGTTGGAACCATGTGTTCATAAAGTTGTCTCCTGCTATTCTTCTTATCGCAGGCACGATTTGATTGCGTAGCATTTCTTCATAGTTTTCAGCATTTAAGTTGCCATCAATAAAAAACGGACCTACGATTCTGTTATTGAATATGCCTGCCCATACGTTTAATTTTTCTGGGTATTGTGATTTATCTTCTCGTGCCCAATGTGGGTTTGTTTCTGCCCAATATCTACAATTGTGTCTATTGCAGGTTCCGTCAAGTTGAAATGTCGCCTCATCTGAAAAAACAATATTTGATGGGAAGTTAGGATTTTGCACTATACGTGTCATCATGTCATCACAAAATTCAACGCGACGATCAAAGTCATCTTCATTAAGTTTGTGAATCAGTGTGACTTTGAATGGATGAAAGTTAGCATATTTTAGTATGTTATGAACAGATGACTTACTTATATTGTGCTGTTGTGAAATTCTACGGGTGGAACTATGTGGATCCTCAATGAATGATAACAAAACATCCAGGGAAGTATCATCGTTTGTTGCTGACTTTGTTTTTCCTGATTTTGGCCTATCGTCGATTGTGCCGGTTTGTTCAAACTTTGTAACAAGGTTCCTTGCAGTTGAAATGACAATCCCAGTTCTATCAGCTCTAAAAGTCTCATTAAAAAGATTAATCACTGTGCGGTAAGGTTGCACTGCGGCACCCCAGCCTCTCATCATGAGAAGTGTAATCCTTTCTCTTTTCGTAAGATGTTGCATTTTCAATTAGGTATGAACAGATTTTATTGTTGATCAAACTATGAATACTTAAATATCAATTTAAAGAAATAGATTTTACAACCACTATACTTATTTAAGATTTCGAGGTAAACATTTGTAGTTTTAAAATAAGTGGGCAATATAATTTGCTTGGTAACTTATGTTTTTAAGGTGCTTTTTTTAGTGTGAGATCGCGATTTACCGAATGTAGCCATCTAGAGGTCTGGTTCAGTACTGCAACGTTGGCGTTAAGTTTTAAAACTTTTTGAACATTACCATAAAATATATATGTTTCTGTTTATTCAAACGATTATGGGGTCGCTGAGAACTAATTAAGAGTTCACATTTAGATTGGGTATTATTAAAAACTTAATGAAGACTGGTTAACGCCCAAATAAACAATTTATTTAAATGTAACAAAAAATGAGTCTTAATTTGTTCAAGGGCTTTTCAGGGTCGCTAAGTACGGATTTTGAGTTGGTTTTTAGTTTAGCACTATAAAGGACTTCATGAGGCCCGGTTAAGGCTCAAATAAATAATTTTTTTCAATGCATCAAAAAAATAAGTTTTAATTTATTTAGGGGGGTTTTCGGGGTCGCGGAGTAGGAGTTTTGGATCGAATTTCAGTTTGGCACAATGAAGGACTTAATAAAGCCCGGTTAAGGTCAAAATACACAATTCATTTAAATGTAACAAAAAAAAGTTTTAGTTCATAAAGTGGGTTTTTAGGGCCTTTGACCTTGCTACGACCTTCACAGGTGACCTTGACCTTGGACCTTAATACATATCTGAACGTAAAATTTTCCGCTCTTTCGATTGCCGATGTCAAAATAGGGTGTTCCCATTTAAAAAAATCATAGTGACCTTGAAATGACATTGATGGCAAGGTCCACGGTCAAATCCAAGGTCACCATTAGATCGAGCGTCAAAAGTTACTACGGAAATGACCTTGACCCAGGTCAAAACTATGTTCTCTGAAAACTTTATAGGCGTGTTTCGATACTTTTTGGACACCCTGTATAAGTAAAAGCACCAACTTGTAACATAGTTATCTAAGATTAATAGTATTATTTCGATAAAATAAATGCTCGTATGAGATTTCTTGATTCAAAAACTATGTTAAACGTAAAAATCCGATTGTGATACGTTAATTTTAACATCAAAAACGTTGTCAGAAAGTGGAAGAAAAACAAAGCGAGAATAGTATCGGTGGCCGCGGCGGTGCGAGCCACCTCGAGAGAAGTGGAAGGAATTCGTGAAATATTCATTTCACAAGCCGTTAACTTTTTCTATGAAATTGTCAGCTTTCGATTCATGTGCAATTTATATATCAAATCGTTTGTTAGTATCGAAAAAACAATAACAAAATAGTCTCGTGGCTGACATATTTGTATGCTTATTATTTCGCTGCTCAACGCGCGTCACAGGTAAAAAAACTGTTATTCCTTATTATTTAAGCATCGTTAAATGTTCATAGGCTTATATTTTTAATAACATTTGTTTAAAGCGTGAAAATAGAAAAAATCGAATTTGTATATGTATCAGTATGTGTATGGCGATTCTGGCACTTGGGCGAGTAGTGGGGGTAACTCACTGCTTCAGCATCAGAGCAGCTCCTACTTTTTTCGCCACTGCCACCACTACCATCACCACTACTTCATGCATACTCTTTTCAATCAAGTGAATATTATTCTTTCGTCCTATTGTATGTAACGATGGATACATCTTCAAATGACACCTTTGTCAAAGTAAGTAACCAATTTCTGAATTCAAATATAGAAAAATATATTATTGAAGTATATCGTTGAATACAATGACTTTTAGTAATTTATCGATTATCTATGATAGTATAGGACGGCAAGTTTTTCCATAAAAAAATTTCAACGTGGTTTCACTGCATCATGTTATTTAAGCTTTTACGGTTTACCTATCCATGAAGTGGAAGGCAATCCTAACAGAAAGGTCTATTTTATGGTGACTGCATTTAATATTATAAACTACATTAGTATTATTATATGTTGATTCTTCAATATAATCGCCTTGTTGGGATAAAAATAACAATTTATTCAACAGACTGCACTTCGAAGCCCTTACAACTTCTTCCTGCAAAACGATCGGTATAGTATATGAATTAATTTTTATTCTCATATTATTTTCGTATTTAAACGCTTGTTTATTTATTTATTTCAACACGATTGATTTTTTATAAAAGAAACTCGCCAATTTATTTATTGATATCACAACTTTCCTTTCTGAAATTTAAAATTGGAATTTTCGTAAAATAAATGGTAGTGAAGTGATACCAAAAAAATGGTTGTTAGTTTAATGGACCCTTAATACGAAACTGTATACGTAATACATATTTAATTGAAGAGAGTTTTAGATTTTCCAAGTTGACGAGTATGTCTTATAAAGTCTTGTCAAGAGATTAGAAGGGCTATGGAGAGTTTGAAAACCTTTAATTTAGATGATAGAATAAAATAAACACATAGAATTTTGGATACATAAGGGTTGTGGAGAGTTTGGAAATTATTATATAATTTAAATGAAGAAGCTACCTTATACCTGCCTACCGTTTACCTACGAAAAGGGTATTCTGGGGGGGGGGGAGAGAGCTTTCACTGCATTTTAAAGGAATGCAATATATTTAATACATACATTATAGTTAATATCTATTAAATATATTATAAATATATAACTTTCAAGGTAGGATATAATTAAAGCATTTTAGCTGCTAACGTAGAATTTATTTATGAACAGCAATATATCGATGGCTGAGTGCAACAACCTCGTAACTCGCGAGTTGCTTGGAGAACCCCGTAACTCGGGAATTGCTTGGAGAACCCCGTAACTCAGGAGTATCTTGGAAAACCCCGTAACTCAGGAGTATCTTGGAAAACCCCGTAACTCAGAAGCGCATTTTCGTTTCTAAAATTTTGTAGTGGCAGGCCCGCGGGAAATTAAAAAATGTGATTCTAATTAAAAAAAGAGAAATAAATAAATAAGTGTTTCAAAGGGGGAGGATTATAAACATATATGTATTTATATGGATATTTGCAGTATGTGAAAAGGTACAGTCGGGTACAATTAAAACTTTGAATAATTGCGACTGCTGCCACATTCTGCGCATTCTAGCTGACGTTTGGTGACCGATCACGATGACGCCGTATTTACCGTGGGAGATTAGGCAACCATTCTTCGGGTGAATTGGGCGTTGCGTGATGGGTCACAAACATGCGCAGAACGTAGCGCCAATACGTTACTATTCAAAGTTTCAATTTAACCCTACGGTACATGAAATAGAATGGCATGATGTTCTTATATGCCATTATCACATGACAAATGTGCCCATAGTATGGGGTAATATCATGTTTGTCTAAAATTATTATGTAATTTAACAAGATTGTTTTACATCATGAAAACTTTTTCTTTTATTTATGGAAGCAACGAGCGGATGTAGAATCTACTCTACTTAGTAATTCAGTAAATGTGTTGCTATCCTTATTTCATTAAAAATCTATGTCGAGGATGATTATATACAATTATATATGAGATTTAAATTCTGTTGATTTCCATTCATTTAAAAAAAAATAGGACAAATTCTATCATGTAGAACGCAATTTTTTTTACGGAAAAACTTGCCGTCCCGTCCTGTCATAGATAGCGATGGATACCATCTTCAAATGATGCAAGGTTAACCAAAGTAACTTGTTAATGAAACACCGTTAGAAAATCTCTTAATCGATTTTACATTCTATATGTATTTATTACTGTCCTTAACCAATTTTTGAAGAATTCAAACTTAATCTTGCAATCATTCTAAGCTCGATTTTTGGTTATTTGTATGTATGTTTTACAAAACTCTGTTATTATTAGCGGAAGATTACAGGAAGTTGATTAAAAATAATTGTAACTATTATTACATATTAAAAAAATGTTATAAAATAAATTTCTGTGACTCAAGTTGGAAATTATATCAAGCTTAAAAATTTTAAATTAAAATTTATGTAGTTTCCAGTTTTTAGTTTTAAATCTTTATTTAATTAAAACATGGAATTCCAATTATTATTATTTGAGGCAATTGTTCTCACATTTTAATATACTGTTTTGAGTAGTACCGATTATAGGATAGTAAGACTATAAATTAACTATATTAAACATTTTATGATATTGTTAATTACACTGACATTTAGTAGTTCATCGATTATCTATGATAGGATGGGACGGCAAGTTTTTCCATAAAAAAATTGCTTTCTATATGATAGAATTTGTTCCTGTTTTTTTTTAAATGAATGTAAATCAACAGAATTTAAATCTCATATATAATTGTATATAATCATCCTCGACATAGATTTTTAATGAAATAAGGATAGCAACACATTTACTGAATTACTAAGTAGAGGAGATTGTACATCCGCTAGTTGCTTCCATAAATAAAAGAAAAAGTGTTCATGATGCGAAACAATCTTGTTAAATTACATAATAATTTTAGACAAACATGATATTACCACATATTATGGGCACATTTGTCATGTGATAATGGCATGTAAGAACATCATGCCATTCTATTTCATGTACCGTAGGGTTCAATTGAAACTTTGAATCATAACATATTGGCGCTACGTTCTGCGCATGTTTGTGATCCATCACGCAACGCCCAATTTACCGGAAGAATGATTGCCTAATCTCCCACGGTAAATACGGCGTCATTGTGATCGGTCACCAAACGTCAGCTAGAATACGCAGAACGTGGCAGCAGTCGGAATTATTCAAAGTTTTAATTGTACCCGACTGTACCTTTTCACATACTGCAATTTGGTCAAGTGTCTATATAAATACATATATGTTTATAATCCTCCCCCTATTAAACGCTTATTTATTTATTTCAAATCGATTGCTTTTTATAAAAGAACTTGCCAATTTATTTATTGATATCATAACCTTCTTTTGGTAAAATTAAAATTGAAATTTATGTAAAATCGAAGGTATAGGAGAAGTAACACTAAAGAAATGGTAGTCAGATCAACAGACCCTGAAGATGTTTACGCATTAATATTTTCATAGATAGGAATTCCTTCCCTTTATATATGACAGTTGCGTAACCTCCCAATAGAAATTCTGTAAAAACTTTCAACAATACTTAAACGATCAAAATACAACACTTTCACTAGCTTGTCACGTCACAAGAAAATTCTTTTCTTGTGTAACCTGATAGTTGTAAAATATAATTTAAAAAGTATGTCTATTATTTACTTACATAATCAAAAAATAAACTTGTGCTTACAGTTGACATAGCTTGACAGTTGCATAATTATTGTGTAAATTCAAAAATTGTAATAGAGATCAAGTGCGAATTCCGTAGAAACTTTCTGGAATACGTACACAATAAAATTACAACACTTTCACTAGCTAGTCACTTCGATCACATCGATTCCTTTCAATGCATAGATTTTCTTTTCTATCGATATACATAATAGAAAAAATCAATAATTTTTAATAGTCACTTCAACAACCGTAGAAACTTTCTTGCGTTAAGGTTCAAAATATTCTTAACACTTCACTAACTTGCACATCACTAGAAAATTCTTTTATTATTTTATGATTTCATCTGATAGTTGTATAAATTCCTTCCAATAAAAAATCTGAAAAATAAATTGTCTTAATCATGCCATTGAAAATAATTTATCTAAACACAGTTGAGTAAATTTACATATTTTTTTATTGTTAGTATATTGTATGACTAAACTAATACTTTTTCTTTAACACAGCATATGTTATTGTATTGGAAAATATAAAACGTCTGCATCTGCACATAAAAATGTCTGCTCGTCTGCATTTGCACACATATAAACTGTATACATACAACAGTATACGTAAAGCTGACGTCACACGATGACATACTTCCGCGGAGAACATTTTCTCCGGGAGAAGAATTTTCGTTGAGGAGTTTATGATCTCGAACTTTCACTTCACAATAACTTTTGATAGAAGCCACTTCACAAAATATGACCCTGAAATGATTGTGTAAGTTTTATCCCAAGCTTTCATTTGAGTGCTCATAATTGAGAAACATAGCTCTGAATGCGAAGAAAACTGTATACCTAGTTTCCAACAGGGCCTATGAGAAGATTATAGGGTCTGGCTAGTTCCCGACGGCGGCGTAGATACTGACGTACCTAATACTTGCCATCGTGGGGCTACCGCGCCCCTTGATTATACTTTTATCTATTGTAACTTGAAAGTTGTCATAGACTCCTTGCGACTAATTTATTTAATGAAAAATTAGTCCTCTTCAAGTTTCAGAGGATGCAAATAGTACAAGCAGCTACCAGAATATGGATCAGCGTCCTTTTTTTTAAGAGAAGTATATCTTCTGCTATCTAAAAGGTGAAGTGAACATATCAGGTGTCAAACCCATCAGTTAATGATACCATGAGAAATTTTAAGTTACTACCACTGACCAGTTTTGAAATATTAACATTTAAAAGTTTCAAAAGTAGAATATTCAAAACTGGTCAATGGTATCAATTTGAAATTTCTCATGTTATCCTTTCGAATGATAGGCTTGATAACCCATGTATTCTTTTAACCTTTTAGATAGCAGAAGATACATCTCGCTTGAGAAAAAGGCTCGCTCATCCATATTCTGGAAGCTGATTGTACTTCGTAGTCCCTGGATATTGGAAAGAACTAATTCTTCATTAAGTAATTTGGTCACAGAGACTCCATACCAAATTTCTGATTTATTGGTTGGACTAGCTTTGAGTATTTAAATTTTGAAAGCTTTAATTTTGGATTATTGCAAAAGCGGTCCAATAAATAATGCTTAAAATTGTGATGGAATCCCTGTGATTAATTGAACCGAACACGTTACCTTACTAATTAAGTATCAAACCTAGTGGCGTAGATAGTATGAACACTTGCGATTGTAATATTTGTAATTGTCTTTCTGATTTTGTAACTTTATAATATGTAAACATAATAAATCTTCTTGAACATTTATTATCAGTTCACTGAAACAGTTCTTAAATATAAAATTTTATTACACTTCATAAAAGTTGTCGAAGTTGAGATATTTAGTGACCCATTATTAAATGGATACATTTGATAGTTGTAATCAAAATAAAAAAACTTACGCTCACTATAAACCAGTTATTTTTCTAAACATAATTCTAAATTTTTGTCGAATAAAATACTTTTTTCACTTTATAACTTTCCTATATAACCTGACAATTGTGTGCATAACCCTCCCCCCCCCCCCCGAATGGAAATAGAAAATATCGTCTGAAAAATAAATAAAACCATTTCAACAAAGAATCAGTTTACAAAAAGTTTATTTATTTTGTATTGCGGTATATGAATATAAAACTAAATACTTATCTAATTATATACTATTAATCTGTTAATCAATATGTACAAATTTGACTTGATTATTGTTCATTGTTTTAAAACGACACTATTTTAAAATATTAAATTTATGTCATATTTCACACTATTTTATAATAATATGTTAAATTATTAATCAAAATATCCACGTTGATTATTGTAAATATAAACAATGTTTCACCGTGAAACATCGTCTGCGGTCTGCATCTGCGCATCATGTACACTATTTATCTATATTGATGCATGATGTCTATATTATATTATTACGGAAATACGTAGAGCTGACGTAATCGGATGAATTGTTCAGTTTTCATTTTTTTCTCTTGAGGAAAATCGAGGAGCCCAAAATTTCACTTTACAATATCTATTGATAGAAGCAATTTCAGCAAATGTGACCCTTATATGATCTTGTTAGTTTTGTCGTAGGATTTTGTTTGAGTAGTCCCATGTGACAAAGAAAGCTGTCAAAGTGAAGAAAACCGTAAGTCGAGTTTCGAACAATGCCTATGAGATGTATAATAGGTTTTGGCTATCGCCCAACGGCGGCGTACGTATAACTGACGTAACTGATATTAGCCATCGTGGCGCTACCGCGCCCCTTGATAATAACGTCAGACAAAAACGTTCGTGAAGAGCAAGTCTTTTAACTTATAGATATAATTTTTAAAGTCTCTAAGTTGTATATTTGTAATAAAATATGGGCACCGAAGAGTCGAAGTCGTGCTGTAAAATGATGCTTCGACGGCCGCAGCGAGGGGTGGGGTGCCATCGTAAGTGGCGTGCGCCTGTGCGGCGACGAGCGCGCGTACGTTTAAAGCTAGATGCTGAGTATTTTTTGTTTTTCTCAGCTTCTACTCCACTAAAAGGTTTGTTTAATAGCCTAAATTTACAATGTATTGTTATTATTATTAAATTCATGTATATTATACATATATATATACATACATATATACATATATACTCATTTTTGTACTGTATTAAATTGATATAAATTCAGCTGCTATTGTGTATGTATAAACAACATTATTAAAGTGTTCTAACGCCATCCAGTTAGACTAATAGCCTAAATTTACAATGCATTGTGGTTATCTTTATATTTATGGATATTATGTAGATGCACATACATATATACACAAATACATATTTTTTTACGGTATTAAATTGACATAAATTGAACTCTGACTTTATATTTTCTTGATTTACTTGTTTTCTGAATTGCTAGGTGTAATTATTAAAAATCGATTAATATTTCTGCATACCTTTCTGTTATTGGAAATAATATTTTGATCTCATGAACTGTCTATTTTTTCCACACCACCTTGAGGTAAATAGAAGGGCACGATTTTTTTCCAGTTGTAATAATTCAGTTGTACAAATCACAACTATTTTAAAAGACTATTTTTAAGAGTAGGAGAATGTACTAAACAAACAGTTCACTGAATTTGAACCTTGCCGCATTGCTTTTGGATAAATTCATCGGATGCGCCTTTCTCACAAAATAAACAAAGCTGCTCGAATTCAAAATTAGAACTTGATTCGGGTGATGAACGCGTTGCAGGTGAATTTGATTCATTACTTGATGAGTTTAAAAAAGACTTAATACTTTTATCTGAAGCATAATTCTTTGCACACGTTTCATTTAAGTTAATATTCTTATACCGAATTAATTCTAAATGTTTTAAGTCTTGTCGTTGGCGACTAGCTTTTAGAAGATTTTGTATACCTTTGCTTTGTACCGTCCGTAATGAAGGCTGAAGAATTTTATCGCAAAGTATATTTTTATCAATCGTACTATACTATTCCATCTTAGAATCAAAAGTGATTTTATGCAATTCAAACTAATGGTAAACTAGTACAAAAATATTAAATTAATTTTACAGAACTTAAAACTATTCACGTAAAGTAGTTCGGGTAGAGCTGATACCACGCCGAGCTGGTCCCACGCCACTTCCTCAGTCGATAAGATAGATTTTCTCAGTGGGTAACTCAGTCGATAAAAGTAGATCGCTATAAGGCGCCCGCCAGCAGCGCCACCCAGTCGCGAGTTCGCCAGCCCGCGAGTACGCCAGTCTCCCCACCCAGTACGCCAGCTTCCCCACCCGGTCGGTATGGCCCCAGCCTCCCCACGCAGTCACGAGTACGCCAGCCAGCGCCTCCTCACTCAGCCCGCGACCACAGCGCGTGAGTACGCCAGCTCCAGCACCATCAGCGCTAGCGCACGCCACCAGCGCCAGTCTCCCCACCCAGCCACCTCGCGTGAACCTGCGCCAGCTCTCGCCACCACATTACACCAGGATGTTAGATCAGGAAGTGAGGAGGAAATATAAACAGAAGCTATTTTTATGTTAAAAATTTTTTTATATTTCAAAAATCTACATCTATTTTATTGATTGATTAGAGTTTTTTATAACCTTCTTGTTTAGGACAAGAATGATTATTGGTTGAGTATGTACTAGTACACTTTTTCCAAACAGAATCTTTATTTTTCTGATCCTTAGATGTATTATTATCCAACTTGTCATAAGCATGCTTTCCGGGAAAAGAGTATGTGTTGCTAGAATACTTAATTTGTTAATTTGTTAATTGTCTCAATATTAGTTGTAAGTGTTCTCAACTTTTCATCAATCTCATCTCTATGTAACTCAACTATTTCATCTAATTTAGATATTTCGGTTTGTAAATCAGATTTTACAGCTTGAGTAACACTGTGTAGAGTGTTTAAATTTACAACGTCGTTTAGTTCTTTAGGATCTACTACATTGCACAATCTCTTGTCTTCTAAACTATACTGACAATCAGCAGTGAGTTTATATCCAATGTCGGGAGGTCATTTGAAGGTATTCAAATGTCGTCCGAATACATCGACATTCATCATGAATTAATATTCAAATCCTTTATTATTGTAGCAGTCAGAACTTGACATTGATTTTTTGTAAGAATCAAAATTATTTTCAAAACCATATTGCTGTTGTTGTTTCGAATCGTTGTTAGTTGTTGTATTATTTTCTGAGCGAGGAGAAGTTTTTTCATTCAATTTTTCCGACTCGACGAGAAATTGATATTCCTCTCCTTTCTGATTCTTCCACGAAGATCCCTTTTTATCCATTTTACGCTGTGTTGTCTCAGCTCTGAATAATTCCCCTAGTTTTCCAAAGGTGGGTCCAATATTCACTTTTTTTTTGTTTCTTTACTTCAAAAATAAAATCAGAATCTTTTATAGCCTTGTAATATTTCTACTGAGTTGAGCTGGATTTACCATCATCTTTCTTTTTCATTTGATGTTTATTCGCAGACTCGCTACTGTTACTTTGACCCATGATTGCTGCCCTAATACTAACTAATTAGTTTTTCATACAAGCTTTATATAGTTTCATACAAGTTTCTTTATATCACCACTTATAGGATTGTATGTGACAATACTATGTAATAATATGTGATCATGTAAAATTAAGCAATACGCTGTAGTATTCGCAGATACATTATTTTTATATTCAAATTTGAGACGGACATCTACGGCTGCCTGTTTGAGAGACTCATTTTGTTTGGAACAATCAATGACGATGAGAGGTGCTAAATCTTTAAATACTTGTTTACTCAAAAGCGGATCTAATATTGAGCTTTCAGGGTAATATACATTTTGAAAATTTGTGTACAGGTTTCTGTACGGTTAACTCTGAGAGTTGAGGAAAAGTTTTACATTACTTATATTACAATGATCAAATAAGCTAGCATTAATTGTGCGTATTGCTTTTCTTCCTGTCTGAAAGCCGAGAATGATGAAGCGTGGTTTATCCAATTGATTTGATGTTTTCACTGTCCAAACATGCTGTCATGTTGTTGGAAGAACTGGATACTTGTACAATTCCCAAGAAAACTCATAGGAGTGGGTGCATCTTTATGAAGGTAGTTGAATAATTGTATTTTTCGCCGATCTGATAGTACGACGTAAGGCATTAGCCACTCTATACGAGCGAGTTTAATTTTAAAGTTTTCGTATGAAGCGGCTACTCCCTGTACTGCTATAGACTGTTACACAACATCATTGAAATCACTTCTCGATCTTGTGAGAATGAGTTCGTGCTTTACATTTGCTACAATTTTGTGATAGTCTTCGGCGAAGCCAAAAATCAATGACAGAGGAATACTGACATCAAAGTTTTCATTCTCATCTATTATTTTTCCCAAATCAGAAGCGGCAGTCCAACCAGAATTTTCAAGATATTTTAACTGACTTGGGGAGAAAGAATTGTAACCTTTCATCAAATTTGTTATAGCAATAGTCTTACAGCGATGGATCTCAATCGCGTTCATCTCATATCGAATTTCCTCAAAAAGATGGTTGATGGCATTATTTACAAAATAAGTTGCTGTTAGAACACGACCAACTGCTTTAGTAATCTTACCACAAATGTGTAGCGAACTTTTAGATGGTAGGATACACAAATCTTGATGTTAAATTGCTATTCGAATTTCATCGGTATTATTGAATGCGAGTGATATGTATGGTTGATGCGCGTGAACTTCATAATGCAAAACAGACTCGTCAAAGACAACTGGAACTTGTACATTAAAAATTTCCTCCATCTTTCACACAACAGCAGCAGATAAATGTACAACTTATTTTTTCAATTTTATTTTTTTTCCTCTTCTTGCTCCACCACCACCACGCAGTACTTTGAGACCAAGAATTTGTAGAAACTGCAGATTTTGACGTGTTAAGGGGTTATAACAGTGTTAAAACCTGAAAAAAGAGAAAAATTGTTAGTGTTGTAAAAAATTAATAAATATATGGGTGCTCTAAAAACTATATTTTTGCTTTCAAATACAAGTATTATTAATCACTTTTATGCACAAATAATATGCATAAAGTGAGTGTAACATTTAAAAACAATTAAAGGTATTTGCTTACCAAAAATCATGATTTTCATCACTTTTATTTACTTGCCGCATGTTTCTGATGGAACCGTACCATCAATCGTGATGAATCAAAGTGCCAAATCTTTATTATGAGTCTGGTCTCAGACTAAGTGGAACAGATTCTTGAAAAACACAAAATTAATATAATTAATAAAACATGTATTGCCAATATTAGTAATTATAGTGAATGTTACATATGTAAACATACGTAACATTCACGTTGAACTTACCTTTGCCAATTCTGCTCCACTCAGTTTGTAACCATACTCATAAAGAAGGTTTCCCACTTTGGTTCATCATGATTGATAGTACGGTTCCTTCAGAAAGCTGCGGCAAGTACACAAAAAGCATCAAAAAACTAAATTTGAGTAAAAGGCATTTAAAGTTTATAATGTAAATCATTCAAATGAACTCAGCTATACCTACAGAAAACATCCGGCATACCTTGATTTGCTTTTGGTACTCAAATATACATACAATAAAGTATATTTGATGGTACGCGCTTGTCATGCTGTGTGATAATAGCATTTAGAAGCTAAAAATAAAATAAAAATTATCGTTAGCTATTCATAATCAAGTTATGTTTATGAATTACAGTTACATACAATACTTACCATTATTAAATACACTTCAAGTTCTTAAAAAGTATGCAAAATAATACTTCAGGCAGTCAATATAAGCTCCCATTTTGCTGGCTTGCACCCGTATACCTAAAAGTAAAAAATAAACCAACAAAGAAAAAGCTCATTATGAACACTGTTATTACTAATTAGTTTCCAATACTTATCTGAATAATTTTTCTACTCTGCAGAAGCTCTTGCACTTTTGCAACACCACTAAGGTTATAAGCATTGCTACAGCAGCTAGCAGACTAACTGCACTGATCTAGTGTCTTGGATGAAAAACAGCTGTTTGGCTGCTTTCTGCTGCTTTACAAAAAATTCTACTCTACCGATCAAACAGAAATCTTCATTCTCGACCAGACGCTGTGAGGCACAACCTATTCGAGTGGCAAATTCAAATTTGTTGAATGCCTTTACTTTAACACATTGAGTTTAGTAACATAAAATCACACATAGAAAAATTAATTTTACAGATTTTATATATTTTACGGAAATAAAGTAATAACTCTTGAGAAAAAAACGGTTTGTAAAACGGTTTTTAAGTCATATTTTCAGTAAGATTTCTCATGAAATTACTCTGTAAAAAGTGGGTTAGAACAATCCTTTCCACAAGTTTGGCCTAATTAAAATGTTTAAAAATCACGATTTTTCAAAAATTTACTTGAAACAGATTTGTTAGTTTTTTGTTGATATCTTCGAGGAAAATTTTTTTAGCCAAAAACGGCTTTGAGGACAATATTCTACAGACTATTAACTATGAAAAAAGTGAATAAAAAAATGGGTATTTTCAAAATTTTAACACTGTCATAACCCCTTAATCGATTGACTCGTTTGCCACTGACTGGCTGACGACATGCTGTGTCGTTAATATAGCTTTTCTTTGCATTGAAAACGATACCCATTTTAAACGCTCTTTAGATGCAATCAAACTGTAATAACTTCTCCTCGGAGATTAATTAAATCACCATCTTGATCTACTATTAGCAATTGTAAGTGATCAATCACTTTCGCAGATATTGGTAAGTATATTACTAGCAAAGATCGCTCGCTTCGCTCGCGATATTCAGTACGCTTTATACACAATAATGAATCATAAATTTTTATAAAACAGTATACATCTCTTATCTAAAACAATGAATTCAACATTTTTTATAAGTTAAAATTATTAAAAATCAATAGAATTAAAAAAAGTAATTAGCTTAACATTTATTTAGTAAAGAAATGGTTGAAAATTTTGAAAATATAAAAAATTTAACTAACTTATAAATTAATAAGAAGTTTTATCGAATTTTATTATATATATATATATATATATATATATATATATATAATTACAAAGTGTTTTGTTTAGCTATTTCTTTAGGGGCTAACATAATAAGTTATATTGTAGAATGATAAATGGTCGGAATTATATTCATAATTATTGGGAGGCTTCTATGGCCCAAATAAAACTTTTGATTTTAGTCTGGATCGCCAACTAAACAATTATAATACTGTATATGCGTATTGTATAGTATTCGTATTTCTCTAAAATAACTTTATTTATATATTATATCGTACTTGAGTATAATAGAAAATTGTCATACGTTGTATTAAGGTTTTGGGTCGTTCAATAATATATGAAAACTTAAAATTTATAAATAATAAATTTTATAAAACACTATTAATTATTTAAATAAAATGTTTTTTAAAATAATTCCTATGATTATTTTAAATTATTTACTCATATAATATATGATATTTCAAAATCACAGAAGCTTGGGGTGTGTTGTGGCATGGTTTTGTGGGTTTGAAAAATACATAAGAAATTATAATTTTTATAAGTTAATAATTTAATTAGTAATAAATTTTATAAAGCACTATTAATTATTTAATTAAAATGTCTTTTAAAATAGTTCTTATGATTATTTAGAATTATTTACTTATATAATATATCATATTTCAAAATCACAGAAGCTTGGGGTGTGTTGTGGCATGGTTTTGTGGGTTTGAAAAATATATAAGAAATTATAATTTTTATAAATTAATAATTTAATTAGTAATAAATTTTATAAAGCATTATTAATTATTTAAATAAAATGTCTTTTAAAATAATTCTTATGATTATTTAGAATTATTTACTTATATAATATATCATATTTCAAAATCACAGAAGCTTGGGGTGTGTTGTGGCATGGTTTTGTGGGTTTGAAAAATATATAAGAAATTATAATTTTTATAAATTAATAATTTAATTAGTAATAAATTTTGTACCATTTTCTAAAAAAAATACTTTGAAATTTTTAAATTAATTTTTAAAAAAAGAAAAGAAATTGGCATTTTTCATGATTTTGCTTTGTTATTGAGCTAAAAAATGCTGAAAATGTCAACGCACATGAGTCATTCCACGGGATACTGGGAACTTCTGGGGGCCCCGACTACCGAAAATTTTTGGGTAGGGCACACTTACCAGACCTATTTTTTCTGATTTCTGGGA
Source organism: Philotrypesis tridentata (assembly GCA_018906965.1). Classification (NCBI taxonomy): domain Eukaryota; kingdom Metazoa; phylum Arthropoda; class Insecta; order Hymenoptera; family Pteromalidae; genus Philotrypesis; species Philotrypesis tridentata. The sequence goes on from JACCIB010000127.1 coordinate 173,979, forward strand.
CCCCTCCGAATAAGAAACCGTGCGAGCTGCATCATTATCGGTTGCCACCCGGGTTTCCGATCGAAAAAACGCAAAAATGTTTATACATTTTCTTTTGCTTTTTTACTGTCGAGAGTATTATTTGTGTACTGTGAATCCTATGGGACTTGGCGCTATACTTTATATATACAGAACGAAAGTGCAGCTCAAGAGCTTTAAATCGAGCCCAAAATTTTTAAAATCGGATGTTCCGGTCACGAGTTACACAGGCTTCAATACTGCTAACTCTTTATAGGGCTCTCGCGAAACTAATCAATTTTCACTTTTTTTTTTAAATTCTCGAAACTTTTGATCCAGTGACTCGATTTTAAAGTTTAATAGCTTAAATTAAAGCTCTTTTCCTCAACTTTTCGATTTTTAGGTTCAAAATTGATTTTTCTTATCTATTGAGCTATATATATGCGTTCAGAAAAACAATCCGCTTTAGAAGCATATATATAGATCAACAGATAAAAAAATTTAAATTTAGACCTAAAAACCAAAAAGTAGAGGAAACGAGCTTTAATTTGAGCTATCAACCGTTAAAATCGAAGCATTGGATCGACAGTAATAGGGATTTGAAGAAAGGAAAAAATGTCTGGTTTTTGCAAAAATCGAGCTATTTCGTGAAAGTCAAACCAAACGACTTTTTTCAAATGGTCATAAATTTTGATCGAGTGATTCGATTTTGACGTTTAATAGCTTAAATTAAAGCTGTTTTCCTCAACTTTTTGAATTTTAAGTCAAAATTTAAATTTGATATATAGTGAGCTATATATATGCTTTCAAAGAACCAATCGGCTTTAGAAGCATATATATAGCTCACTACAAAAAAATATTTGTAACAACAATAAAGCTGAGGAAAACAGCTTTAATTTAAGCTATTAAACGTCAAAATCAAATCACTCGATCAAAATTTATGACCATTTGAAAAAAGTCGTTTGGTTTGACTTTCACGAAATAGCTCGATTTTTCCAAAAACCAGACATTTTTCCCTTTCTTCAAATCCCTATTACTGTCGATCCAATGCTTCGATTTTAACGGTTGATAGCTCAAATTAAAACTCTTTTCCTCTACTTTTTGGTTTTTAGGTCTAAATTTAAATTTTTTTATCTGTTGATCTATATATATGCTTCTAAAGCGGATTGTTTTTCTGAACGCATATATATAGCTCAATAGATAAGAAAAATCAATTTTGGACCTAAAAATCGAAAAGTTGAGGAAAAGAGCTTTAATTTAAGCTATTAAACTTTAAAATCGAGTCACTGGATCAAAAGTTTCGAGAATTTAAAAAAAAAAGTGAAAATTGATTAGTTTCGCGAGAGCCCTATAAAGAGTTAGCAGTATTGAAGCCTGTGTAACTCGTGACCGGAACATCCGATTTTAAAAATTTTGGGCTCGATTTAAAGCTCTTGAGCTGCACTTTCGTTCTGTATATATAAAGTATAGCGCCAAGTCCCATAGGATTCACAGTACACAAATAATACTCTCGACAGTAAAAAAGCAAAAGAAAATGTATAAACATTTTTGCGTTTTTTCGATCGGAAACCCGGGTGGCAACCGATAATGATGCAGCTCGCACGGTTTCTTATTCGGAGGGGTCCCAGAAATCAGAAAAAATAGGTCTGGTAAGTGTGCCCTACCCAAAAATTTTCGGTAGTCGGGGCCCCCAGAAGTTTCCAGTATCCCGTGGAATGACTCATGTACGCTGATTTTCGAAATTTTCAATCATCTACAAGAGCCCATATCTCAAAAACTAATTGGGTCAGGTCAACTTTTTTTAACATGATTCGAAGCGCATTGATAAAAGCAATGTATCCATGTTTTCAAAATACGTTTTCACCGTATAGTTTTGCCAGGATCGAGGATTCTTTACAGGTGTGATTTTTACGATTTTATTCTCTTAATATAATGTAGATGTAATATGGTGAAATTGTACAGTATTTTATTGTCTTTCCAAATTTGTGCGGAAAGTTACCCTCATATACTATAATTTTTACCAGTGATAGACCTGTTCTGCTAAATGCTAATTTTATAAAAATGTGTATTTTAAGTATAAATATTTACAACAAAATATAAAATATTTTTGAAAAATCAAATATCTCGCTTCCGTTTTTTATGAAAACCGAAGATCTCGTCTCCATTGTATAGCTGAGTTGAAAACATTCGATTTCGTTAATTCATTAATTATTGAATTATTTAATTATTTGATTAAAAAAACACAGATCTAACAAGTATCGTATAACATTATATGAAAAATCGAATAACTCGCGTCCTTTTTTTATCGATAAAATGGATCAATTTTCAGATTTAGAAAAAAATTACGTACGTACGTACGCTGATTTTCGAAATTTTAAGTCATCTTCAAGAACCCATATCTCAAAAACTAATTGGGCCAGGACAACTTACACTTTATAGAAAATAATGAATGATAAATTTTTATAAAACAGTATACATATCTTATCTAAAACAAAGAATTCAACATTTTTTATAAGTTAAAATTATTGAAAATCAATAGAATTAAAAAAAGTAATTAGCTTAACATTTATTTATTAAAAAAAATGGTTGAAAAATTTGAAAATATAAAAAATTTAACTAACTTATAAATTAATAAGAAGTTTTATCGAATTTTATTTATATATATATATATATATATATATATATATATATATACATGATTACAAAGTGTTTTATTTAGCTATTTGTTTAGGGGCTTACAAAATAAATTATATTGTAAAGTGATAAATGGTCGGAATTGTATTCATACATTACCAAATATATAAAAAAACGGATTGACAAAATCAATTCAAATGCACAATATCAACGTTGCAATAACGACACAAATTTTAAAAACATTGTTACTTTACCCTATGTCAAAGGGTTTTACGAACAAATGCAACATTCTTTAAAAGAAAAATTTATTACGATAGTGCCGAAAATACACAATCATATGTGTAATATTATAGTTAAAAGCAAAGACACAAGAGAAAAACAATTAGAAAAGAATGTTGTATATAAGTTGCAATGTAATGATTGTAAGGCTACATATGTGGGCCAAACCAAGAGAAGTGTGCGTACAAGTATTGAGGATCATAAAAAATCTAAAAACAACGTCATACATGAACCCAATACTAAATTCAATCATAATTGTTTGATTAAAAAAACACAGATCTCACGAGTATCGTATAACATTATATGAAAAATCGAATAACTCGCGTCCATTTTTTATCGATAAAATGGATCAATTTTGAGATTTAGAAAAAATTTTATTTACGAATGTATAGCGCAATGGAAAACATTTAATTTCATCGAACCATATTTGTAATTTTTTGTTCCTTTCATAGAAAAAAAGCACACTTTCCAAGCACTTACGTACGTACGTATGTACGTACGTATTCATGAGGTAAGTACTAATAAAATCATATTGCAAAATTTTTTTACTTTCATTGACAGAAGAATTGATTCTTTGTTAAGCATTTATTATTTTTAGTTTTAGAAAATTTAAGCTTTTCGTAAGAAGTTAAATAGAAATCATAATGACCAGGTAATTATTAATTTATTTTTATTCATCAAATTTTCTTAAGCAAAAATATTTTAATGTATTTAAAACAGTATAGAAAGTGTTCTTTAAATTAATTTTAAATAAAAATTTGTTAGAATTAGTAATCAAAGTTTACGTTTGTATTTGGGGAATAACTATTATTAAGTCAGCTGTTTATAGTAATGTAGCTTGCGGTTTTGGAAAAAAAGATGAAGATGAACATACAGATCAGTGGACAGTTTATGTGAAGTCTTAGAGGAATGGAAATATATATCAGCTTATATGGAAAAGTACTTATATGAAAAATCGAATAACTCGCATCCGTTTTTTATCGATAAAATGGATCAATTTTGAGATTTTGAAAAATTTTTTTTACGAATTTGTAGTGCAATAAAAAACATTCAATTTCATCGAACCATATTTGTAATTTTTTGTTCCTTTCATCGAAAAAAAACACACTTTCCAAGCACGTACGTACGTACGTACGCTGATTTTCGAAATTTTAGGTCATATTCAAAAGCCCATATCTCAAAAACTAATTGGGTTAGGTCAACTTTTTTTTACATGATTCGAAGCGCATTGATGAAAGGAATGCACCTATTGTCTCAAAATACGTTTTTACCGCATAGTTTTGCCAGGATCGAGGATTCTATACAGGTGTGATTTTTACGATTTTATTCTCTTAATATAATGTAGATTTGTTTAGGAACTTCGATTATCTTGTAGCCAGATGGTACGGCAGAAAAAAATTCATGTATTGTATGAACTATTTGCTGATTTATGTATGATCCTGTTGTATTGTTACATTCGACTCACAAAGCGTTTACTTTGAGAATGATTACAGGTAAGTCTGAATCATGACTTATATAGGGTTTCAAAATTCTGGGAGTGAAGCCTAGGAGACGAGCAATAGAGTCTTGCGGTCGAAAATCTAATTCATGACTGCACTCGATCGAACAGCGCAATGTATTACTGTTCGGCTTGATAGTAATTGTTATACCTCGAGCATCGAAGAGTCCTTGTAGTGTTCGCTCAATATCTTCAATCTCATAACTGCCACTAAGAATTTCAACCACTTCTTGGCCAACATAAAACTTGTTACAGTTTACATCAATGTTTGCTATAGAATTAAAAGTGAGTAGTTCAACAAGTCCAATATTATACTGTTTATCACTATCCAGTTCTATGGGAGGAAAATAGTGTATTTCAAGGATTGAGGAAGTGCCTGAAAGGCTGAGCGTCATCGACTCTGCAACCATCGTGAGTAGACTAATTTCAATTATCGAATCGGTTTCTTTTTATACAGTATGAAATTAACCTTGCGATTAAGCTCATTGCAAAGAAATTTGAGACAAAGATGACCACAGTCGTAAGTTGAAAATGCTTGATAACTTTGATAATCGTACTTAAATTGAGGTACATTCCAATAGTTCATGAGATCGAGAGGCGGTTGCAAGTCTCCGAAACTATCAAAATACACAACGTCGTTACTAATTTTGCGATAAGCTACCCAATGCGTGCCGGATCCACTTGCATTATCTAGATTGATTATTGCTGATTCGTTGATTCGAGAACCATTTGAAGGTAAGACATTTCGCATAAAAACTCCTCGAAAATGTGCTATTTTCATTAATTTGGCATACTTCAGTAGATCGTAGTCAGTTAAGGCACGTTTTGGTAGTGTTGTTTCAACGAAGTTTTCTTTTTCTTCCTCCTCTTCTTCTTTTACTCTTCAAAGAGATTCCGAATCCTTTATGATAAGGTTTCAAGAACAGTCCTTTACCAAGCATCGATTTCTCAACTTTCCCATCATGTCTTTTTTGTTCTTCCATTTATTTCTTAGCAGCGTTTGCTCTATTTATTGCTTGAGCTATTCCAGCTGCTCCTCCTGCAAGTGATCCTACTGCACTAAGACTAGCAAAAAGCGGTATGAGTGCTGGAAGAAAACCACCTACTTTGCTAGGTATGGATAGTATGCGTGGAGCGGCAACTTTACTTTTTCCACCAACTTTTTTCACTTGCTCTCGAGCGGGTTTAAATTCTGATTTAATCATTGAGCGAGAATCATTGCCAGCAATGGCAGATTTTTATAGTATCTAGACTAATTTGTTTAATGTAATCTTCTTTCCACGCATTTTTCGCTTTGAAATTCTTTTACAGCCTCCAATATCTATACCAAACTTTGACTTTAACTTCATAGCACCGGCTACAGCAGCGGCTGCTGCTTTTTCTTGCAATCTAGCGTTTTTAGATTTCACTCTGTTCCACGCTTTCTCTACTAAAATTTGATCAGCAGCGTTTCACTCTTGAATGTTGTCCCGATTCTTTGAGTAAGCAACATCGTGTTCCCTACAAGCAACGTCTAGAGGATTGATTCCAAGATCACCACGAGCTAAACGTTTTGCTAGTTTGGTGCCTGGACCACAGTACTTATAGCCAGGCAGATGAAGTTCAATAGGTAATTTATTTATCAGTGTATTCACAAAACCTGAACCTTGTTTTCTTTTTCTTTGCATGATGGTTTCTCGAGAAAAGCTCACGCGAGACTAACTGAAAAACTATAAATGCTCATATTTATAATATTTTGAGTTAGTCGTACTCGAGGGGTAGAATGGATCTGAAGAAGCAGTCAGCAAAACTACCAGTGATAAATTTCGATCTTTTGACGCAGCAACAACAGCAAAAAATACAGCATCGTCATGGAAAATTGTTGCCAAACAGTATAAGAGCAGTATTTTGTGGACCATCGAATTGTGGAAAAACGAATGCTCACCTATCTCTCATCATTCATCCTAATGGTTTAAAATTTGAAAACATTTACGTATACTCAAAATCTCTAAATCAACCAAAATATTAATTTTCGAAAAACTTCTTGAGCCTCTCGATGGCATTGAATACTTTGCCTTCGGTGAACATGAGCTTGTCGTTTCACCCGATGAAGCTCGACCAAACTCAATTTTCATATTTGATGATATTGCCTGTGAAAAACAAGATAATGTCTAAGCCTTCTATTGCATGGGTAGACATAAAAATGTTTATTGCTTTTACTTGTGTCAGTCGTATGCACAAGTTCCAAAACACTTAGTGCGTGACAATGTAAACTTGATGGTAATTTTTCGACAAGATCATATGAATTTGAAACATGTTTATATTGATCATGTTAACACTGATATGAGGTATCAACGCTTCAAAGATATTTGTTCAATATGTTGAAATGATGGCAACCACAGCTTTCTCATTATTGACAAAGATCGTAATACGGATGATGGTCGCTACAGAAAAGGATTTGGTCAATTTGTAATAAATATACAGAATACTGAAAATGTTTAGCATTTAGTTGTGATACTTCAAACCATCAAGAAGTCAAACTTTAACCAGCAAACGGCAGTCCTACGCAAAGTTGAGAAAGCTAGAAATGCTGTGAAAAGAAAGTATGATTTATTAAAATTACATAAATTCGAAGTGGAAAAAAATTTGAGTGACTCGTTCCGGCCAATTGTGAAATCGTTGGAAAAGCTTGTAGATGTAACTGAAAATAAAATAAAACAAGAAATAAGTCTGTAACCTCCTCTTCCTGAGATCAAGAAAGAAGCGAGAAAAAAGAAGAGAATTAAAAAGCTAGAATGAATCGTTATAAAAAGTGATGATGATAGCATTGACCATGAATCTAACGATGTCCGAGAATCAGCTTTTGAGTCACCTCTTAGCGACTATTTAGCAGATGATTCCGAACTGAAAAAAACTATCATTAGAGATGATGAAAAATTAAGCGACACTGCTAATGAAAACCTGAAAATTTTATTTAGCGGAGACTTAAAATCTTTAGATACATTATATGGAGTGCGGAAAATGCGTGATGATTCGCTAATGATTGGAAATACTCCAATAACTTTTCATACAGATAAATTTATAGTTGGTGATAAAGAGTATGTAAAAGCTCCAGGTCTAATAGAGTTACTATTTAAGAAACAACCTAACCATACTTTAATCACTGATGCTAATAAAAAAAATTACGCTACGATTTTGAAGGATGCGAATGCACACAAAAATATTATGATGCATCTGAGAGTATTCGAGAAACAACAAGTGAAAAGTATACAAATTACATAAGTAAAATTTTAAAGCTTTGGCCAGCTAAAATTGGAACTGGCTTATATAAAATAGCACAAAGTCACATCCATACAGATTACCGCTACTGGGACGATCCAAACGAACTTGCAGACCGTTTGAGATTACTTGTAGCAGCAACGTCCGCTGGTAATAATAATCATGTTAGTCAATCGTTGAGGAACTTCGTGAGGCTGAAATCATCGCTTCAGTATCAAAATGAGCATTGATGTGTTCGGACGACGTCTTGTTCACGCTGACGTATTAGGAAGACCTCCTGGAATAGGATTCAAGCTGACTGGTGATGGAAATTTTGATTTAGAGAATCGAAAGCTATGCAATGTAGGTAATACTACTGATTCAAATGATGCTACAACTTTGAAGTCTGTGAGAAAAACGATTAAGAATAAAAACGAAAAAGTTCTTAAAACTGTTCGAGAAACTGAAAGTACTCTGAATAATAAAATTGAAAGGATTGAGTCTGATATTGTTAAGATAAACGATATACTGTTAGATCTGCAAAAGAAAGTGCACAGCGTAAACTCTACAGAATATAAACGGTTAAATCAAAAAAAGAAAAACTGAATGCTGCATTAGTGGATGAACTTCATAAGGCTGCAAGACGTAATTATCACCGTCGCTCATTTCTCGTCAAAGATATTAACGAAACATGGCAGGCAGATTGTATCGAGATGATTCCTTATGCCAAACAGAATAAAGGTTTTAAATACCTTCTTATAGTCATTGATGTGTTTTCAAAGTACGCTTGGGCTGTACCAGTCAAAGAGAAAACTGGAGAATTTGTAAGTGAAGCCATGAAATCAATTCAACTGAAAAAAAGAGTACCCAAGAATTTACAGACAGATCGAGGAAAAGAATTTTACAATAAAGATTTTCAAAAATTGATGAAAAGTTATAAAATTCATCTGTACTCTACATATAGTAATCTTAAAGTATCAATTTGTGAACGTTTCAATCGTACACTAAAAAACAAAGTGTGGAAGTTGTTTAGTCTACGTGGTACCTACAAATGGCATGATATTTTACAAGACTTAACATTAGAGTATAATAATAGCCAACATCGAACAATTGGAATGAAACCTGCTGAAGTGAATAAAGACAAAGTGAAACGTATAATAAACAGAATAAAAAAATCTGATAGAAATGTTTCAAAACGAGCTAAATTCAAAATTGGTGATCAAGTACGTGTTAGCCGAAATAAGGGAGTTTTTGATAAAGGATATACACCTAATTGGTCAACTGAAGTTTTCACATTAAAGCAAGTTTTAAACACAAAACCCTATACTTATCATTTGAAGGATTATCAAAACCAACCATTAGCTGGAGGATTCTACGAAGAAGAACTTCTCAAAACTAAATATCCTGATATTTACTTGGTTGAAAAAGTTTTGAAAAAAAAGGCAATAAAGTTTTTGTTAAATGGCTAGGTTTCGACAATACTCATAATAGCTGGATAAATAAGACTGATAATTTTACAATAAAGAAAATAAAAAGTAACTGTTTATTGTTTATTTATTTCATTCAACTTTTTTATAAGTATAGGCATAATAATTTTATTTATTTGTGCAATTCTTCTTGCGAAACCTATTCGATCACGTGCAACCTGCTGCCACTTTCCACGTCGAGCTTCACGATGTGCAAATTTCCATTTGTGCATAATATGAATGGTTGGCTTGTCATTGAAGCGAACGCGCTTTATCCTGGAATTATCGGTTTCTAAATATTTATGTAAATTTTATGTGTTCGTTTATTTGAACTTACCCATTTGTAGTTATTTTGTAGTGTCACCAAGCAAGTGTATCGGTACTATTCTTTAGAAGAAATCTCTTGTCATCGTAAGGGTTGAGTGCAACTTTTTGCTGTCGAATAATTTGCACATTATGAAGCTTTGATCTTATAGCATACTGCTCGCGACTCTGAATGCTCGAATTTTTCAAACATTCCAAGTAGTCATTAAAGTCAATGGTTTTCTGCACAACTGAAGCCTTGATACCCTTAACCTTTTTCATACAATCTTTATTATTCATAAGTGTGCTATACATTTTGCTTCTCATCCCAAGGAACTCTGTGAGAATCTGTCCATTACACTCATCTTTCATTAGTCCAACAATTTTTTTGTTCATGTGTGGCATATTAAACATATTGTCTACAGGATAGTCTAATGTATCAAACTTGTGAATATTTCGTTTCATATCTTCATAAAAATCATCTTATTTAATGGCATAAATGAGACTATCAGTATCTCTATAAAGTACTTTACAATTATTTTTATACTTTTTTCGCATATAGTTATAATGAAATTCGTACATGTGTGTCTTTGAGAAATCTAGAACTGTAAGTCCAACATAAATTGGTTTATTCATCAATATATCAGTTTTATTCATTTGTATAGCAACTAAATTCTCATTAAATATTTCACTGCTGTGAGAGGTTGGACTTGAAATTTGAGACTAAATCCCATATCTTCCATCGTATTTACTCATAAGTTTCACTATTACTCGTTTTCTAACATTTTCCATAGTTTTACCAAATACAGCATTATTCATTAATTTAAAAAAAATTTTTTCAAATTCATTTTTTGCGGCTGATCTCTGACTGCTATTTAAATCAATGTATAATTTAAGCCAAGGTGATTATTTGAATTTCAGAACTCTATGAATTTTGCGAAGTTGTAAGCCATGCGAAAGAGCCTGTTTTAGAGCCACATAATGAATCACATAATTTCTTTTAGATTCGAGAGTAGCCAAGAGTTTTTCAAGCTTCCATCCTCGTGGTTTCACATGTTCAGGACAGAATGGCAAGTCATTGTGATCGTCATGTATACTATTTGGATAATCTAAATCGACTTCGAGAATAAAACCGTATGGATCAGTAGAGCTAACACTTGATAAATTGAAACAATCTAAATTGTCAAGCCATTCAAACTCATCGTTTGGAAGATACTGTGAAAGACTGTGCCCGTACAAATTATTCGCATCTAAATAAATTAAGAACTGATTTTCTTCATCTTTATTGTATTTATCAAGCATATATTTATGATTCGATGCCGCATAGCAATTTGAACATTGACTTAAACCACCCCTGACTCCACGCTCTACAAACAGCAACACATCTATATCAGTTAACAGCTTTAAGTTTATTCCAGTATACTTGAGCATTGCATCCCAAGAAAAGCCTTGAGTTGTGTAATAATGATCTCGAAATCTTTGATCTCGAAAATTCTTGAAAACATCAGTTAGCAGCAAGACATCAGTTTTCAAATAAAGATCAGAATATTCACCAAGTGTATTAATATTGAATGTATTCCACACATTCTGAGCATGCTCATAATCCTGATCGGATATATGTGAGTCGTTAAGTATACTAAAAAACTCATCTTTTTCAGGCAATTTATCCTCGTCCAACTTTTCCCACGAGCTAATATACTCGTAGGGTAAAACACCTTTTCTTGTCAAGAGATTAATTTTTTCACTGTTGAGGTTGTTAAATTCTTTATTAACAATATTGTAATCTTTTAGATACGACGCCAGTTTTTCTAATGAAGAAGTCATAAATCTGAATGAATCTAAAAATCTAAATTTTATTGTGCTATTTTCTACATGTAACATTGTATTTGTAACATCTGTTATGATAAAATGTGCATCATAACCACTCAAATTATGAAAGATAACTGGTACTATTTTGGAATCTTGATAGTTTAAATTACATGCAGCGTGTACTGGTCCTCGATATTTTCCCGTGAGATGGTAATGATCACGAACTTTTATATTGTCATTTGAAAAATTCTTTCTACAAATATGACATGTATTTGAATTGTAATATTCAATCATTTCATCTTGAGTTAAGAATGGCATTGGTATAGGATTTTCATATAAAGTACTTATTTGCTCTTCAATAACTTTTAACTCTTCAGCAAACCATTGAGATGCATGCAAACCTCTATAACAGCGATATTTTGATAAAGAGTCATTGTAGCTACTCTTCAGATAATATCCTATATACTATAAATTTCATTACTCTGTACTGATTGTGTATTCATTTTTTCATCTTGCTTCATAGGTTTTAATAAGCACTCACAAACAGCATATATAATGTAACTTTTCGTTATATTGAGAAATTTTAAACTGACTTCGGAAGTCTAATTTTACAATTATTTAATGTTTTACAATATTCTTCATGCTCTATCAAATTCTCTTCTTTATAAAAGAAATTTAAACATCTAACACAAACGTAAAGTTTTTTTTTCCTTTCACTTAAATTACTACTAATTAGACAGGAAAGATATTTAATGTATACGTAGTGTGATTTAGTAATCAATTCATCATGCTCACCTTTATTTTGTCTCGTAAGTAAAAGAAGATTCACATGATTACCCTTTTTAGAGGCTGTTAAATAGAGAGGAATGATATTTTTGTTATCTAATCCAAAAACATTTATCGAGATCAAGCTATTTTGCTTCTCGAACTTTGCTATATTCTTTAATGAAATAGGAAATTCAATGCCATTCAAATTTAACTTTTTTCATACTTGAAGTAATTACTTAATCTGTTAAGATAAAATTGACCTTGTACAGGATATAAGGCCGACAAAATTGCCCATATAAAACACTTATTATTAATAGTTTTAACGTTGATACATGCTTTCTTTCTCTCAATATATTTTGGCAAGGGTATATAAGAGCCACCGCTAAATAAAATTAAATTTCTTAATTAAATTTCTTAATATTTAACTGTGTATTTTTTATAGACTGTAGACTCCAACCAGAGTCACGTTCTTGAAATTCTTCAATTTGTGTGAGTAATGGTTGAGTGAAATTGTTCTCAAACCATTTATCTAACGGTGAGTCATAGAAAATTTGGTGATTTTCAGTATTGAAGTATTTTGATTCAATACACTCTTCTTCATCATCATTCTTATCACATGTTTTTGTAAATTTACATGATAAAACTGTATTGACCTTAAATGCTTGAGTATTTGTACGTAGTATATTTTTTATTTTCCGTGAAAATAAAGTAGCCGCATCTTCTAAGTACTTTACAAGATCTATATGAGTTAAATTTGCAATAATAGCAGTTCTCATACGGTTTTGAAAAGCACTATTTAAATCAATCCAACGCACCCGATCAGTGACTGTATCTTTTTTCTTTGCTTCTTTTACTCCACCACCACTTATTCCAGGAGCCTTAACGTTTAATCTTGCTCTCATGCATTCGGTTTTTGCAATAGTGCATAAAATACGTTGTTTATGCTGCACTGATAACTTTTCAGTTCTGAGGATTTTGTTGAAAGTCTTTATTGACTTTGAAAAATGATTTTTCCATCGTAGTATTATGGATCAATCAGAAATAGAAAACAGTAATTTTTCAGCCTCTTCCAATAGCTTCAACTGTTTTGAGCATTCTTCTGCAATATCCGACATGATCCTAATAAACAATATAATCAATATTTCTAAATTAAAACAATAAGTTTATATATATATACATATATATATATATATATATATATATATATATATACACTAGGGGGGTACCCCCCTGCTCGCTCCGCTCGCCAACCCCCAGGTATAGGACGTGGATTTTAAGCAATCATAGTTTTTAATAAAGTGGAATGTTATGGTAAGTTATGTTTAAATTATCGACATATTTATTATATTATGCCCCCTGTTCGCTCCGCTCGTCAACCCCCATGTATAAGACGTGGTTTTTAAGCAATCATAGTTTTTAATAAAGTGGAATGTTATGGTAAGTTATGTTCGAATTATCGACATATTTATTATATTATTATATATATACGCGAGCATAGGTTAAGAAAAAAAAAATTGTTTTCCTTTGAAACCATCTCTCTTGCTCTCTGCGCTGTCCATCTTATTCGCCTCGTATAACGCCGCGCACGGAAAGAAAAAGTGCGCGCGCCGAGGTGGTTTTCGACGATTCGCACGAGTGCGAGAGCCGGAATGTACCTATACGTGCAACTGGCTGACGGCCGGCAATATGATGTGAATTTTCGAGCTCGCAAATTTTTCTAAAGTACCCCTCGTACTTGATTATTCCAGTGGAAGAGAGCGGCCCGTTATGTCTCTCCTGCAGCCGTTTCGTCGTTCTTTCCTCCTGGACGTTATATGTGTACCGCTGCGCACATCGCTAATAATTTTCATAACAGGGAATGGTATCAGATACAATTGGATCAACACAATAATAATAATCATAATTTAATAAATGATATTGACCAAATACAAAATTTAAAGTAAATGCAGAGGTGTAATAAAACTTGGTAATGGATCTTTGTGCTTTAATCTCTACATTATCATCTGTATGTCTCTTTGAGCGTATATCTGTGTATGTGTATCAATGTCCTATTCTAACATCTTCCCTTAACGATGATGTGTACCTAAATTTTTCTTTTTACTGTGTATTTTATCTTTTGATTATAATTCTATACGCTGGTGTTCCATTGCTTCATGGCTGCATCTTACACTGATTATCGTTGGCATGATAACGATTAACACTACACTTCGTTTTTATAGTTTTAGTCACCTTTTATAGCTTGGATAGACCTGAGATTAATTGAACTAAGACAATAGCTCATTATGGCCTGTACTTTCGACAAGGATCAGAAGTTTATGTCAACAATTTTAAAGCTAAGTAAAATAGTCTTATATCTTAGTTAAAATTTGAAATTACAAAGATTACTTTTTTTACAGAAACGAAATTTTAAGAAACTACAGTACACGATTTAAAAAAATTAAAATAATTGGATACATATAAACCAAAATCGAAGGAATACAAAGTCTAGATGTTTCGAACTCAACTTTAAAGCTAATGGGTGTAATAATTTAATAACAAACTTCTATTTAAGTGAGCAATCAGAATTTTATACTGCATAATTAAGTTTTTATTATAGCATAATAACATTTTAATAATTTAATTTTTTTAAACAGATTGCTCTGCTCATGGTTTTTAAGCCATGGTTTTCCCATGAGCGTGAAGGTGAATTCCGGAGCAAGGATTTGAAAAGCATTGTACCATGGTATAAAAACTTTACACTGAGTCAGTACACTGCTGTTAAATGAATGCTTTATATAACAATTAAAAATAAATAACTTCAATGAAATAAATTAATAATCTGAAACTTTATGCGCATATATTATCTATAACAGCTGTAACTGAAATAACTATATACTTGACCGTTGTTCTGCTAAGAATGAGACGCTCCTTCATTGACTACAGTTTTTTTTATGAATAAGAATAAATTCAAGTAATAAAATTTTTACGCTTCTGTCTTTATTGTCATATGTATGTTTTTGTGTGCGTATATCAGTGTATATATGCATCATTGTCGAATTCTAAAACTTTTTCTTCGATTCGAATGTCGTACCCTTGCGTTTCGTAGTTTCATGTCTATACCTTCTATATGTTTTATTTATCCACTCAATTGTACCCATGTAGTCACACTACAGGCTGTTGCTACTGCTGCATCATTGTTACTGCAGCGTCTTTAAAGCATTGTCATAGAAAATCAGGAGGGGAAGAAAGGCCTTGCACAAAACGCTGCTGTGTACGTGGCTGTACGCATCGTGGAAAAGATTTTGTAAATATCATAAATTACGCATCTTCGGCGAGAGATTTGCTGTCCTTGCGGGCCTTTCGATCATCGCTTTACCACGCAAATCTCCTGTGTACTGCTAAAAAACTTTCTTTACTTGTGTCCGGATTGACTGAAAGTCTGAAGAAAGGCTAAGGCACATTTAAGTGGAAAAGGTGCAGAAGAATTTGCAGAAAAACTTTAAGTCGAAGCGCAGAACATTCATCAGAGTCAAGTATCCATTAACACACTATTAATGGTGTGGATACTGACACGCTCATTTCTTCTTCTACCAGATATATGTCAAATTACCCAAGATTAGTTTTATATAGTTTCAAGTCGAGTTTGTTAGTAACAAAAAGTTAAAGAACTATAATTTAAAACATAAAAAATATCGTCTTTAGATTAAGTCTAAAAAGTTTCTAGATTCTTCGGTAAAATAATTTAACGAAAATTGGACAAAAATAGTCTACTAACATACGCGTATGTATAATGCGCGTGTACGTGTATGCTATGTACTATAGATCTTGCATAGACGCTCAATTCGCAATTGTTTGATATAGAACTATGGTAAATATTCATGTTGAGGTGCACACGTGTTCATTAATTTATCTTTATATTATCTTTATATGCAAAATCCGAAACATATTTTTTTTCATTTACATCTTGATATTTGATTTATCATATTTTTTTCATAACACTTGATTTAATTTGAATATTTAATACAAGAAACTAGCTTCATGTAACTATGTCTTCAATATTTAGATTAGTGATGATAGTACAGTAAACTACGCCAGTACGACGTTACAAGTACCGTTTTAAATTATAGCCATTTCGTCCTCGAGCGGGTAGACGCGGAGGCAGCAGCTGCCGCTCTGGTTTTCGCTCGCGCACATCGCAAGTTGGAGTCGCTTGCTCGCCGAGCCGCCCTCGCAGCTCTTCCCCGCGAGAACGTACATTTTGAGCTGCTCTTTTTTTGCTTTATGTGAAAAATAATATCTTTGCTTTTTTCTATTCAAATTTCTAGATAAAACTTGATAACGTTGTAGCCTAATCGAGGAAACTATCGTTGCACAGACCTGGTAAGAGTAAAAACAACAATTATATTTTTCTTACAAACTTAGGACCATAATATTTTTTCCTTTATACATACATATTTTGATAACGATCTAAAACATGGATAATAATATCCAAGTTAAAATCAAGGGTGATGGAAATTGCCTTTTTAGATGTTTTTCTTATTTTTTATATCAAAATCAAGATTTTCATGTTCAAATAAGACAACAATTGATACAAAACGTTATAAATCAATGGGATACTTATAAATATTTCATAATTGGAAATAATTATTATAAAGACATTGAAAACAGTAACCAATATTATCAGTATATGTCATCTATTGATACTTATGGAACTGAAATTGAAATTTGTAGTTTTACTGAACTTTATAACGTTGAAGTATTAATTAACGATATAAATTCAAGATCTATTATAAGATTAGGTAACGAATTAAACATTTCCAAACTAAATTTATTGTTATCTGGTAATCAAGATTCTGGTCATTATGATATTGTTAACTTTATTAAATCTAATGAAGAGATAAGTTCTTTCGATTCTGGTCAACGTAATATAAATAAGATAACAAATTCTATGCAATTAAAAAATATACATACAAATGACAATATCAAAGTTAAAATGGCAAAGGATTCAAATAATTTATTTCAATGCTTTTCTTTATTTTTGTACAATAATAAACTACAACATTACGTTATAAGACAAAAATTAGCAGAGTACATTGTAACTTATTGGGAAAATTATAAATGTATCATTATTGGAAATAGATATTACAAACATATATCTAACGATAGAGAATATTCACAATATATGTCTTTAAATACAGTTTACGGGGCTGAAGCAGAAATACAAAGTTTTGTAAATATGTACAATGTTTTTGTATCAGTCACTGAATTAAATTCAAGTATAATTCTAAAATAAGGAAATGAGTTAACTAATTTTAAGTTACATTTATTATGTAGCAGTGGAAAAGATTATAAACATTATGACATTATTGATTATTGCAACCAAAATTTAAAAGTTAATTATTCCAAACGTAAAATTTTAGAAAAAGATGAATATAATTTGCACAATAATAATAAAAAAATTAAATTTGAAAAAAGTACAAATTCTGATTCCGATTTAATATTGAAACCAAAGACAATACGCAAAAATCGAAAAAGTTGTAATTTAAAGGATACATCTTTTTTTGGAGAAATGGATTATGTATGTAAATTTTGTTCAGCTGTTTATTGGAAAGAAGAAAGTAAAAAATCAATTTGTTGTCATAAAGGTAAAATCATTTTATCACCACTTAGCACTTACAATGAATAGCTAAGGTCATTGCTTTTACATGATAAAGAGTTTAGATTGTTGATTAGATATTACAATAATTTATTTTGTTTCGCGACATTCAATGCAAATGTTCAATTTAATGAAAAGCGGAAAGCAATATATAATCTTAAAATTCAAGGTCAAGTTTGTCACACAACGCCAAATTTTCTTGTAAATTCAAATAACAAAGAAGAATCTTGTGGTCAGTTATATATTTATGACAATGACACTGCTATTAAAAAAACGGTTACAAAAAAATGACAAAGTTTTAAAAAAATATTTAAGGATATTGACAGATGTAATGAACGAAAACCCATATGCTTTGAAATATAAATATTTAAATCAATTATCAAATATTCAAAATATACCAAATTACAGACTATACTTTATACAGAAAAACAATCAACATAAACATAGGTATAACAAACCATTAACATCTGAATGTGGAGCAATTATTGTATCTAAATCTGGAATACCTGACAATTATGATTTATGTGTTTATCCAAAATGTTCGTCTAAAGAAGAAATTTAAATAACTTATCTAAGTAGATTATCTCATCATGTAGATCCAATGGTATTTCCATTATTATTTCCAAAACGTGACTTAGGATGGAGTATAGGTTATACAAAAAATCCAAAATCGAAAGAACAGCTTACAATTTTGCAGTATTACTCATACAGGTTAGCATATAGACCAAATTTGAATTTT
The DNA here is from genome assembly GCA_018906965.1 of Philotrypesis tridentata. NCBI lineage: Eukaryota > Metazoa > Arthropoda > Insecta > Hymenoptera > Pteromalidae > Philotrypesis > Philotrypesis tridentata. Next base: position 192,344 of record JACCIB010000127.1, read on the forward strand.
AGTCCTCTTTTATTTAGTGGAAGATTAACTCAACAATATTTTCTACAAGCATACATAATGGTAGAAAATAATAGAATGAATTTTTTCAGACAAAATCAAAAACAATTAAGGATTGAATGTTATCAGGGTTTAGTTGATCATGTCATGCGTAGTGCATCAAATATATCAAGCAATTTTGAAAACGAATAGGAAATATTTTTATTTTACCATCGACATATATTGGTAGTCCAAGATATATGCAACAGCATTATCAAGATGCAATGGCTATATGTAGAAGTGTAGATTCAAAAATTGATATATTTATGACAATAACATGTAATCCAAAATGGAAAGAACTGCAATTAGTTCTAAAAGACTTTCCACCTTATTGCACACCAAACGATATTCCGAATATTACAGTTCGTTTATTTTACGCTAAATTTAAATCAATTTTAAATGATATAACAAACAAAAAACTTTTTGGTACAGTTATAGCTTATATATATACAATTGAATTTCAAAAAAGAGGCTTGCCTCATGCACATTTAGACATAACATTGCATCCAAAAGACAAGTTACTAACACCTGAAGCTATTGATAAACACATATCTGCAGAGATTCCAACTAATGACGATGATTTACGAGAATTAGTACTAACACATATGTTACATGGACCTCATACAAGCAAATCTCCTTGTTTCAATAAAAACAAAAAATGTAAGAGCAATTTTCCTAAATGTTTTCAAACATCTACTCGTTTTCAAAAACACGGTTATCCTCTTTATAAGAGAGAGAATAACATTTCAGAAAATCATATGTATCATAATAAAAATAATAAAATAAAGATTCCTGTAGACAATTCTATGGTTGTTCCTTATAATACATTTTTATTAAAGAAGTACAGATGTCACATAAACGTTGAATATTGTTATTCTATCCAAAGTGTAAAATATATATTTGACTATATTCATAAAGGTGGAGATTTAGCTTATTGTAAATTGAAAAAAATTGACAATGATAATAAAGACACCTTAGTATATGACGAAATCACTAAGTATGTTAATGGTAGATATTTAAGTCCTATGGAAGCTGCTTGGCGTTTACAAGAATATCCTTTATGTGGAAGAGATCGCTCGGTTATACCTTTAGCTGTACACACAGAAAATCAACAGTGTATCATTTTTGAAGAATACAAAGAAATAGAAGCAATAAATAAGCATCGAGGTACTACTTTAACAGCATGGTTCGATTTGAATGAAATTGATAAATTTGCTCAAAATATTAAATATGTAAATATACCTAGATATTATCGTTATGACTTATTCACTAAATTATGGGTAAAGCGAGTTTATGAAAAAAAAAAATTATGCAATAGGACGTTTACATGTTGTTTCACCAAAAGATAGTGAACGGTTCTTTTTAAAATTAATATTGAATAGAGTTAAAGGTATAACAAGTTTCACAGATCTTAGAACACATAATGGTATCACTTATAAATCATACAAAGAAACAGCAATAGCTATGGATTTAATAGCACATGATAATCAAATTAATAATATATTTGAAGAAGCCGTTAGTGTAATGTTACCGTATCAATTACGTCAATTTTTTGCATGGTTTCTTTTATCAGAAAATATACAAGGTAACATTATTTGGGAAAAATTCAAAAAATATTTTAGTGAAGATTTTTCGGAAAATCAAGAACAAAATGCTTTAGTTTCTATTAAGAAAATTCTATTGTTTGAAGAAATGTCTTGTAAAGATTTTAGTTTACCTGAACCCAATCAAAATTTTATGAAGTTAACAAATGATGAAAATTGTAACGTTTCTCGAGAATGTAAAACAAATTTTGAGTCTATGTATATTAAATTAAATGAAGATCAAAAATTAATTTTCGACAATTTGACAAATAACACTTATAATATGTTCTTCATAGATGGTCCAGGAGGATCAGGAAAAACTTTCTTATATAAGACGTCAATATATTACTTTTTATCAATAGAAAAAAAACGTTGTATCAATGGCTTGGACAGGTATTGCATCTATATTACTACCGAAGGGAATAACAAGCCACCGAGCTTTTCGTTTACCATTAGATTTAGATAAAATTGAAACTGCATTTTTAAAATTTGAATTTGATAAACAAAAATTAAGAAATGCACACATTATAATTTGGGATGAAGCATCAATGATTCCTAAAAAAGCATTAGAAATTGTTGATAGCACGTTAAGAGATATATGCAACAATGATATACCATTTGGAGGTAAATTAATAGTATTAGGAGGTGATTTTCGACAAATCCTTCCAGTTATAAAGAAAAGTTACAACGACGCTATAGTTGAAGAAACTATAAAATATTCGAGACTATGGCCATTTTTAAAAATTTTTAAATTATCGCAAAATCTTCGTTCAGAAAATAAAAAGTTTTCTGCACTTTTATTAAAAATTGGCGATGGTACCATAAATTCATTCAAAATTCCAAATAAATGGAAAACTGATGATATATGTTCAAAATTATACAAAAATATAAATTTACATAATTCTATAGATCGTGTCATTTTAGCACCACACAATGACGATGTTAGAAAAATTAACAACAAAGTATTAAAATTGTTAAATGGTGAAACACAATATTATTATAGCATAGACTATGCTACGCATAAAGGAACTGATCAATGTGATGAAAATATTCATTTAAATTATCCCATTGAAATGCTTAATAATATAAGAGAAGGTCTTCCACCTCACAAGCTTTGTTTAAAAATTAATGCAATAATTATGTTAATTAGAAATTTAGATATCAATGAAGGCTTGTGCTATGGCACACGTTTAAAAATTACAAAATTATACAAATATAATTTAGAAGCGGAAATTATTACTGGAGAAAAAATGGGTAATAAAGTTTTTATTCCTAGAATAACTTTAGACACAACCGAAAATTCATTATTACCATTTATTCTACATCGAAAACAATTTCCAATAGTATTAGCTTTTGCTATAACAATAAATAAATCTCAAGGCCAAAGTTTTAATAGTGTTGGATTATACATTGGAAAACCATTATTTTCACACGGTCAATTATATGTTGCTCTTTCTAGATGTCGTAATCCGAATAAAATATATATTCAAAATGATGCAGCAGAAATTCCATCAGAAATTATTAATATAGTGTGGAAAAAAGTTTTCAACATTTAATTAAAGTTGTTATCAAAATTTGTATGTTAATTATAGCTATTTAACAATTACAAAATAATTTAAATAAATTTTAAATAATTGATTCATGCACAAAGATTATGATTGTTATAAATAACCATTTTTTATGGATTAAATTTATTTTATATTATTATATGACATGATATAATAATATTTAATATGTTTAAAATAATTAAATGGTTATTTATACGCATTTACACAAAATAATGTTTTAAAAATATTAAATTGAAAGTATTTAAACAGAAATCAATTATATTTTTTAAGATTACATTAAAACTTTTTTTAAAATATTATTTTGTGTAAATGTATCTGCAGGACGGAGGATGGTATTAGGTTGAAGTCTTGTGGGAGGTCTTTTGGTATCCAAGACTTCCGTGGTTATATGGCTCTAGGCGACGATTCCACAGTATTTTTTATGATTATTCTTTTTAAATTTTTAATAATAATATAAAATAATTTTATCATGCCATTAAATAATCTTATATTGTTTAAATTATTTAATTCAATAATCATAAAAAATACATTAAATAAATCAACGCGCCAGAAACATTATTTATATATTATATATTCCTAACTGTTTTTCCTAATTAATCTTTCCTAATATTTTCTAATCATTCCTATCTTTCCTAAATTTTTTCAAACTATTAATATTTTATAATTAGCGAAACATAAATACGTACACAATTACAATTACTTACCTACTTTGATATTTCTTGTTGTTATTGCTATAAACATTTGTTAAAAAATTATTTATCAATACATTAACAATTTATTTGGCTTTTTTATCTGGAAAAAAGTATGAAATTATATTTTTTATCACAATAACATTGCATTTCCTTTAAATCGTGTAGTATTTCTTTTTGAGGAAAAATGAATGTTCAAAAAAATATAATTCATACACTAACATTAAGAAAAACGTTTAGGAAAGTAAATAGTATGTTTTAGACAGTACCCCTGAGGTGGTGTGGAAATCTATCACATACAAAAATAAATTAACTATATATGGTTTTTAATTCTGTTTTAAATTATTTAAGTTATACAATATTCTATAACATATATTTTGTTAAGTTTAATGAACTTCATTTTCTTATTATATAGCCTTTTTTTAAACACTACCTCATAAACCAACCGTAATTAAATCTTCAAAAATCGTTCGATTGCCACCGTATAATATTTTAGACCCAGTGGTATCGACACGAGGCTCAGCAGCATTTCCTTGACTGTTCTGAAGGGAATTTCCGAATCGATTAGAATCGTCGACAAACCGTGATGATCGACACACAGACACGGATCTTACTTGTCGAGATGTTGCGTTTTCTTCTCGTTCTCGATGTAGTAATTGTCGAGCTTGCTATACAAATAGGTGAGGCATCGCGCGGCTCTCGGATCCTAATGTTGTTTTTTTCTCTCCTTTTTCATTGTTTCGCTCGCGCGGCCGAGAAGAAGAAGAAACGGCCGGGGATCGCTATACACGTTTAGTCGTTGCGCTATCGCGACTCTACTGTCACCGTCGAACCGGCTGCATGTGGGCGGATGCGTCGCGCAGCCGCCGAGAGAGATCGAGTCGAGCTAACGCGACAGCAACGCGCGCGCTTCCTTCGAGCTCGTATCTTCGCTGCAATCATGCATTAGATTGGAGTCTAATTAGACATGTTAGACGTACTGCATTACACTCCTTTGTTCATACCACGACTGGATGCGTCCATAGAACGACAGAGAATTTGATTGTTGTTATTGCAATAAACATTTGTTAAAAAATTATTTATCATATTCAAAAATTTCACAAGTTCGTATTTCAAGAGCACAATGTTAATTTTTAACTGTCACTTTTACCGTAAATGTTGAATAATTTTGATTTAGTTTCTCTCGCTCCCCGAGTTGCACTCTGTATAAAGCCCTTGCAGCGCCTCCGCGCGGCCAAGAGACTCCGCTGCACGGCAGTTCCGCGCATCGCCGCTAGGCGGCAAACCATGCAAAATCGTGAATTCATCACAGTATTGAGAGGCCAGTGGGGATATAAGGATTGTTATCGAATCAATAAGTATCAAATGTTTTAAAATTTATGATAAGTCATTTGAACTTATAGATTCCAGAAATCCAGAAATTTACGATTTCTGGAATCTATAAGTTTAAATGACTTATCATAAATTTTAAAACATTTGATGCTATTAAGAGGGATACTTACAAATACAAATTGAACAAATTCAAGGAATGGGGGTTAGCGAGACGTCCCCATTAACACACTATTAATGGTGTGGATACTGACACACTCATTTCTTCTTCTTCTTCTTTTTAAACACTACCTCATAAACCGACCGTAATTAAATCTTCAAAAATCGTTCGATTGCCACCGTATAATATTTTTTTCTTCTTATTGCTGCATGAGTTTAATGAAAGGATTCAGAGGATTCAGGAAAATCTGGAAAATAAGGAATTTTCAGTCTTACACATTTTTTAAACAGAACTACATATTAAAGAACATAATATATATATACTATACTAAAATATTTACTAAAATAAATATACTTTAGTATAGATACTAAAATAAATTACTGACAATACATTACGTCAAACCTCATGAAAACATTATGAATAAATATTTTTGATGTTATTACTGTTGAATACAACTGTTAAAATAATAGAGTTTTGCAATATACCCTTTGCTTATTATCTCCATTTAATACTTGTCGCGCCATCTCTTGTACATCAATGTTTTTGTACATTGAGACAAGCGCGACTGCAACTATGCTGTATGCTATATTGTGTGATACGTGTTTTCCGACGCATCACATAATACAATAAAATTAATCATTATAATAAACCTCCAGTTTGTATGTACATATCTACCTCTCAAATAACAACAATGATTGGCATCCTCAAATCATCATCCTTAACCACGTCTTATATATGGGGGTTGGCGAGCGGAGCGAGCAGGGGGGTACCTCATTTATCACCCTGTATATTGGGGGGGGGGCCAAATGGGGGGGGGGCACATTCACTAGTGTGGGGGGGGGGGGCAAGTGGGGGGGGGCACCTACAAAAATAACCTAAAAATGACACGATAGAAACCTAAATTGGGGGGGGCCATTTGAGGCGGGACACCCCAGCATTTTTTGAATTAAGTATATATTATAGGGAAGATATATATATATATATATTAGGGTGACACAAAAATGCACGTGAGTGCCGAATCCCGTTTCCCATAAGCCTAACAGATAGTCTAGTAGCCGACGAGGCCGACCACGTTTTTATTTTTTCAATTGAACAATTTTTCGTGTTGTCGCCAGCACTTAAAGTTTTTAATAGGGACTAGCGTAGGGTAAGCAGGTGTTCTTACGTTTTTGAACATAACTTACAAACTATTAAAGCTATTTCACATTTGCCTTCAGTAATCTTCGTACAGCATAGATACCAATAGATTGGAAAAAGTTTGGTCCAAAAATAATAATAATTAAGAAAGGGAACAGGTGTCGATTTGCTCTAAAATGCTTGATGTTTGGAGGCTTTTTAAGGTCCGTTCCGTTGCTGCTAAAGCCTTCAAATTTAAACACAGTAACCTCACATTCATGTAAAAGTGATTTCCGAAAAAATTTTTCAGAAAAAGTGTTTAGAATGGCGAGTACAATCAAATAAAGTAACGGCTTCAGTTTAAAAATATAGGTGAAAGTAGTAAATTTTTTTTGAGGATAAGCTGACATGATACTTCTAGTGACACTTGCTGCCCGAAGCGCAGAGACGCGACACATGTTCAACGGTCGTGGATCTTGGCTGTATGTATACTCCAGGTATACTCGTACAGTACTGCAGATGCTGGTTAAGAATGTTCTCTTACTCAGTGGAACACAACTAGCGGTGCTGCGACTCTCCCTCTTCCTCTGCTTGATTTCTCTCTTTCCGAAAAGACTAAGTTGAGCACCCGTACTACGTAGTGACGAAATTTGGAAGGAAAGGAAAGAGGGAAAGTTGTAGCAAAAAAAAGGTAGCTGCGGAGGAAAATTCGAACCCTCGGTCGAGCCAGATGTCGGAGGTACCTAGAGAGCCCCGCATACCCTACCATAAATCATACTAATACTGTGTATTGTTCTGTTTATCCCCTCATTCATTTTTTCAGTCGCTTTACTACACTAGGTCACAAAAATTTAGTCAACTTTGCAAGGCTCGCGACAGCACGAAAAATTGTTCAATCGAAAAAATAAAAACTCGGTCGGCCTCGTCGGCTTATAGACTATCGGTTAGGCTAATGGGAAACGGGATTCAGCACTCACGTGCATTATTGTGTCACCCTAATATATATATATATATAAATATAAATATACCCGATTTATATATATATATATATATATATATATATATATATATCAGTATATGCTCATTTTTGACGCACACACATTTACTCTCTTACATGTCTGCGAAAGGTGAAACAGCGATTCTGTGTTTGTAAGAGAGAGAGAGAGAGAGAGAGATGCAGAGACATGCGGTAGGTAAAGCGATCTTGTAAAGAGAGCACAAGAGCTATGCGCGCGCAATTGGTAAAACAGGACAGCGATCCTATGACGTAGTGGTAAGAGTAAAAGAAGGGGATGCAGTGTAGCAGAAGATGCTTTGCGCGCTTATTACACAGGTATACAAAATATCCTCTCTACTTTTTTCCCTATCTCCTCTCTTTGGAAAACTCTGTCCAACTCTGCAGTCTATTTTACCCTATTGTAAATTTTATTGAACTACTGAAAGACTCATGGAAACCAGCTCAGTCTTCTAGTACTCTCCATACAAGCAAGACGTTAAAACCTTTTAAAAACATGTCTTTAACAAAGGAGGTAAGTAAAAATTATTCAAATTTTTCTTAATAAAATGTTCTTAATAAAAACAACAAAAACTAATAAATATTCAATTTCAGATAATTGAGGTGTTTCGACTATACCTGAGAATGTGTAAAATTGTGAATTCGCCGCTCGTCCGTTTACTATGCGTAGTTTATGTTAATGGCTCTGCACTTCTTCTAATCCCCAAGCAGACACCCTTAATGACGGGGAAAACCCACTGCACTTCTCCTAATCCCAAGCAGACATCCTTAATGACGGGGAAAACCCAACAGGCCCCTACCCTCTATTAATGACTTTTTCTAAGAATCTTTCCTCCGATTCCTAATTGCCTGTACCGTTATCCCAATTGCAAAAATTAAATAATAAGGCGTTGCCAACCTCCCTGCTCCCTCAACAAACTCCACCCTTAAATAAATTTCGCCAATAGGAAATGTTGAGGCTCCTAAGTCCAACCCAATTCCGAGGTGTAGAGCTTCGATATTTCTCAAATTTAGCCAGATCGGTCCAATACAGCGCGCGAGCAACATCTCGAACGCTCGAGTGCGCGTATTAGATAATCAAATTCAGCTAGTGTGATCCAAAAAATTTTAAGTGTATTTAAGTGAGTTGTAATCTCTGTAACCTAGAGTTTTCCAATTTTGTAAGAATAAAATCACATAGTACTAACAACACAGACGTCTTTGGTTATTTCAAATAAATCGGACGTCAAAACATTGGTCCTTCGAGCCGGATCATACTAGTGATTGGTGAATTTGTGTACTTCAAGTAATTGCCTCAAGTGGAATTACAAATAATAATTCAACAAACTAAATGTTGAACTAGTTTAAACATAGTGAAACAACTAAACATAGAAGTGAATTATATTGTCAATTAAACAAGTGATCTTCAATCTGCGACTCGAAATTGTAAGTGCGATTTGAATGATCGAAAATTGAAGTTAGACGAAATTTTAGAAGTCTTAGAATTCAAGAAGTGAACAATCAGTAGTAGTTCTACAATAAGGACTGCAATTAAAAAAAAAAACACAAGTGAATGTTCAAGAAGGCAACTCAACCAAGCACGGCGGGCGGCTGTGCAACGACACAGTTAACCATCTACAACGGGCTTATCTTCAAGGACTCAACTGTTTGAGACAATCAATCCTCGCAAGGCGGAACGCTGCAGAAGAAATCTAGTTTCAGTTGGTGAGTCTCCGAACAACTCCTTTGTACGTTTCCTTCCGAATACATTAACTTCAACTTGAGTTTGGATTGTTTAAAATGGATAACTTAAAGAAATCGCGCGCTGCCATAAAGGGGCAGCTCACAAGATTTACTAATTATATAGCAGGAAATCCTGAAAATGAACTCGAAATACGAATGCGTTTGAACATTGTAGAATCGCTATTTGAAAAATTTGAAACGGTTCAAACAGAAATTGAAAATCTTCTCTCTGACGAGAACGCGCAAGCAGAAAGCGTAGAATGCGAACAGTTTGAAAATCATTACTATTCGTCAATCGCGAAGGCACAAGAGCTTTTAAAACGTTTTGCTACGCCACCGGTAATTGAAGCCCATAATTCAGTTCATTCCGAGGCAACGGGAAATTTAAATGGCATCGGAATTAATTTGCCTAAAATTGATTTGCCAAAATTCGATGGCTCTTACGGAGCCTGGGTTAAATTTAGAGACACGTTCAAGAATATGATACATGATAACATTCGATTAAGCAATATACAAAAATTTCACTATTTGAATTCCGTGTTGTCTGGAGAAGCGCTTCACGCAGTTGAGAATTTGGGAATTTCTGATGCTAATTATGAGCTCGCGTGGACGGCTTTAACTTCACGGTACGAAGATGAAAATGCATTACTTCACCATCATGTACAGCATTTATTTGAGTATCCCGCGCTCGGAAAATCCGAGTCCTATAAAGAATTGCGGCATCTCCTCGATACGTCTAACACGCACTTGCTCGCACTAAAGGCACTCGGCGAAAAAACCGAATACTGGGACGCGCTTATAATCTATTTATTGAATTCAAAATTGAATTATTCTATAAAGCGTGAATGGGAAAAATCGCTCACCTCCCACGGCGAAGGTAAAGTTACGCTCAAAATGATGATTGAATTTCTCGAGAAACATTGTCGATACTTGCATCGAGCAAATGTCGACAAGACAACTACATCCGAGCAAGCTCATGGAAAGCCGAATGCTAAGTCAAATAGTAAGCAATTAAAATCATACGCGACTACAACTAAGACTTGTGCTCTTTGCAACGGTGCTCACGCGATCTATGCATGCAAACAATTCAAATCTCTTAATCCTTCAGCTCGATTACAAAAAGCACAAGAGCTTCACCTTTGTTTCAATTGCCTTTCTGATAAACATCAGAACAAAGAGTGCGACTTCGGGCCGTGCAAAAAGTGCGGAAAGAAGCACAATAATTTGCTGCATCTTGAGAAGGATCATCCAGAGTCTGAAAAACCTAAACTCGCAGACGCGAGCGGCACTTCAAAACCTACTAATCAGAACTCAATCACTGAGTCTGCGCTAAAAACTTACCATGCATGTTCACAAGTCAGTCCAAACGAGGACTCAGAATATGTATTATTAGCCACCGCAGTTGTAAACGTTTTCGATAAAGCAGGTAAACCGCATGAATGTCGCGTTTTATTAGATCCTGGTTCACAAGCGCATATTATAACAACTGAATTACGCAAACGCTTGAAACTACCCCTAAAAAGAACCGCAGTCGATCTGACGGGCATTGAAGGAGGTAGTCGCTCAATAACATCATGCGCGAGTGTGAAACTTCAATCGCGAACTAACCAATTTTCAACAAATATTTCATGCTTAGTAATGGATGAGATAAGCTCAGATCTACCCTCTCGCGACATGAGCAACGCGAAAATTCAAATTCCAAATAATATTATATTAGCCGATCCTCAATATAATCATTCACGACCGGTTGATCTTCTAATAGGCGCAAGTCTCTATTATGAGTTAGAATGCAACGGCATGATTCAACTACAAAGGGACCAGCCGTTCTTCAAAAAGACCTTACTTGGTTGGATCGTTGCTGGAAAGGTTCATCTACCTCGCGAAGGTAAAAAACGCGTCGTGTGCAACTTAATAAAAAATGAGAAATTAAATGCTCAGCTTGCTAAATTCTGGACAGTCGAAAACTGTTTTTCTGAACTTCCTCGCGTGAATGAAAATGATTATTGTGAACGGCATTTTCGTGAAACAACGCAACGCGACGAGAACGGGCGATTTGTCGTGAGCATCCCGTTCAAAGATGATATTAACAAACTTAGTGAATCGAAAGAATTAGCCCATAAGCAACTGCTTGGCATCGAAAGAACATTAAAAAAGAATGATGAGTTAAAAAATGATTATATTGAATTTATGCATGAATATGAACAACTCGGGCATATGACGGAAATAACGGTCAATCCAACAGATCGCAATGTTGCTAACTGCTACTTGTCTCATCACATAGTTACGAAAGAATCTAGCACTACTACAAAGAGACGCGTCGTTTTTAATGGTTCAAAAAAGACAACTAACTTGGACGGTACAACAGCTCCGTCGCTTAACGATATTCAGCACGTCGGGCCAACAGTGCAAGAAGACCTTTTTTCAATTATAATCCGATTTCGTCAACATAATTACGTCATAATCGCTGATATCGCGAAAATGTACCGACAAATTTTAATAAAGCCAGAGCAGAGAAATTTACAGCGCATACTTTGGCGTTCGGATTTTAACACGCCTGTAAAAATATTTGAACTAAACACAGTTACTTATGGCACTGCGTCCGCGCCGTTTTTAGCAACCAGATGTCTCGTACAATTAGCAATTGAAAACGAGCAACGATATCCTATCACGAGTAAAGTCTTACGTCAAGATTTTTACGTAGACGATATGCTCACTGGAGTAAACACAGTAGAGGAAGGACAGGCATTAAAGGCCGAGATTTCCGAAGTATTGAGAAGCGCGGGCATGGAATTACGAAAATGGGCGTCGAATGAACCGCGTGTTCTTCAACAATCAAGCGCGAACGCTACTTCAATCCCAATTCAAGGCGATAAAGACCCAAAAACACTTGGACTTTTTTGGGATCCCCGGTCGGATCAATTAAATTACAAAGTTAATCTGCATGATACTCGTAGAGTCACCAAACGCTCGATCTTGTCTATAATAGCACAAATATTTGATTCATTGGGATTAGTAGGACCTGCTATTATACAAGCTAAAATAATTATGCAAAGGTTATGGTCGCTGCAATTGGGTTGGGATGAAACAGTACCACAAGAATTACACTCTTCGTGGAACCGTATATATGATCAATTGAATGATATCAATGACATAATTATTAATCGGCAAGTCAATATTCGAGGGTATAAAGAAATACGTTTGCACGGATTCTGTGATGCAAGCGATGCCGCGTATAGTGCCTGCATTTATGTCTGCTCGACAGATGCACATGGCAGGCGCGAATCAAATTTACTTTGCGCAAAATCACGAGTGGCTCCGCTCAAGGCTACCTCAACGCCGCGACTTGAGTTGCTCGGTGCAGTACTGCTAGCGCAGCTTGCGCACAAAGTATCTATTGCATGCAATTTAAAAAGTGAGAGCTGGACTTTTTGGTCTGATTCCATGGTTACTCTAGCTTGGATTAAATCCGCATCAAATAGGTGGAAGCCATTTGTAGCCAATAGAGTTGCCGAAATTCAGGATTTGACGAATGAATCCTGGCATCACGTTGAATCACAAATGAATCCTGCAGACATAATATCGCGCGGTGTTAATGCACGCGAATTACGAGAATCTAATTTATGGTGGCACGGGCCGTCGTGGTTACTTAAAGAACAAACGGCTTGGCCAATAATGCCCGAATTAACCTCTGAAACAACACTTGAAGAGCGGAAATCCGTTCAAGTGTTTGTAACGCAGCATGATGAAAGGGGAAGCAATCAAACTGAACTCTCAAAATCTGTAAGTAGTTTCATGACAAAACTCATAAATGAGAAGTCATCTTTTTTTTCGTTAATTAGATCAATAGCTTATTTAAAAATGTTCATTGACAATATCAAAACCCGTCTAGCCAAAGGGGAGCTAAGAAGTAAACGTCGAATCAACACCGATTTAACTTCATTTTTTCTATCAAACAAACAATTGCAAATCGCAACCCACTTCGTTGTCAAATGGGCTCAAAATGAGTGTTATCACACTGAAATTAATCAGTTAAAAAATAATACTATACCTGTAAAAAACAAATTATTACGCTTATCGCCGTTTATCGATGATGAGGGTCTACTCAGGGTTGGCGGTCGTTTACGAAATGCAAATAATTTGAATTTTAATAAAAAACATCCATTATTACTCGCTCCTAAACACAAAATAACTGATATGCTCATCCGTTATGAGCACAAGAGATTACTGCACGCGGGATGTCAGGCAACCCTAGCATCATTGCGTGAAAAATATTGGATAGTGGATGGTAAAAACACTGTAAAAAAGGTCCTACTTGAATGCGTAAATTGTTTCCGAGCCAACCCGACCACTCAAACTTGCATGATGGGCGATCTGCCTAGCTCGCGATTAGTGCCGACGCGACCATTTTATAATTGTGGGGTTGATTATGCTGGGCCATTCCTACTAAAGGAAAAAACCCGTTCAAAAATAACAACTAAGGCATACATATGCATTTTTGTATGTTTTGTGACTAAGGCCGTCGACATAGAGCTCGCATCAGATCTCTCAACGAAAGCCTTCATGAACTGTTTAACTCGCTTCGTTTCCCGTCACGGTATTTGTAAAAACATCTACTCAGATAACGGCACCAATTTTGTTGGGGCAAGGAACGAATTGCGGGAAGTAAGTCAATTCTTGAATAGTAGAAAATTTCAAAGTAAAATCACTTCTCATGCTCTGACTGAACAGATTGACTGGCATTTCATACCACCTCGAGCGCCTCACTTTGGAGGTTTGTGGGAGAGTGCTGTCAAATCGGCAAAATATCATTTGAAGCGCGTAATAGGAGAAACCCAGCTAACTTACGAAGAATTCAATACAATACTTACTCAAATTGAAGCATGTTTAAATTCACGACCCCTGACCCCTATATCAAATGATCCCAATGACCTCACTCCTTTGACTCCTGGACATTTCCTTATCGGAGACTCACTAAAGGCATTGCCCCAAAAAGACGTATCCAATGTTCCTGATAATCGGCTCACTTGATATGAGTTGATGCAAAAACTGTTCCAGCACTTTTGGTCTAGATGGAATAGAGAGTATCTACCACAGCTTCAACAACGCCAAAGGTGGATGCAAGGTAATCCAATACTTAAAAAGGACACCATGGTATTAATAAAGGAAGATAACATTCCACCAATGCAGTGGCCATTGGGGAGAATTGTTGAAACGCACCCAGGAAAGGATGGTCACATCCGAGTAGTTTCCGTTCGGACAGAAAAGGGCATCGTTAAACGCCCAACAACAAGAATCTGCATTCTACCAATTCAAAATATTGAAGAAAGAAGATCCGAAGAGTAGATTAAGTTAAATTAAGTAACAAAAAAAATCATGTATAATAATTAGCGGTAATCTAGTTTAATATACTTATAATTATTAACCATTATATATTTTGACTGCGTATAAATAATTGAAGATGTACATATACATTAAGTCTAATAATTTACATACATTGTGTTGAAAGACAATCTTTCAAGGCGGGCGGTATGTTTCGACTATACCTGAGAATGTGTAAAATTGTGAATTCGCCGCTCGTCCGTTTACTATGCGTAGTTTATGTTAATGGCTCTGCACTTCTTCTAATCCCCAAGCAGACACCCTTAATGACGGGGAAAACCCACTGCACTTCTCCTAATCCCAAGCAGACATCTTTAATGACGGGGAAAACCCAACAGGCCCCTACCCTCTATTAATGACTTTTTCTAAGAATCTTTCCTCCGATTCCTAATTGCCTGTACCGTTATCCTAATTGCAAAAATTAAATAATAAGGCGTTGCCAACCTCCCTGCTCCCTCAACAAACTCCACCCTTAAATAAATTTCGCCAATAGGAAATGTTGAGGCTCCTAAGTCCAACCCAATTCCGAGGTGTAGAGCTTCGATATTTCTCAAATTTAGCCAGATCGGTCCAATACAGCGCGCGAGCAACATCTCGAACGCTCGAGTGCGCGTATTAGATAATCAAATTCAGCTAGTGTGATCCAGAAAATTTTAAGTGTATTTAAGTGAGTTGTAATCTCTGTAACCTAGAGTTTTCCAATTTTGTAAGAATAAAATCACATAGTACTAATAACACAGACGTCTTTGGTTATTTCAAATAAATCAGACGTCAAAACATGAGGAGTCAATTGTTAAGGCAATAATTTCTCAAGTAAGCATGCTGGAGAATCATGAGCTTTTTAATTCTTTAAATTATTGACAATACACCCCGGCAGATGTGGTAGAAGTTGCAGATTTTTATTTAAACTCAAGAGCTCCTGAACCTGCAGATGTTCAGGATGCTCATGATCCTGAGGAAACACCATCGCCAATTTATTGGGCTGCTCTAGAGGGTGATAGTGATGAGGAGTCGGATGAAGAGCTGATTTCTGTTGAAATAGAGTCGGAGCGCGAGCTTCCGAAATGTATTGACTTGGAGCCTCCGGAATGTATTGACTTGGAGACTCCAGAATGCATTGATTTGGAGGCTCCTGAATTCATTGATTTGGTGGAGGAAGAGGAAGAGGAGGAGGCGGAAGATTTTATTTGTATTACGTTAAAATAATATGTAAAGTGCATTCTCTTAGATATATATAAGTAATTATTATTATTTTACATTTTATGATTAAATATTATATTAATTTACATTTTATTATTAAATATTATATTATTTTACATTATATTATGAATTATTATAACTAGTTTTTACAATTAATAAAAATTGTTGAATATTGTATAAATATTATACTCTTTGCTTGTTGTTCTACGAATTAATACTGGTCGCGCTATCTCTTGTATATATATGATTTTGTACATCGAGACAAGCGCGACTCTGAAAACGCGAATACGCGAGTATGTAAACACACATACATATATAGATATACACTATAGAGAAGAGCGCTCGCATATACTGTACTCGCGCTCATTCTCTCTCTCGCTTGTAAGTCTCGGAAGGAGACAGTCGTGTCCGACGACACATCACACATTACAATAAAGTTACTTATTATTAATAAATAACCTCACTAATTTTCCACCTCTCCAACATGGTAGCAGAGCGTGGTTGGAAAATTTTTATGCCGTATTGTGACTTTTTTTTTTAAAAAAGTGCAGTAAGACATATTAAAATGTGCTAGTGAGGTGTGAGAGCCACGTGGAAAATACAAAAGTGTTCCAGTGAAAAATAATTGAACTGAGAAGAGTTCAAAAAAAATATAAGTGAAAACAACAAATAAAAGTAGTCTAGAAGAGATTGTTAAAAACATTTCTGTGAAAAATTGAAGAAAAAAGTGTGATGCGAAGAGATTACGGTCGGCACACATAAAACGTGATTAAGTGATGTGATAGAGAATATGGAAAATTTTATGAATTTGCACAAATAATTAATGATCGAAGAACATAAGGAAACACTAAGTGAAAAAATTAGAAAGACAATTTTGAAAAAAGTTATAAAAATAACCAAAGAAGTTTGTGTTTTGAGAAATGAAATTTACACAAAAATAAGTGAATACGAAATGGCTCAAGCAAAAGTTAAAGATATAATTATATCAATTTTTGACGGTATAAATTATACCAGTTGGAAAACAAGATTAATGATCTTGCTTGAATATAAAGAATGTCAAGAGCAAATAAAAAGAGAAAGAATTGCTTCAGACACAGAAGCTGATTGAAAGAGAAAAGATCTCAAAGCACGTACAATTATAACAAGTGCTATCTCAGATAAGCAGCTTGAATATGTAAGTGAATGCATAAAAGCATGTGAGATGATAAAAAGGTTTGACAAAATGTATATAACACAGTCAACAGGCTTACAAATGTTGCGAAGAAATAAAATAGAAGAAATCAAACTTAAAAGTTATAGTGAAATCGAAGAATTTTTCGTAGACTTCGAAAAAGCCGTAAATGATTTTAAAAGTGCTGGCGGCAAGATAACAGAAGCAGAAAAGATAAACTATTTACTTCGAGCACTACCATCAACCTACAGTTATATTGGTGATTTTCTTGATGTGATACCCAAAGAACAACATACGGTCGATTATGTTAAATCGAAAATAAAAGAAATAAATTTACATAACATAGACAATAACAAAAGTGATAGCAAAAGCAATGTAAGCACTTTCAACACGAAAATAAAGGGAAATTGCTATAATTGCGGAATATATGGCCACGCGCAAAAAGACTGTTGGACAGGACAACAGCAAGGTTAAAGCAGCAGCACTCAACCAAGTCGAAATCAGCGAGGAAGAGGTAGTCACAGAGGCAGCAACAGAGGCTTCAGAGGCAGGGGTCGAGGCAGAAGACAACATTTATCGCACAGCACGAAAAAGCGACACGAAGATTACGCGAGCGAGTCATGGTCAACGCAAGTATATACATCAGAGACAAATGAGGTAAATTTAGAAAGTGATTGTAACGGTAGCGAAAATCGAAAGAAAATCTTTTAGTTATTTGACAGCGGTTGTACCGATCACATTGTACGCGATGATAATTATTTTGAAAATTCTGTTATTTTGAAAAAACCGATAGATGTCAAATTAGCTAACGGTAAAACGCTCAAAGCTACAAAAGTAGGAAATATACAAATTTATTTTGAAAATTATTATAGTAAAAAATATGTAAATCTAAAAAATGTTTATTTTGCAAAAGACATAAAGCAGAACGTATTAAGTTTTTCAAAAATAACTGCAAGTAATACTATAGTAGCTAGAAATGATAGCGCGAAAATTTATAACAATAATAGAGAATTAATTGTAGTTGCAAATAAAGTAAATAATTTATATTATATAAAAGGTTTTCTAGTGAATGAACAGAAAGAAAAATGTATAAATGCAGTAAAAATAACCGCGAAAGAAAAATGGCACAGACCATTAGGTCATGTTAATTTTCAATACTTAAATAAATTAGTTGAAGAAAAATTAGTTGAGGGAGTGACAGATAAAATTGAAAACACTGATATGAAATGTGCAAATTGCATTCAAAGTAAAATGGCAAATGTACCATTTCAAAATAATCGAACAAAAACTTCTTAAATTTTAGAATTAATTCATACTGATTTAAATGTACCGCATCAAACGACTGGTTGTGGCGGAGAAAAATATTTCTTAACTTTTGTCGATGATTACAGTAAATGCACGCGAATATTTTGTATTAAACATAAGTCTGAAACTGCAAGTTGTTTTATAGAATTTGTAAATTTAGTTGAATATAAGTTTAACAAAAGGGTTAAGAAAATACAGTGCGATAATGGCAAAGAATATTTGAATAAGGAGATTTACAATTTTATTAAGTATAAGGGAATAGAATTATTACCATGTCCATCGTACACGCATGAATTGAATGGTGTAGCGGAAAGATACAATAGATCAGCAATGGACATAGGCAGATGCTTACAAAGAGAAGCAAATATAAATAGGCGATATTGGCCTGAAATTATTAAAACGGTAGCTTACTTGAAAAACCGCACTATAGCAAATACTGTAGAAAATAAAACTCCTTACGAAATATTCTTTGGCACAAAGCCAAACGTTAATCATTTGAAAATTTATGGTAGTAAAGTTTTTGTCCGAATCCCAGAGGTCAAAAGACAAAGTAAATGAGATGACAAGGCAACAGTAGGAATATTAGTAGGTTATACAGAAAACGGTTACAGAGTTTTAGTAAATAACAAAGTTATTAACACAAGACATGTACAGGTTGTCGAAGAAGACACAAAAATAATTTGTCTTAACGAATCAGATGAAAAGCATGAAAGTTGTGAATCGGAAAATTCTGAAAGCGATTCAGAAGAATATGTTAGTGTTGACAGCAACACAAACGAAAATTTATTTATCCCTACTTCTTCTCTCAAGAAAAGTAGAGATAATTTAATTACAGAAATCAATGAAAATGATATAAATAGTGAAAATGAAAACGAAGTTAATTTGAAAGAACCGAGAAGGTCAAAAAGAAAGAAATGTCCTGTAAATAGATACGGTGATCCTATAGCGCATTTTATTTATATTAATAACATTGATGCAAATGTACCTCATAGATTCGAGAAGGCGATAAATTCGAGCGAATCAAAACAGTGGAAAATTGCAATGAATTCAGAAATCGAAACAGTGGAAAATTGCAATGAATTCAGCAGAAATCGAAAGTTTAAAGAAAAGTAAAACTTGGAAATTAGTAGATAAGCCATCAAACAAAAAAATCATTGATGTCAAATGGGTATTTAAACGAAAAAACGATAATACCTTTAAAGCCAGATTGGTAGTTCGCGGCTTTCAACAACTAGAACATATAGAAAACGTTTACTCACCCGTAGGAAAAATGCAAACACTTAAAATATTATTATCATATTGTTGTAAAAATGATTTGTTTATTGATCAAATGGATGTAGAAATAGCTTTTCTGAACGGTGATGTAATATCAGAGGTTTGTGTAAATCAACCAGAAGGCTATGAAGTAGGAAATAACAAAGTCTGTAAATTGCAAAAAGCATTATATGGTTTACGAGAAAGCTCAAGAGCTTGGTATAATTGTTTTCATAAGTACATGGAAAAATTTAATTTCGTGAGAAGCAAACATGATTATTGTTTGTATGTAAATAATGCAAGCAGAGATTCAATATATATACTAGTTTTCGTAGATGATTTATTAATCTGTTGTAAAAATGAAAATAAAATAAATGAAATAAAATCAAAATTAATGGAAAATTTTGAAATGAAAGATTTAGGAAAAGTCAACCAATACATAGGAATAAACATTGATTATAATAAGAATGAAGGCAAAATGACACTAAGCCAAACAAAATACATTGAATCTTTGGCTGCAAAGTATAATCTAGAAAATGCAAAATTGTATAACACTCCTATGGAGACGAGTCTAAAATTAGAAAAAGCAACTGAACAAAATGAGTCAATAAAGTATAGAAACTTAATAGGAGAATTACTTTATATAAGTACAGGTAAGAGACCAGATATCTCATATAGTGTAAACTACTTGAGTAGATTCCAAAGTTGTTATAATGAAACTCATTTCAAATATGCTGTGAGAGTATTAAAATATCTAGTGAATACTAAAGATCTAAAATTAACGTATTTTAATAATTTAAAATGTGATACACTAGATTGCATGGTAGACTCAGATTTTGCCGGAGACAATATAGATAGAAAATCCACAACTGGATATATTATAAGATATTATGGAAATCTGATTTATTGGAAAACAAATAAACAAAAGAATGTAACGAAATGTTCAACCTTTGCAGAAATCTGCTAAGTGAAATGTTTAAAGAAAAATTCAATGAAAGAATAAACATATACGAAGACAATTCGGGTGCAATAGCGATTGCAAAGTTTGGAAATTATACAAAAAATTCGAAGCACATCGAAGTACAATATTACTACATTAATGAATATTATGAAAATGGAATAATCGATATTATAAAAATAAATTCAGAGTTAAATCTAGCTGATATATTAACAAAAAGTTTGAGTAGAGAAAAGTTCACAAAACACAGAAAAGCATTAAATATATTTGAAAATTGCAAAAGCGACAAGACTGAATGTAAAAGCAAAGAATATAAATTTAAGGAGGCGTGTTGAATATTGTATAAATATTATACTCTTTGCTTGTTGTTCTACGAATGAATACTGGTCGCGCCATCTCTTATATATATATATATATATATATATATATATATATATATATATATATATATATGATTTTGTACATCGAGACAAGCGCGACTCCGAAAACGGGTGGAAGTGCTGGTGAAGGGAAACGGTAGACTTCATCAGTGTAGATGAAAAGTGTAGGATAAAAGGTTGATGGAAAGTTCATGGCTAGATGTGATAGATGGAGGCTAAAAATCATGGGTGATAGGTGAAGGTCAGAAGTCATGGGTGACGCTGATAGTGGGCGTTATAAGAGATAGGTGGAGCGTCGAAGTCATGATTGGAGTCATAAGTCGAAGGGGAAAGTGACACGCGGAGTAGGAGAACTGGATTGCGAGTAACAGATGGACAGTGGAGGTGCTAATTAGTCGGTACGCTTCATGGGTCGATGTTATAGGTGATGCGGTTTGAGGTTACGAGTAAAGATGCTAGGTGGTGAGTGGAATTCATATGTGGAGGTGATAAGTGTAGGCAGAAAGTGTGAACATATTTGCAGATTATGCGTAAAGGTGGTGGTTATGACTGTAGCATTGGAGTGTGCGGTTCACGTAGATAGTGTAGGAGATAGGTGGAGTGTGGAAGTCACGATTGGAGCTATTGTTGAAATTATAAATTTATGCTTTGCACAGCAGTGCAACGAACTTAGGGAAATGCGGACAATGCTGAATTGTCAAATCAGCCTTTTATAACCGAGCGATTGACCGCTGAAAGGAGTCAGTTTGTAATATGCTTTTGTATCGGGTAGTAGCAGTGCTAAGATGCACTGAGTAAGATATTATAAATAAATGTAATTAATAAATATTGAATCTCTTCTCCTATACTTAATTTTTCACCATATTTTAACAGTTATAAGTGGAATGTATAAGTGATAAGTAAAAAACGAGGTCATAAGTGCAGGGAATAGGTGGTCGTTAGAAGCTACGAGTGAAGATGGTAAGTGGTGGTGAAAGTTATGAGTGAAAGTTGTAAGTGGTAGGTCAATCAGCTAAAAGGACGGTAGACTTTATAGGGCGAAATAGAAAGTGGAGGTAACAGGAGAATAAGAAGGTCATAGGTCGAGGTATAGGTAAAGATTAAAATATTCAGAGGTCGAGGGTCAAGGTTGTAGATGATCGGTAGTGGATAGAAATTAACAGTTAAGGTGATAGGTAGTTGGTAGACTTCATGGTTGGAAATGATCGTTAACAGGTGGTTTAGAGCTGGAAATGACAGGTGTTTAGGCGAAGCTATGGGTGTAGGTAATTGGTCAATGTTAGGAGTCATGATTAGACGTAATAGTGGGAGGCTAGAGGACGTGATTGGAGG
The DNA here is from genome assembly GCA_018906965.1 of Philotrypesis tridentata. NCBI lineage: Eukaryota > Metazoa > Arthropoda > Insecta > Hymenoptera > Pteromalidae > Philotrypesis > Philotrypesis tridentata. The sequence goes on from JACCIB010000127.1 coordinate 214,541, forward strand.
CGATAGATGGATGGTGGAAATAATAGGTAGAGAGTCAAGAAGATAAGGTTGGTGTAATAAGTGGAGCGTTACGTAATAAATTGGGGTGATAGGTGGAGAACATACGCAGAGAATAATAATTTTAGTTGAAATTTTATGATTTAATCGGCCTCATGGGTCGAGATTATAAGTGATGTGAGTGAGGTGCTAATAGCTGAGATACGGTGGAGTTTATGGGTAGATGTAGGTGGATGAAAAGGTCATGGGTCAAGGTGATAGGTAAAGGTTTGTGTGTGGACGCTAGAGAAAAAAACTAGAGTCGAGGTGTCGAGGATGTAGATGATCGGTGGTGGATGATGGGTGAGCTGTTTTTATAATAACATTTTTCAGTATCATTTATATACCATGAATTTTATGGCAGTAGGCAAATTTTAAGAATTATTATTGTTCTAACAGTCAATAAAATATGAATATATTTAAAAATTGAGATTTGAAAATCTAAAAGTTTAAAATCAATTCTTGAAATTGTTGCTGTAAATTATTTTTGTACATTACCAAAATAACAACTGAAATAATGGGGGTTGGCGAGCAGAGTGAGTAGGGGGGTACCCCCTTATATATATATAGACAAGGCGCCCGTACACAAACATGTACGCACACCTAGCGCAACGCCGTGCACACACACAAGCGTGCAAGCGCACGGCAACACGAGGATCGAGGCCGCAGGAGCCGCTCACGAAACCGCTAGAGGGGAAAGGGGAAAAGATTAGGGGAAAGAGAGAGACCGACAAAAATGTGAGTCGGCGACAAATATGGCGCAAGAGAAAGAGAGCACGCTATACCAGAGAGAGAGAACAATAGACGCGACAGCGCGTTAGAAGACGCTGTCGCGCAATTAGGAGTGGGACTCCGAGATCGCCGAAGGCGAGACGAAGCGACCACATCGGGAGAATACACCTTCACCTTCGACCCAGGCACACGCACTATCGATCGCTCCCATTGATCGAGCGACGCGGACAGCTTGCCGGCTGGGAGGCCCAAGCTGGTGCACGGCCCAACCATCACCCCGCCAGCCTTGCCTCCCAGGGTAGCCGCATCTGATCCACCCAGAGGATCCAGGACCAGCTGCCACCGCCAACCCGACCGCACCGGCCCCAGCCCGATCGCCAGACACGACGAAGTTAGCTGCGGAGAGGACCGACGACGACGCGACGCCATCAGCCCAGCCGACGGCACCGACCAGCATGTAAGTGCCGACCGAGCGCCCCCCTCTCTCTCTCTCTCTCTCTCTCTCTCTCTCTCTCTCTCTTTCTCTCTCACGACGAAACGAGGGGTAAAAGATCCCCAGGGCGCGATCGTAGCTCAGGGTAGAATCGAGTGACGCGAGCGAGTCCGCGTTGGCCACGCCGGCCTTGATCCTCGCGGTGTCCAGCGCGACCACCGAGCGCGCTATCTCGCCAAAAGAGCGAGTGTCTATTGTATCTCTAGTACTTGAATATACGTACGAATGAGCGCGTTCTGCTCATTCGCATCCATCATAAGACCGCGTGCATCACTCCAAGCACTCCCCCCTTCCTAGCACCTGGTAAATCCATCTCCCAGCTCACCGAAGACGCGGAGCAGCCGAGCAGGGTCCGGAGACCAGGTAACTTAATCTTTTGTCGGCGCGCCTCCTTTCCAGCACGGGTTGCAGCTAGGAGCAGCCCTAGAGAAGCCAGGCTGGAGCCACGTCACAATATTAATATTATTATTATAATTAATAATAATTAATTATAATTATTAATAATTAATTATAATTAATTATAATTATTATAATTAATATTAATATTAATATTATTATTGCTAATATTAAGGATTTTAAATAATGATATCAGTATTTTTTCATTTTTCAAAAGATCAAGTAAGCTAGACAACAATTTTGCTAAATTCCTTTTTATAGTTTTAAGGTTTTTTAAAAAATACTAAAAGGAGATTTAACATTATCTTTTCTATATTTTCGATTAATATAACATGCATACATTTTACATCTCTTTGCTTATACGGGGAACAAGCACTTAGACACAGTATATGTACGGTAGTAGACTATAGAAATAATTTGCATTACATCTTGATTCGATTTTCAGTATTTTAGTTTAAATATGTAACGTATGGGTTAGATACACGTTAAATTTATTTACTTTTAAAATTTTATTATCTTACTCTCTCTGATTATGATCGTCATTGTTTTAGAATAACTCACATTTTATATACACGTTTTCTTCAACTTAGCTTTAAGATAATTAGTTTACATTCTGTATTAGATCGCTTATATTAAGGATTTAGCATTAGACTACAAATCGAATACAATTAGATTAATTATATATGTTATGTGTATTAAAATGTAAGGTTTTTATTTTGCGTACTTCGACAATGGATTGAGTGGTCTTTATCTAATCGTTAACAATCTTTTTCTATGGTTTTTATTTGCATTTCACACATTTTCTTCAATTAAGGCTTAAGGGGTTATGCCTGAGTTAAACCTGAAAAAGAACAAGTTATTAGTTATTAGGCAAAAAAAAATTATTTATAAGTAATATTAAAAAAATTCTTTTTTCTACTTAAAGCATACATATTAATTGTAATTTTACATATTTTTAAACAATTATATATCTATACTTACTATACAAACAATTCCATGTGTGAAGTATTAAATTTGATCAGATTTTTCCCTTTGCCGTATGAATTCTCAGCATCCGGGTGATGAATATAGACCAAACTGGATGGACAATCTTGTAAATGTCTTTCTCCTCAGCTTGAACGGAAGGGATTACTGAAACATAAAAATTTTAAATATTTAGAAACACATAAGGTCATAATATTCATAATTATAGTGAATTATGCATGTTCATATGCGTAACATTCTTTAAACTTACCTTAGCCAATTTCCCTCCGTTCAAGCAATGAAGAAGGGCTTCCTGGAGTTCTCTAAAAAATTTCAGCTTGATCGGTCCCATAGTTGTTGAGAAATCCTGCGGCAACTGACCTAAAATCACAAAAATTCAAAACTTGAGAAAACTGCATTTAAAGTTTATACATGAAACTTATTTCCATTTATCGGGTAGTACTTACAGAAACTGCTTGGCATATTTTTTTATGTTTTGGCATAAAATATCCCTGTATTAAGGGATATATTAAGACCCGGGTGCCACACATATTGATATACTAGTATCAAAAGCTGAAATTGAAACATAAATTTTTATACGCATTCACAGTCAGTATGTTTCATATGAATATAATTGTTGGTATTGCTTACCCATGACTTTCTAGGATTGTTAATAGTTACAGCCAACTTCCACAACATCTAACCTTGCATCGAACACAGAAGTACCTTATCGTTCACATGCCATTGACAGCTTATATACCTAAAAATAAAGAACACACTCACAAAGAACAAGTTCTTCACAAATAATGTGTTATTTAGAGTCCAAAATACTTATTTAAATTTAAACACCACTGACACTCAGAAGTTTTCACTTCAGATCAAAATTCAAAACATCAATCTTGCACTAGACTGCAGATCAAGCAGACGAAAGAGCTGTCTGATAGCAAACTTAACTAGGTTGGTAAAACAGTGATTGGCTTTTCCATATGCTGTATGGTACCATGTTTTTAGGTGGTAATTTATAAAAATATTTTAGTTTGCACGCATGCTTATTATTTTATTAAAAAGATTAAATTAATGAAACAGATAAATTTATTTTATTTTTAACATTCACAATAAAAAAATCTATGCTTTTATCAGAATGAGCTATTTACTATATGCAATAATTCATAAATAAATAATTTGTGTTATTTTTAATAAAACTGTCTTTTATCAAAAGGAGTTTGTATGCACATTTAACGTTAAATTTTCTATAAAAATGTAATGGCTTTGAATAAACAAAAGCGCCATAAAATAAAATATGAAAAATACTTAATTTTGACAAATTATATATTTTTAGTATTTTGCCTATAATTTTGTAACGAAATTTTTTCGGGCAAAAGGAGTTTCAACAGTATATTCTACAGTAAATTTGCTATTAAAAAATCAAATAAAAAAAAATTTGATTTTTTTGAATTTTAACTCAGGCATAACCCCTTAAGTAAATTTTATCACTTTGCACCATATACTAAATTACATATATTAAGGATTTAATAATAGAGTAAAATACAATTAGATTAAGTAAAATATATTTTTCAAAATTTTCAATTGGTGGGTCCTTCAACGTCTAATTTTTAAAATCTTCTGTGATCATTTAGTTTTAAGATTATATTACACTTATATTAATGTATGTATTTTAATTATATTTAGTTTTAAAAATATTATACTCATAGAATAAGGATTTTGATTTATCTACATGTTTTTAAAGAATAAGGACTATTATACTCGTAGAATAAGGATTTTCATTCATACATATTTTATTGTAACGTCCTATGACGTTATTTATTTTTAATCTATGAGTTACAAATTTTAAACTAGTTTTCAAAATTCAAAACATCAAGAGAATTATGATGTTCATTTCGAAACGTTATATTTTGAATGCGTGCTGTAATTTTGTAACACAAGTCAGCAGTGTTACTTATTCGGCAATCGCTATACTTGTAAAACTGATTAATAAGCGTTATATTTTAAGAATCGGTCAACGTATTTGGGCTTTAAAAGAGTCGAATTGGCCTCATTTTAATTAGTCTCGTGTTTAAGTCCGAACTCCGTACCTCGCGGTTCGTCAATTGCGGAGATTTTTATTGTACTTCCAAGTACTCAATTGTGAATTTAAGAAGCAAATATATTTTCAATCATACTCGAAAAGAAAACTGTGAGTGCATCATTTCAATGACCTATCACCTATTATCCAAATAAGACGAGCAAGCAGAGAGAAAAAGACGAGGATAGCAGACGCAGCAAAATAAGACAAGTGAAACCGAAAAAGGTAAGTCAAATAAATACACTAAAAATACATATCGGAGCGGGTAACGAGTCTAAACCCAGCCACTCATAATAATTCTATACGCGCTCTCAATAAATAATTAAACATACTTCATGTCCTCAAATACATGTCCTACCTATGAGGTGAGAGTGTAGGTGGGACATAACATTATAAAAAAAAGGACTTGTGTAATAGATTTTAAGAGTAGTAACGTATATAATAAAATATCTAGAATAAAAACATTTTTTAACGATTAAATTTATTTCCTGACATTATCCGCACTCCAATATTCCTTTCGTTTTTGACAAATTCGTGGGAGGGATTAATCATTGAATTAGCGTATTCGCGAGGTGGCTGAGAAGGAAGGCTGGCGCTGGTGGCGTGTGCTAGCGCTGATGGTGCTCAGTGTTGGGGTTCGAGAGAGCCACCATGGGTGGCTTTTGATACTCATCGGCAACTTCAGACCTTCCAAGCGAGATCGATCTGGTACAGCTAGCTTCACGCAATACAAACTTGTCCAAGTGATGCTTACGCTGTTGCGTACCACGTCCCGCTTATTTCTGGTTTTCAGCGCGTTAAATTTAAATTCAAATTTAATTTATATATAACCCTGTAAATAGCACATGAAATAAAATTTTTTTTAATATGGTAAATACACTATTAATATAGATATACTTAGAGCTATCCGTGATTTGTTTACAGCGCGAGCCAATAGAATTATCTCTTTTCGTTAACATGCATACACTATAGTATATGTAGCGCACGGCCCACATAGATTTTATAATTTTTTTAGCATAATTTAAATATAATCTAAGGGCTTTAAATTATAATTTTTGACAAAATTAGTGCTCAAAATTACAGAATAAAAATAATTAAATTTACTTACCTTTCGTTGTAATTATAGTATTACGGGTTTTTTTATCTCACTTATTCTAAAAATATATTATTTTATACAAATGTATTAATTGTATTTACCATATAAAAAAAAATTTTATTTCATGTGCTGTTTACAGGGTTATATATAAATTAAATTTGAATTTAAATTTAACGTGCTGAAAATCAGAAATAAGCGGGACGTAGTACGCAACAGCGCAAGCATCACTTGGACAAGTTTGTATTGCGTGAAGCTAGCTGTACCAGATCGATCTCGCTTGGACGGTCTGAAATTGCCGATGAGTATCAAAAGCCACCCATGGTGGCTCTCTCGAACCCCAACACTGATGGTGCTGGAGCTGGCGTACTCGCGCACTGTGGTCGCGGGCTGGGTGAGCAGGCGCTGGCTGGCGTACTCGCGACTGCGTGGGGAGGCTAGTGCCATACCGACCGGGTGGGGAGGCTCGCTGTGGTCATACCGACCGGGTGGGGAAGCTGGCATACTGGGTGGGGAGACTCGCGGGCTGGCGAACTCGCGACTGGGTGACGCTGCTAGCGGGGGCCTTATAGCGACCTAATTTTATCGACTGAGTTACCCACTGAGCAAATCTACCTTATCGACTGAGGAAGTGGCGTGGGACCAGCTCGGCGTGGTATCAGCTCTGCCCTAACTACTGCGTAATGTAAGAACTTATTTATATTTAAACTATTGAAATTAGATACTTGTCAACTACTATTTACCTAAAATAAATGTTAAATGTAGAAATACTTACATAAACAGTTCACAAACAATAATACGTATATTTAACTCGTCACTATATGCACAATAAAACTCACTTTTTGTTTGAACTCAGAAAAGATTTGTTCTCGAAATTTTATTTAGAGAAAAAATAAACTCTTATCGATATATACTAAGTCTGTTGCGAAGGATATATTCAACTCAATAATCGTTCTTGAGCAGGAATCCAACAAGTCTAAAGTTGTTGCTTGAACAGAAGGCTCATCACTTCGGTTATAACAAATACTTAACCGAAAAGTAAGCAGAAACTTAGTTTTGTTTCAGGAATATACCTGCTCTCTAAATTAGTTGCAGATTATTTGGTTTGCCGCATCTTTCTACTAACGTACAAATAATGAAGACGTAGGTAATTAAGAAGAGAAGTTTAATTTCCAAAACTAGGAATTTTCCGTTCATAATAAGGTTTTCAGCTTAGCCATAGTTTATTTACGCAGAAATCCAACTTTATGACGTTATAACTCTTTAATACTGTTATTTATACGTATGCAGCAACAGTTGAATTTATATTAATTTAATACAGTACAAAAATGCATATGTGTGTATATATGTATGTATATATGCATAATGTACATGAATTTAAAGATAATAGTAATACATTGTTAATTTAGGCTATTAAACAAACCTTTTAGTGGAGTAGAAGCTAAGAAAAACAAAAAATACTCAGCGTCTCGCTTTAAACGTACGCACGCGAGTCGCCGTGCAGACACACACCATTTACGATAGCCCCCCACCACCTTACGATGGCCCCCAACCACTCGCTGCGGCCGTCGAAGCATCATTTTACAGCGCGACTTCGACTCTTCGGTGTCCATATTTTATTACAAATATACAACTTAGAAACTTTAAAAATTACATCTATAAGCTAAAAGACTTGCTCTACACGAACATTTTTATCCGACGTTGATATGTTAAGTAATATACGAGTATGGCTTGTAAACGCAATATGTTAAATATCTCAGGATGTAAACAACGAAAATTGAAAAATTTTTTTTGAAATTGATGGTAAATTGGTCTATAAATTTAACTGTGATAGTGCATTTTATAAATTATCGTATTTTCATGTTGAAAAATGAAAAAAATGATGACGTATAAAACTAGGGTGACATTTAAAACCTTGATAAAACCGCAAAAATGAAGATAATGAAATTCTTCAAACTGCTTTTGATTTCTGTGTATTTACACTTATTGTATGTCGTATTTCAGGTCCCAAAAAAATTTGGCGAATGTTTAAAGTTTTACGGTACTGATTTTCGACATTAGCGTGATTATTGTACACTAAGTGAGCTATACTTTTCTTCGCTTCGTGTTTCGTCGCTTTCTGTTGAAAATCAATATTTTTACAGCAACTTAAAAAAATTGGCGTATTTTAACTTCTCGTCAACCTCACGGCTTTGTTGTTGCAAATTTTGTAATCGAACTCATGCCACTTTGTAGCCTTTTTAATAACAAACAAATTTCATCCGAATCATTTTTTCGTAGGAAGTCATTCTATTGAGGTATAAAAGAAAAACTGCGACGGCGGCAAGTTTTTTCACTTAAATTGTTAATAACGTTTTTTCCTGATAAAATCTTTGACAGCAAACATTTTGGTCATTGCACACACCATTTTGAAGACATCTGTGCAGTCAGATCCGAGTTACCAGAAAATTTCCATAAACAGGTACTTTTCGGTCTCTTCCGACTGGACTATATATAGTTAGCTGATGCGAGGTGCTCAAGTATGTCGCTTGTAAATGGAAGCGGATGACAGCTGCTCTCTGTTTACACGTTGAGCACCCTTAAATCGGTTACTAAGAGAAATTTGCGACTGCCCTGGGCGTCGGACTATTTGGGAACTATCCATAGCGATGATGAATAGTTTGAGGTGGATGGCACAACGATGCCTTGATCGCGTAGCTTTTTAAGCTTGTGGATGATGTGTTCTTTCAGAGCAGCTGGAAACCTGAACCGGTGGTTTCTAGTCACCTTAATTAAATTTCAATGTTATTTTATGGTGTAATAAATAAGTTGCTGGTAATGGTTCGCCATATAAACCGAACACGCCCGCGTACTCATCGATTACTTCGCGTATGAGTTCTACCTCTTCCGCGTTGCATGCATTTAAATCCGCAAGACTTAAAATTAGCTGTGCGTGCTCGCGTCATTCCGCGCTATTTGATTGCAGTCGTTCGTTGAGATCTGATATACCTGTCTATACTTTTCTTCACGCTCTTCCATATTATACATGCGGCGCAAACATGCCGAAGCCTTTGTTACTTTTTCGGCAGAGTCGTCCCCATCGGTTTGGCTGAGTGTTTAACCGATTGTTTCGCATTCGTGCAATTCGACAATGTGGCTTGTTATTTTGACCACCTCGCCGCTAATGTTAATACATTCCGCGTAGATTCGATTGTTTTTTGAGCTCTCCGCGACGAAATTTCCGAAAAGCATGTTCGGGTGCAGGTCCTGGAGGGCGACCCAGCCGGTTTTCACGCCGGTGTCACGTACGCCGGCGCTTATTATCACTTTTTCTTTAGTCGGGATGGAGATTCGCTAGTCATTTAAAAACGCAAATTCCTTATTGTTGTGAATTAGGCGTATATTGACGCTAGAGAGGCAGACCCCGCCATCTCAACACATGTTCACAGAACCCGCTATCTGAGCAAAGTCTCACGGAACCTACGAATTGAAAGTAGTGGCGTATTATTGCTTAATGAGACAAGTGGAATAAAAACTGATTGGTACACGAAACGAACTTTCTCTGGCAGATTTTTGCACTTTAAATCTCAACATCCGATTAGTCAAAAAATTGCCATTATGTACAATCTAGTGGACAGGGCGGTGAAGTTATCAGATAAATATTTTCATCGGAAAAACATTAATATTATACAAGGTCTATTATTCGATAATAATTATCCTGCTGTTAAAACACGATTATCTGTAATCAAAATGACTAGACAACCAGAGCAACGTGCGAAAAACAAAACGTATCGCAATTATATTTGTGTACCGTACATCAGTAGCTTCTATTAGCGGGTGCAGCATTCGTTTAAGAAAAACAACGTTACGACAGTTCCAAAAATACATAGCAATATGTGTATGTATTTATGAGCGAATGTGTGTGTGCGCGCATATGTGTGCGTGTGTATGTGTGTGTATCACTCGCATACACACATACGCTCTTATAAACATACATACGTATTTTGTAAATTATTTACAATAAATGATTATTTTCTTTTTATTCTGAGTTTCATGAAACTCATTCATTAGGTGAAATTCAAATATGCGCGTTCTTCGCAATAGTCTAGGCGACGATTCTGTAACCAAAACGTGACGACCGCTGTGATGAAAATATTTGAACTCCCCATTTACTGACCATGTATATATCGTTTCTTCCTGACATCCTGTTTGGGTAAAGGTTAGAATCAGTGTGCTGTTGGTGAAACTGTTCGCGTGAAACACAGCATTCAAATCTGCCTTACCAGCTTTTAAATATTTTAAAGTTCTATGATTAAAGTTCTTGAATTTATGTTTTGCACTGTGCAAACATAATTAAATAAAGTTAAAATAATTTTTTTTTAGTAGTGTTTCTTGTAAAATTATTTATATTTTAAGTTTTCAAAGTGCAAAGTATTTGTTAGGAATTTTAGTTAGTTTAGCATTTAGTTTAGATTAGTTAGTTATAACAATGAGTCACCAGAAGGGCACTCACTTGGATAGGAAATACTCCTGGGGAAGAAATAGAAGGCGACCAAGAAAATTTGCAGGAACTAGACGTAATGATACAGAAGACTCAACTGCACAACCAAGACCTTCGACATCTGCAAGAAAACTCCAGCAGCAGAAGGCCTCTCCGGAGTCAAGAATAGAATTATTGATATCAATATTCTATTTCCTGAACTCCAAAGTGTGGTGTGTTGCAAAAATGTCAGAGTGAAGTGAACTTTTCTGAATCAATAGTGTTTGGATTAGGATTCAAAATTGAAGTCTCATGTGTTCGATGCAGAGAAGTTTTGAGCATCAATTCTAGCAAAAAAGTGGGTGATAGTAATTGTGCATGGGAAGTGAATCGAAGGGCTGTACTTGCATGTCGTGCTTTGGGTGTTGGACATGCTGGGCTTTCAACATTTTGTGGCATAATGGACTGCTCTAAGAGAATAGCTCAGTCTACTTACGATTGAATAAATCAACAGTTAAGTGAAGTATGTGAGTGTTGCCAAGGAGTCTATGCGAGCTGCAGTCCAAGAAGAAAGAGCCGCTACAGAAAATGGTGCTCTTAGACTGAACATTTCTGGCGATGGTTCGTGAAGGAAGAAAGGATTATCATCACTACAAAGATTTGCTAGCATCGTTGGACATCACACAGGCAAGGTGTTGGACGTTGCTGTTAAAAACAGCTTTTGTCAACCTTGTTCATCGTGGGAGAAGTATCGGCATACTGCTGAGTTTGAAGAATGGTACGAGGAACACAAGCCACACTGCACTGCTATACATGAAGGTAGTGCAGGTAAGATGGAAGTTGATGGCATCCGTGAGATATTTGAACGCTCAGAAGAAGAATACAGTGTCAAATATCATCGCTTTATTGGAGATGGAGACTCCAAAGTGTTCAAGGCTGTGAGTGAATCGAAACCCTATGGTGATGAACTTGTGGTGGAGAAGAAAGAGTGCATCCAACACGTACAGAAGAGGATGCGAACTCGTCTCCGAAACCTTGTCAAGCAGTATACCAGCCAGAAGATCAAGCTTCCGGACAATAAACCAATTGGCGGAAGAGGAAGGCTGACTGCTAAGGTGATCGACAAGCTGTCAAGTTATTATGGTAAAGCCATTCGAAATCACCCAGATTCCATTGATGACATGTACAATGCAATCTGGGCAACATAGGACCATATGCAGTCGACGGACAAGAGGCCAATGCATCATCTGTGCCCGGAAGGATTCAGCAGCTGGTGCAATTGACAAAAAACAAAAGCCACAAAAGAACACAGGAAGTTCAGGCACAAGACCAGCCTTTCAGCTTATATTATGGATGCCATAAAACCAATTTATGAAGACCTGTCAAAGTCAGAATTACTTGAAGATGTCTTGGAGGTTTTACACAAAACTCTAATGAGAGTTTCAATAATTCTGTATGGAGACTAGTCCCCAAGACATCTTTCAGTGGCTTGATAGTCTTGAAAATTGGTGTTTTTCTGGCTGTATGCATGTTTAATGATGGTCGGTCTTGTGTCCTCAGAGTCTTGGACCGCTTTGATGTGAAGCCTGGAGACGCTGTGCCAGAGTGGGCCAACGCAACAGACAATTTAAGACTTCACCATGCTGAACGACAAATCCAGGCCAACACCAGAGAAGCACGAGCTCTTAGGCTAAAAGCTCGACAGATGGAAGAAGATGACTCGTATACTGCTGGTAGATATTAGGGAGGCAAAAAAAAAGCTTTGCAAGGACTATGAAAAAAGATGAGTATTCTTCTCTATATTGTTTTAGCTGATTTTTATGGAGTTTTTGAAATATTAATTTATTGTATTTTTTCAGTGGATTGTACATTGAAGAAATCATAATCGTTTTTCTTCCATTAAATCAAGTTGGAGACTTCAGCAAAATTATTAGGTAAGAATAAATATGCATTTTTTAGTATTAAATACAATAAATTAATAATATTAGCATATAATGTAAAAATACACAAATTTAACATTTTTTGTTTACAGATTCTCAAAGGCGTACTCAGCCTATTGATACAAGGGAGTATACCATATGTCTCCTGAAAATGATAGTTTACTACCAAGGATCAACAGAAAAATAGTTCCAAGAGATTTGGTAAGTAAAAAATTAACTTATTTTCTAATATGCATTGATGAACTTCGAAGTCGATTTTCTCTAACTTTGGTTTTTCATGATTTCAGCTCACTGTCCGTAGGATTCCAGGTGACCATATGCTTCGATTGAGCTCAAATTTTGTGAGTATGTTCTATATAAGTGTAGTTTTCGCATGAACAGAGGGATTTTGATTTGAAAGCTTCAAACTTATTTAATAAAAAAAACTGTGGCGTAAAAAATTTAAAAATTGAAAAAATTTACTTTTTGTTTTATTAAAATCTTTCTAAGCATTCAAATCAAAATCCCTCTGTTCATGCGAAAACTACATTTATATAGAACATACTCACAAAATTTGAGCTCAATCGCAGCATATGGTCACCTGGAATCCTACGGACAGTGAAAAACAGTCTGCGGAGTGCCACTCCGGATAGGTAGGTACTAAATTGGATTTTAAGGGCTTAAATTGAAGGTAAGAGAACCTACTATAAGTATGAAAAGTTTCTCCAACATATTATTTAATTTTATATCAATTTAGAATATTTTTATTTTTCTGATTTTAAACGTGTTGGGTCCCCTTAAGAGGACTGATACACCTTTAAAATGTTAAAAAATGAAAAATTGAATTTTATTATTTTATAACTCGAAATTGTTTAAATAATGTTTTATACAATGGTATTAACTTATATATTATGTTATAAACAATAACAATGTTTATATATGCCATATTCTAGGTACAACATGTCTTCGAAAGCCAAAATCCATGAATTCCATTTTTTTCATACACCGCAGACTTTAGTTAAATCTGGGCATCGGAGAACAATCTGGCAAGTCCAGATGTACTTTAAAAACATGTAGTTTCCAGATGAGTGTGGGGATTCCCAAATAATTAAGATTCAAAAAAGTTTTCAACAATTTCAGAAGAATATTTATAATTTTTTACTTTTTTTAATTAATTTTTGTAATAAATTGTATCTAACTTTTTTGAATCTTAATTATTTGGAAATCCCCAGACTCATCTGGAAACTATATGTTTTTAAAGCCCATCTGGACCTGCCAGAGTGTTCTCCGATGCCCAGATTTAACTAAAGTCTGCGGTGTATGAAAAAAATGGAAATCATGGATTTTGGCCTTCGAAGACGTGTTGTACTTGCAATATGGCATATATAAGAACTGCTTTATGTTGATAACATAATGTATAAGCTAATACCATTGTATAAAACATTATTTAAAGAATTTCAAGTTATAAAATAATAAAATTCAATTTTTCATTTTTTAACATTTTAAAGGTGTATCAGTCCCCTTAAGAATTAAAATCGAAAAACATAAATTCGAATCTGTGTACATCGAAAGGATGAGGTCATGCGTGACGTCATAGGTAAACAAACCGCGCGAAAGACTGTGAACTTTTCGCACTATATAAGCGACGGCTGGCAACTACTTCCTCACTTCCGAGACAGTGGCTGACAAAGCCGCATAAATAACTCGGACTCTTTCTTCCCACACTAGCCAGGGGAAAGGATTATCGAGATGTACACAAATCATAACTGCTCCAGTATGTAAGTTTTCAAAAATATCATCTTTGTATGTGTTACTCTGTCTTTTGAAGTTTGTATGTTTATGTAATTTTTCGACAGTTTCCTGATGAAGGCGACAATGATGGCCGAAATATCGTTTTTTATAAAAAACGGAATGTTGATTTCTTAAACCCTTTTTGAACCACTGCCTCGGAGAAATCGATAAGGTCAAAAAAGAATATAATTAAACCAACTACTAAAGGATAAAATTAAATTAGATAGTGTATACACTTATCTAAATATATTTGACTGTTTTATTATTAAGGGGTTATGACAGTGTTAAAATTTTGAAAATACCCATTTTTTTTTATTCACTTTTTTCATAGTTAATAGTCTGTAGAATATTGTCCTCAAAGCCGTTTTTAGCTAAAAAAATTTTCCTCGAAGATATCAACAAAAAACTAACAAATCTGTTTCAAGTAAATTTTTGAAAAATCGTGATTTTTAAACATTTTAATTAGGCCAAACTTGTGGAAAGGATTGTTCTAACCCACTTTTTACAGAGTAATTTCATGAGAAATCTTACTGAAAATATGACTTAAAAACCGTTTTACAAACCGTTTTTTTCTCAAGAGTTATTAATTTATTTCCGTAAAATAAATAAAATCTGTAAAATTAATTTTTCTATGTGTGATTTTATGTTACTAAACTCAATGTGTTAAAGTAAAGGCATTCAACAAATTTGAATTTGCCACTCGAATAGGTTGTGCCTCACAGCGTCTGGTCGAGAATGAAGATTTCTGTTTGATCGGTAGAGTAGAATTTTTTGTAAAGCAGCAGAAAGCAGCTAAACAGCTGTTTTTCATCCAAGACACTAGATCAGTGCAGTTAGTCTGCTAGCTGCTGTAGCAATGCTTATAACCTTAGTGGTGTTGCAAAAGTGCAAGAGCTTCTGCAGAGTAGAAAAATTATTCAGATAAGTATTGGAAACTAATTAGTAATAACAGTGTTCATAATGAGCTTTTTCTTTGTTGGTTTATTTTTTACTTTTAGGTATACGGGTGCAAGCCAGCAAAATGGGAGCTTATATTGACTGCCTGAAGTATTATTTTGCATACTTTTTAAGAACTTGAAGTGTATTTAATAATGGTAAGTATTGTATGTAACTGTAATTCATAAACATAACTTGATTATGAATAGCTAACGATAATTTTTATTTTATTTTCAGCTTCTAAATGCTATTATCACACAGCATGACAAGCGCGTATCATCAAATATACTTTATTGTATGTATATTTGAGTACCAAAAGCAAATCAAGGTATGCCGGATATTTTCTGTAAGTATAGCTGAGTTCATTTGAATGATTTACATTATAAACTTTAAATGCCTTTTACTCAAATTTAGTTTTTTCATGCTTTTTGTATACTTGCCGCAGCTTTCTGAAGGAACCGTACTATCAATCATGATGAACCAAAGTGGGAAACCTTCTTTATGAGTATGGTCACAAACTGAGTGGAGCAGAATTGGCAAAGGTAAGTTCAACGTGAATGTTACGTATGTTTACATATGTAACATTCACTATAATTACTAATATTGGCAATATATGTTTTATTAATTATATTAATTTTGTGTTTTTCAAGAATCTGTTCCACTTAGTCTGAGACCAGACTCATAATAAAGATTTGGCACTTTGATTCATCACGATTGATGGTACGGTTCCATCAGAAACATGCGGCAAGTAAATAAAAGTGATGAAAATCATGATTTTTGGTAAGCAAATACCTTTAATTGTTTTTAAATGTTACACTCACTTTATGCATATTTTTTGTGCATAAAAGTGATGAATAATACTTGTATTTGAAAGCAAAAATATAGTTTTTAGAGCACCCATATATTTATTAATTTTTTACAACACTAACAATTTTTCGTTTTTTTCAGGTTTTAACACTGTCATAACCCCTTAAGAATCTAATTGGAAAAAATGACTTCATTTTAGATGTTGATGCTAGCAACGTGAAAATAGGCCAATTCAGTTCGATATAGGCTAACTAATAAGTACTAATCATGCACCGGTCTAGAAAGTTGAGCTACAAAAGTTATTAAAAACATGCGCTAAAAATGCTGAATAATCCAACTTTTTTAAAATTTTTGTTTGTAATCTCAAAAAATCATAGTTTTATGCTAATAATCACTGATATAAACTTTTTTGTTCTGAAATTTTCTGCAAAGTGAAGAGCGACGGTGGCTCAATCGGTAGAGTATCGGGCTAGTAATCCAGAGGTCCCGCGTTCAAGCCTGACTCTCGAGGATTTTGGAGACACCTCTTTGTTTACATAAGTGTCTATACATCTGAGCTTCAGTGGTTCGGATTCCACTGCAGTGTACAACGTGTATATTTCACTGTATATAAAACTGTAGGTCCCCATTGCTCTGCGCGAGAACTTAAAAATAGTGGACTCAATGCACTGAAATTAAGTGCTCACAAGCGCAGGCAATGAAGAGCCATATAAGACCCATATGAGGACGTGAAAAGGCTGTAAAAATAAAAAAAAAAGTATGTCCGATATAGATAATTGCAAAATTACGTTAAAAATGGGCGAAGATTTAAAAAAGACAAAAAATAACAAACACGCTTTTTCAATACATAGTTTACTTTGTTTAATATCAATCAATCTTAATCATAATTTAGAAAAAGTAAGTTTATCTTTTATATGTATGCTTAGTCGGAATCCCGTAAGTTAAATAGTTTTTGCAAAATTAAAAAGTTAATTTAAAATATCCCTTCTTTTGCACATCTGTACAAAAAAAGTCCTTCTATAGAAATTAAAATAAATTCTTGTACACATTGTGACAACAACAATACACAGCATGAATTTTACAAACATATTTATTTATAAAATCACAGGAGCACTTTAAATGAAAAATTTTTTTTTCGATTGTTAATTATATTTGCAACGCCACGAAAAGCGAACTTATTGAAAATCTAAATATACCGATAGAAGGCTCTTAAAAATCTGCATTGTTTCAGCATAAGTTCATTGTGCTAGCTATTGTAGAAGCCGAAATTTGAAGCTTCAAAGTCTACGGTCAACAGCAGCAAATGTTTGATAGATATCACCATTTTTTTTTACCGATGGTAAGTGTAACTATTCAGTTATTAAATGTATTTAGATGAGTGTGTAAACACTATCTAATATGATTTTATCCCTCGGTGATTTTTTAATATTCTTTTGTTGACTTATATCGATCTCTCCGAGGCAGTGGTTATGAAAGGGTTTAAGGAAACAAAATCCCTTTCTTACAAAACGAGGTTTCGGCGATCATTGTTGCCCTCATCAGGAAAACTGTCAATTTTATTAGACAACAATAAACATACAAACTTAAGAAGAACAGAGTAATACATACAAAAGCGATATTTTTGAAACTTACATATTGAAGCAGATATGATTTCTGTACATCTCGATAATCCTTTCCCCCGGCTAGTTAACAGCGGGGGAAGAGAGAGGCCGAGTGACACAGCTATTGTTTATGCGGCTTTGTCAGCTACTGTCTCGGAAGTGAGGAAGTAGCCGGCAGCCGTCGCTTATATACTGCGAAAAGTCTTTAACGCGGTTTGTTTACGTATGACGTCACACATCACCTCATCTTTTCTATGTACACAGAATCGATTTTAATTCTTAAGCTGGTATATTAAATGTCGGTACACGTTATTGAGTTTCTGTGTATCCTCTTTCTTATTGATACCATTAGCTTGTAAATGTATATGCATCATTTCTGAGATTAATCTTTTATTTAAATTATTTTCTTTGTCCTTTATACTAAATTTTTCAAAATTAAATTTATAATTGTATTTTTTAATATGTTCGGAGATGACACTGTCCTTAGACTTCCTATGTTCCTCAATACGTGTACACACATTTCTTTTTGTTTGGCCTACATATGTAGCCGTGCAATCATTACATCTAAGTTTATAAACAACATTTTTCTCTAGGTGTTTCTCTTTTTTATCCTTTCCTTTCACAATAATATTGTCCATATTACTGTGTATTTTGGAATGGTTGTAATGTTGTTTTTCTTAAACGAATGATGCACTCGCTCATAAAAACCATTGACGTACGGTATACTAATCTGATTGTTATATACATTATTCTTCGTACGTTGCTCCGGTTGTTTTGTCATTTTGATTGCAGATAATCGTTTTTTGACGTATTGATCTATGAAATCAGAGGGGTAATCATTATCAAATAATAGACCTTTTATGCCAATGTTTTTCTGGTGAAAACATTTATCTGATAACTTGACCGCTCTGTCAACTAGATTATACACCAAAGCAATTTTTTGACTAATCGGATGTTGAGATTTAAAGTGCAAAATCTACCAGAGAAAGTTGGTTTCGTGTACCAATCAGTTTTTAATCCACCTGCTTCATTAATCAATAATACGTCTAAAAAACTTATGGATTTGTTTACCTCCATTTCATGCGTAAATTGGAGTCTACTATTATATGAATTAAATATTTTCAACGTTTCATCTACCTTTCCTTTCGGAATGCAAGCAATGATATCGTCGACGTAACGGAAAAAGAACACATGTTGATAAGTTAATTTTGAAATGATGAGGTGATGTGTGACGTCATACGTAAACAAACCGCGTTAAAGACTTTTCGCAGTATATAAGCGACGGCTGCTGGCTGCTTCCTCACTTCCGAGACAGTAGCTGACAAGACCGCATAAACAATAGCTGTGTCACTCGGCCTCTCTCTTCCCCCGCTGTTAACTAGCCGGGGGAAAGGATTATCGAGATGTACACAAATCATATCTGCTCCAATATGTAAGTTTAAAAAATATCGCTATTGTATGTATTACTCTGTACTTCTTAAGTTTGCATGTTTATTGTTATCTAATAAAATTGACAGTTTTCCTGATGAGGGCGACAATGATCGCCGAAACGTCGTTTTGTAAGAAAGGGATTTTGTTTTCTTAAACCCTCTCATAACCACTGCCTCTGAGAGACCGATATAAGTCAACGAAAGAATATTATTCAGTTATTAAGATGTGAAAGGTAGTTAGCGAAAAACGTATCCTTAACGACGAAATGACATATATAGTTTATTAAAAGTGTGCGCGAACGATGCGAGGACCCAAGCAAGGGAACGGTGCATGCCGCCGCCGCCATCGGTCACGGTGGTGGGGATACAAATTTTAAAGCGAAAATTCGATCGGGCGACTTCAAACCGTGATCTTCTGAAAATATAATTTTTGTTTTGATTTTATGTGCCGAAATAAAATAAAAATAATGGTGGCATTCTTTTTTTGTAGGAGGCGATGGAAGGTAATAATTATTACAATTTTGTTTGAAGGTAAATGAAATATTTATTTGAACATGAAACTGAGTTTTACAAAATTTTATCTTTTAACGTTTGATAACATAACGCTTCATTTTTTCCATACATTCATAACTCCATGTATAACTCCATATATTCTATCAATTCATGTCAGAGGACGGATAAATCATTAAAATTTTAAGTAATTAATAAATTGGATTTTAATTTTTCATTAACTTTAAGGGGTTATGACAGTGTTAAATCCTGAAAAAAAAACAAAATTATTAGTATCATAAAAAATTAATATATATGTAAGTGCTCCAAAAACTATATTTTTCCTTCAAAATATAAGTATTATATACCACCTATGCACTAGAAATGTGCATTAAGTGAGTGTAATACTAGATAACAATTAAAGGTATTTACTTACCAAAAAGCATGATTTTCATCATTTTTCTGGACGTGCCGCAACCTTCTGGAGGAACCGTACCATCAATCCTGATGAAACAAAGTGGAAAATGTTCCTTATGAGTGTCCTCAAAAACTAAGTGGAAGGGATTTCTAAAAAACACAACATTAATACAATTAATTATACTTATATTGACAATATTAGTAATTATAGTGAATGTTACATATATAAACATACGTAACATTCACTTTTGACTTATCTTTGACAATTATGCTCCACTCAGTTTGTGGAGAAACCTATTCCAAAGGTTTCTCCAAAAATTCAGCTCAATTGGTTGACCCGTTCCTGAGAAAAACTGCGACAAGTGAAAAAAAAGTCATGAAAAACCTAATTTTGAGTAAAAGGCATTTAAAGTTTTACTTAATATTTAATAAAATAAAATATACTTACAAATAGTTTTCAGCGTCTAAACCTAATATTATCCAAAAGTAGTCATCTGAGGATGGTGTCTGGAGAGTAGGTCCTTACAAAAAGCTTCTTTATGGAAGCTTATGTCTGCTGAAACAAAAATTGAAAATAGGTTAAAAAATTAAATTTACACATTTTTAGATGTTTCTATAATTCAAACTGAAAGTATGGGAAATTTATGTAAAAAATTATTCAACACACTTTGAGTTGAAGTATTTTTAAACTGTTTTTAAAAATAAAATCCATATACATGAAAATATACTCACAAATGCCATTGCTGATCCATGTAGTGATGTAGTAAAAAGAGCAGAAGAAATGCACACTAGAAGCTATAGAAGGATATTTGTCTAGTGATTTGTGAAAAGTAGGTCAGAGAACACCTGATCAGCTGTTGAGTTAGCAGTAGACTAAACTAGACTTGGATGCATGTGCATAAGTGCATGTGCAAAAAATGCACATAAAAAAAACTAAAAAAGCTGCTAGCTACTCTCTGAACAAATTTTCAGCTGATTTTGTGCAATCTGAGTGTATGTGTTGTTGAAGTGATGTGAAGCTTGTAGTGTTCATGCTAGTTTCAGTGTTTGATTAGGAGTGTTATATAGGGTATGTGTGTAAATGTTTGTGAAATCAGTGTGCTCCAGCTGAGTGGAAATCATCATCTGGATTATTTCTTCTCCTTTTAGCTTTACGAGCTTCTAGAGTGGATTCCAGTGCTCTCTTATCTGACCAAAAGAGACGCTGTTCATCAGTACTCTTTGCCCAGTCTACTGCAGAAAGTCCTGGATTAATGTCAAAGCCCTTCATCACCTCAAGTATTCCTGCTTTTCCATCGTTGAAGGAAACAACTGCGATGTAAATGCCAATCTCCAAGACTGCAAGGCCACTGATACTTTCCTTGGGCACAAGCTTCCAAATGGATTGGTTGAAGCTTTCATTGCTGTTCTGTGTGAAGTCTCCAACGCATCTCTCCAGTAAATCAGCTTGTTTCAAGTCCTGGTAAATTGGCTTGATTGCATCCATGATGGTCCCAGGAATACTATCTCGGTGGTGAAAAGTTTTAAGTTTCTTCTTGGCTTTGGCTACTTGCCATTTACACCAACTGTCTGGTCCTGGCGGGCAAAGGTGATGTCTTGGCTCCTTGTCTGTTGATCCTTTATGTTAAAATGTCGCCCAGATGGCATTGAAAATTTCTTCAACAGAACGATGATGGCCTTTGATGGCATTGCCATAATACTGAGTCAGCTAGTCGACTCTTTGAGCTGTAAGACGGTTCTTCCCACCAATGCCTAGACCATCAGATAGTTTTTGGCCAGCCAAACTCTTCTTCAGATTTCTCAATCTTGTCCCCATCCTCTTCGGCACATGGTCAACACATTCCTTCTTCTTGATGACAAAATCTTCTCCATAAGGCTTAGCATCGCAAAGAGCCTTGAAGCCAGAGAGCCTTGAAGCGGCCCCGGCAGCAAATCCAATGACGTCTTTTCATCGGTGTGACATCTTTTTTCATATAAAATAACGTCATTTTGATTGCAAAGCGGCCCCGGTAGCCAATCCAATGACGTCTGTTCATCTAAATGACGTCATTGGACTTCATTCCGATTAAAAGACGTCATTGGATTCGCTGCTGGGGCCGTTTTGGGTACAAAATGACGTTATTTAATATGAAAAAAGACTTCATTCTAATTAAAAGACGTTATTGGATTTGCTGCCGGAGCCGCTTCGCAAACAAAATGACACTATTTTATATGAAAAAAGACGTCATTACAATAAAAAGACGTCATTGGATTCGTTGCCGGGCCGCTTCGCCAACAAAATGACGTCATTTCCATAAAAATGACGTCTTTTTTAGTTCCTGACATGACCAATGACGTCATTAAATGACATATGGAAATGACGTCATCAAATGACCTCTTGAAATGACTTTATTATTTTCTGTAGGGTTGTTACCCGTAAAAAGATAAACTTTTGTTAAACTCAGTTTTTGGTTCAAATAAGTGTTGCATTTATCTTTAAACAAAATTGTAATAATTATTACCTTCCATTTCCTCGTACAAAAAAAGAAATGCCACCATTATCATTATTTTATTTCGGCACATAAAATCAAAACAAAAATTATCATTCTAAGTATAATAGAACCCGAGATATTTCACAATTTTCAGGAGATCGCGATTTGAAGTCGCCCGATCGAATTTTCTCTTTCGAAAATCTGTACCCCCACCACCTGAGCCGATAGCGCGCGCACCGCTGCCTCACTTGCATTCTCACATCGTTCGCGCAGACTTTTATTAAACTAAAACTGCCATTTCGTCCGTAAGAATACATTTTTCGCTAATTAACTTTCACATCTTAATAGCTGAATAGTTACACTTGCCATCGATGAAAGAAGAATGGCGATATCTATAAAACATTTGCTGCAGTTGACCGTAGACTTTGAAGATTCGAATTTTGGCTTCTACAATAGCTAGCACAACAAACTTATGCTGAAACAATGCGGATTTTTAAGACCTTTCTAACGGTACTTTTAGATTTTCAATAAGTTTGTTTTTTGCGGCGTGTCAAGCTTAATTAACAATCAAAGAACATTTTTTCATTTAAAGTGCTTCTGTGCCATTATATATAAATATTTTTGTAAAATTTATGCTGTGTATTGTTGCTAAAGCTTTGCACAATGTGTCCACGTATTTTTTTAAATTTCTGTAGAGGTACTTTTTTTATACAGATGTGCAAAAAAAGGGGGTATTTTAAATGAACTTTTTAATTTTAAAAAACTATTTGACTTACAGCATTCCGACTACGCATATATATAAACGATAAAGTAAACTTAGTTTTTCTAAATTATGATTAAGACTGATCGATATTAAATTACATTAACAGTAATTATTGATTGAAAAAACGCGCTTATTATTTTTGGTGTTTTCTACATTTTTGCCGATTTTTAGCGTAATTTTGCAACTATCGTTATCGGACTTCTTCTATTTTGCAGAAAATTTCATAACTAATAATTTTTTTTTCGTGATATTTTTGTATAAAACTGTTACTTTTTGAGATTACAAGCAAAGATTGACAAAAATTCGGATTTTTCGGCATTTTTAGCACGTTTTTGTTAATAACTTTTGAAGCATAACTTTCTGGACCAGCGCATGTTCAGTACTTATTATTTATCCTATTTTTAACCGAACTGATTTGTTTCCCCGTTGTTAGGATCAACATCCACACAGAAAGGTAATCTGACTGGACTACATTGTGAAAATTACTGAAATCAATATCTCAGTTTTTCTGCAGCCTAAGTGTTCTCACCATGAAGTTAGCCGCTAGTGAGCTACCTATAGTGTGTAATAGTGTATATATACTAACATGAACCGCCGTGTGTTGGCCATCTCACACCGACATGACCGCACTGCGTATGCAGTAATCGGTTATGATTTAAAATAGACTAAAACATTAAATTATTAAATAATGCTCAAAATTTTGCAGATGTGTTTTCAATAAAATGAATGAGGTGCTGATGCTGAATAAAAATGGTACGCATATTTAAAAAATAAAATTAATTCAATAAAGTTTTAACAGCATTTTTCTCAGTTTTTGTTTTTATATGATTTCTGGAAACTTGCCGCAAAGTTTTTCAGTAACCGGTGAATCTGTGTGCATGTCTTTACAGAATAAGTGAAGAAGAATTCAGAAAGATAAATAAAAAGTCGATGTTACGTTTGCAAATATGTATAACATTCACTACAATTACTAATATTCTCAACATACATGTGGCTAATTATTTAAAATTAATGTATATGAGAATTCCGCTCCATTTGTTCTGAGGAAATTAACATTCGAAATATTTTCCATGATGAATGAAGTCGTTAAGTATACCCGGATCCTATCATATCATACTGCAAATAAGTAAAAATACAAAAAATCAGTATTTTATAAGTTACTCAATATATAGAGTTATTAGTGATATAGGTACATATTTTTCAGGTAAAAATGAAGTGTTTTATATATACTTTAAGTAGAAAAAAACGTTTAAATGTAAAATTAAAAATGCAATTTTTTGTTAATCTGATATTTTTCTATTTTTTTCAGGATTCAACCCAAGCCTGACCCCGTAAAATATCGATTTTAAGAGTAACACTTAATGCATAAATCTTTAAACGTTAAAATTTTATGACCAGTATAATACCTTGTACTAAAAAGAAGTGAAATCTCCTCCAAAAGAAAACTTGAAAAAAGTAAAAAAGTTAGGCGAGTTTAATAATTACCATAATAATAATATATTTCTTTTTTAAAAACAAAGGATTTCTATTATTACTTTTATTAAAAATATATAATCCCTCAAAATTTAAGAATATCTTATAATTTATCGGAAAAATAATAATTTTTTTTTATACAAAGAATATATTACAAAACCAATTATTTCTATTATTACTCTCTTATTTAAAAAATGTAATACCTAAAAAAATGTAGGTAATAATAATATAATAAAATAATATAATAAAATAAAATAAAATAATAATAATAAAATAATAATAATGAAATTACAGCATAATGAGATCATAAATCAATTGTCGAGTTTATTTGCTTATTGTTTCAATCATAATGTCCCTATGATATAAATTTTTAAATGGAAACTTGTATGCGCACCCTCTCGAGGAGCTCTGAGGCGTACTGCAGCTCACAGTATGCTTCCCACATAACTTGCCAAACCCACTTCATTTTGTTCATAGTGAATGCCTACATGCTTATCTGTAAACATTTTTATAGAGTGTTATATAAAATTATGTCCTACATAATTAGAGTATAATAATTCAATTAATACCACGAGAAGACGCATAAATAATTTTATAAAATAATGTGTAAAATAACAGCAAATACTTCACCAAGTTACTCTAACAATTATTTGTACTTTGACCTTCAGACCAATTGTAAATCATAATTTTTAAATACAAAATAAAATATTAAGGAATTGATGAGATATTAATTGATCACTAAAAATTATTGTTCACCTTTGAAGAAATGAAACGAGCCTGGCAAGCTATGTGGAAAGCATAATGTGGGCTGCATTATGCCTCCGAGCTCCTGAAGAGGGTACGTAGACAAGTTTCTATTTCAAAATGTATGAGGGGGATATATCCCTAGGGGGAATACCCTAGGGAGAATATGATTGAAAAAATATACAAATAAACTCGACAAATGGTTTATCTCTTTACATTTCTAAGCTAAAATTTAATTATAATGTTATATATGCATGCAATTATAATGTTATATATAAGTGCAAGGTACAAACTTGCCCCGACCATGGACAAATTTTGAGTTTACCTATGTTATTTCAACGGCTACGGCCCTAAGTTAGTTACCCAGTATCTTTTCTTTTATTTACGCCCCTGACCCGGTGCGGCCGCAGCTCTAGTTCTCACGCACGTATACATATGCCCCCGGCGAGTCGGTCATTGGCGCGAAGAAGTAAATACAAATACAAATCCGTGTACTTGTATATTTGGGCGGAGCTGATGTAAGTCACGCGACATGGCACGCGATGCGAACTAAGTACTCGTTATATGTAAATATGTTTCCGGCGCATCGAGCCCCCGTGTTCGAGCCCCCGAAAAAAGAGCTACGGAGCTCAGTCGCGCACAACGCATCGCCAGTATTACGGCAGCGTTAACACGTAACTATGAGAGACAAAGCGGACCACCACCGTGCCGCGCCGTGTACCACATCACCGAGCAGGACCAAGGTTTCCCATCCGCTCGCCGAGCGGTCAAATTGGATGTCCGAGTGCCTTCGACTGATCAGCAGCCACCCCGTGTTCCTCAGCACTGTCGCCTGGTAGGCAGCACATGTTGGATATATATATATATATATATATATATTAGGGTGACACAAAAATGCACGTGAGTGCTGAATCCCGTTTCCCATTAGCCTAACCGAAAGTCTAGAAGCCGACGAGGCCGACCGAGTTTTTATTTTTTCGATTGAACAATTTTTCGTGCTGTCGCGAGTCTTGCAAAGTTGACTAAATTTTTGTGACCTAGTGTAGTAAAGTGACTGAAAAAATTAATGAGGGGATAAACAGAACAATACACAGTATTAGTACGATTTATAGTAGGGTATGTGGGGCTCTCTAGGTACCTCCGACATCTGGCTCGACCGAGGGTTCGAATTTTCCTCCGCAGCTACCTTTTTTTTTGCTACAACTTTCCCTCTTTCCTTTCCTTCCAATTTTCGTCACTGCGTAGTAGGGGTGCTCAACTTAGTCTTTTCGGAAAGAGAGAAATCAAGCAGAGGAAGAGGGAGAGTCGCAGCGCCGCTAGTTGTGTTCCACTGAGTAAGAGAACATTCTTAACCAGCATCTGCAGTACTGTACGAGTATACCTGGAGTATACATACAGCTAAGATCCACGGCCGTCGAACATGTGTCGCGTCTCTGCGCTTCGGGCAGCAAGGGTCACTAGAAGTATCATGTCAGCTTATCCTCAAAAAAAATTTACTACTTTCACCTATATTTTTAAACTGAAGCCGTTACTTTATTTGATTGTACTCGCCATTCTAAACACTTTTTCTGAAAAATTTTTTCGGAAATCACTTTTACATGAATGTGAGGTTACTGTCTTTAAATTTGAAGGCTCTAGCAGCAACGGAACGGACCTTAAAAAGCCTCCAAACATCAAGCATTTTAGAGCAAATCGGCACCTGTTCACTTTCTTAATTTTTATTATTTTTGGACCAAACTTTTTCCAATCTATTGGTGTCTATGCTGTAAGAAGATTACTGAAGGAAAATGTGAAATAGCTTTAATAGTTTGTAAGTTATGTTCAAAAACGTAAGAAGACCTGCTTACCCTACGCTAGTCCCTATTAAAAACTTTAAGTGCTGGCGACAGCACGAAAAATTGTTCAATCGAAAAAATAAAAACGTGGTCGGCCTCGTCGGCTTCTAGACTATCGGTTAGGCTTATGGGAAACGGGATTCGGCACTCACGTGCATTTTTGTGTCACCCTAATATATATATATATATATATTGTGACGGTGTCTGAGCACGTCTAAGCTAGTCGGCATATTAGCGTTTCGCAGTGCGACGCTGGCTCCGTGGTCAGAGCGCGTGCCTGGAGATCTCGAGGTCGTGGGTTCAAGTCCCCACGTCGCTTAACTTTTGTGCGATTGTCAACGAGTACAGCTCACCCCGTTACAATATATATATTTTTTTCATACTAAATACGAGACCCACCGATTGGGCACGTATTTAATTAACACAAACGTTCTCATGATACAGCTCTGTGTATTTCATAGAGTGTAGTACAGGTCGTGCTACGTACGTCTGTGCTATGGCTAGGAGCCCTCGCGAACTATATACACTTTCCGTGCTATTCTATCTGATTTTAATAACACAAATCAATTCAGTATGAATGTGCCGCATTCGCGCAGAGTATACTGTTGCGTTTTGAGTTACTACTCGCGCACTCTGGCCGTGTTATTTACTTGCATTTACTCTCGTGTAGGTCACGCGACCTTGACTTTGAAACGCGAGTACGTCGTGATATGATTGTTTGAGCCCTGTCGTATGATGCGAAGATGCTAATTAGCGTGCGTTGTAACCTTCGTAGGTTACCTATTATTTGTATAGCGCTTACCGTCGACAAGAACGCAGATTATGTATTAAATATTTCTCTTTTTTTCATCACAATATAACGGTTTCTACTAAACAGTGTCAAATTATTTCATATGTGTCGCCCCTTGTTCGTGTGTTGTCTGCGAATTCTCCAATTATACTGGTGGTGCATTTATAGCAATTCATTGGGACTGCTTTTTCTTTTATTTTAAATTCAATTAAAGATTAATACTTTTATTTTTGACTTATCTTATACATTCTTTTTAAGGCACCCACTAAAATCACCCCATTTCAGAGACCACGGAGCAGCCAACAAGATTTCTTCGGATATAAACGCAAGAAAAGAATCCCGCAACATATATAAGGTATACCTACATCTTTTAGGTATTAAATTTTTTTAATAAGAGAATAATAATTGAAATATTTAAATTTGTAATATATTATTTGTTTAAAAAAAAAACAAATTTGTTATTTTTCCGATAAATTATAAGATATTTTTAAATTTTGAGGGATTATATATTTTTAATAAGGGTAATAATCAAAATCTTTTGTTTTTAAAAAAGAATGGTTCATATTCGCAGATTGTTGTAGAAATTATGTAATTTTGGTTTAAGGGTATCTTTGCTATCTTGGCTGAGATCATTTCTTTTGAGAAGATCCCAGGCTGTTCGTTACGCTGGTGTAATTTCGGGATGTATAGAGGTAACGTCAGGGGTACCGTAAGGTTATTATTCGGTTCCTGATCTTTTTGTTTTATATATCAACGATATCAAGGATGTTGTTACGTCTGCTTATTATCTGATATATGCAGATGATCTTAAATTGTGTATGGATGTGAGGGTTAGGGATGGTCCCTCTCTTAATTAGGCTGATTATAATCAGCATTATTGATGCTAACATTAATAGTAAAAATTGAAAAATAGCATAAGATTTAATTGTAGAATATATTATTTTTCAGGTTATTTGATGTAGGCGGACAAAGGAGTGAACGTAAAAAATGGATTCATTGTTTCGAAGATGTTACAGCGATAATATTTTGCGTTGCTATGTCAGAATATGATCAAGTTTTACACGAAGATGAAACCACGGTGAGAAATATATCTAAAGTCCATAATGTGCAATATTTAAAAATTCGATGAATTAGTATTAAAAATATGCTATAAATAATAATTTATCACTTCCTCCTAGAGGAAGCTTTATGATAGTGATTTTTATAAGTTTGCAAAAACACTCAAAACATGTATCTAGGATGTCTGGAAGTAAAATTGAGCATTTTTAGAAAATGTCTGTGTTGATGTATGTGCGTGAGCGTAGAAGTTGACCCCAGGTAGATCTCAGCTTCTTCTTATTCGATTTCATTGCAACAAAGTTTTTTGGATTTGTTTTTCTTGTCCGAAAGTGAAGAAAGAAAACATTTTTCATTTCGGTGATACGTTATTATGGTCTCTTTTAAGTTTTAAAAAAAATGTTGTTACAATTTTGAATAGAAGAATCGAATGTATTTCAACGGCATCCAAATTACTCTTAAGAAAATTAAATTACGTACATTAAAAAAAAATTTTCCAATAGCTGCTATAGTTTCTATATTATTAATGAAAACATTTTTTTTTAGAAGTACTTCTAACTAAAAAGATAAACACACAATTATTTTAAAATCATAATAATATAGAATGTTTAGACACATATTATGGGAAAATTTAACGTCATTTTCTCTGTAACTTAATTAGAAAATTGAAAAAAATGTTTTTCGGTTGTCCAACGATTACACAAGTAAAAAGGTTTCAGTATACTTGTTTTTTCGGTAAATAGTATATTTTCCACTTACCCTAACTTGTTTCTTTGCGCAGCTCATGGAACTTATTAGGATTCGAGATGATTCCAAAATTGATAACTCAGCGAACAACCGGTCTTTCAAAATAATCAGGAGTTTGATTTTTTAGGGGTTATAGGTTATATGACAATGCTTCTCATATAAATTCTCAGTTTATTACTTAATATATCCTAGGATAAAGTCTTTACCTACCATACCGGCATCCGCCACAGGCTATGGTGCAAGACCTGTGACATAGGGAAAACTCTGTGGAACAGCCGCGAAGAAAACTTACGTCAGTACAGTGGATCCACAGAGTTCATCTCCTGAAAAGAGTGAGAATCTCTGTTACAATATTACAATATTGATTTATTTTGATGTAATCTCCTTCATCAAATAGCACAAACATATTCGATTGTTATTATAGATAATTTTAAAGAAGCAATTTTCATAATAGACAATTTTAAGTACGCAACATTTTCAAATGCCAAAGGAAACTTTGACAATTATAAGTTTTGATATCCGATAAGTTTTTTAATATTTTACTTATTGATAGAATATAATTTATTCACCGATAGTAGATTAGTACATCTTGTGACGTGGTGGTTTGTACGACCTGTAAAAGGCCGCTCACCGCGTAATGACACCTATAAGGTAGATCGCGAAAGCGTATTTAATTATAATTGCTAAACGCCTCGGATTGCCTCGGCTGTTGATTCTCTCGTACTCTGGGTTGCAGGATAAAAGAAGGGAAGGGAAAGTACCCGAAATAAAGATACGCACGATTTAAAAAAACACAACTTAGTCGTTTATTGAATAAGATTAATAAGTTAAGTGATTTCTCATGGCGATACACTCGCGGACGGCGGTTCATCCTCGGGCGAGCTCACTGTCTCTACACGCGTAGCTGACTACACTTCGCGGTAATTACAGAAAGCAGATCACTCTATCTGTCTCTAAAAACCGCTTGAGCTCATCCTCTCGTTCGGATGCTGTCTCGTACCCTGTGAAAGCGCTTGCGAAAGAATGTTTGACAATTTCGAAAGACACATGAGAGGGATTCCTCAGTTTACTATCTCTTCCTTCAAAGGCCCCATGAATAGTCTCCGGATACTCAATGAATACTGATGCTCGCCGCCGTTCGGCGTCTACACCAGTTCGCGGCGTCTGTCTCTATCTTGCTTGCACTCATACACTTTCTCCTAGATCGCTCGCTTTCGTCTATCAGAATATCACACGCACTCGAACGATATAGCACACTATCACTCTCGCGCCCTCTCATGCATTTCTTCTTGAGACGCGCGAAACACAAAATGTTTCAATCACTCTTGTCTGACTGTACATTATTTCCTTACGCGGTTTTACAGTAGATTGCAACTCGGCACGCTTACATGGTTTTCTGCCGCTTGCACGCATGCTGTGGATAGAGCTGTATCCCTCCACTTCATTCCAATATCATGCACACTACGGCACGGTACCTCCACTCTTTCACAAAGTAGCTACTCGCGCACACTCTCTTGCATACTCGCTCTGAATTTCTCTAACTTTCGGCTATGCGTTGCTTCAGTACAGACGTATCCCCCTTTCTCTCACTCACGCTGGCTCGACGCTGCGTGCTGTAGTCCCCCCTCTCTCTCTCTCTCTCTCTCTCTCACCTCGTATTACCGCGCGCTACTGTACCAATGAGTATAGACTAGGGTATAGAAGAACGGTTCATACAGGGCCCTGTGGTTCAGAAACCGATTAGTTTTCTAGTCTCCGTAGGATGGCGCCAGCCGTAATATTCTTATGCTGTCTCTCTCGCACCTATAAGGCACGAGTTCAATACTTTTCAAAATACCGAGCTTGCAAATAACAAAAAATGAGTTCGTAATTTTTTAAACTTACTTTATGCATACGTACCTGTGCATATACATACTGTAACGTTGTGGTTTTCGTACTCTCTCGGGAAGGTCGTCGAGAGCTCCACAACGTGGTCGCACCCTGTTATCGGGTTGGCTGATGAACCGTATTTAAAATTATAAAATTTAATTGTGTATGGACGCCCGGTTCATCAACCGCTTTGCCGGCTGCTCAGCGGTGCACGGATTTACTTCTCACGGCCGCGGATATTGGGAAGAAGGATAGGCGGGGTGGCTCGTCAAATCAGCTCACACGCACGATGTCAGATTAATCGCCTGGCATTTATTAAAAAGATAAATACCAAAATGTGGGAGAGATTGTGCGCGGAAAGCACACTCTGGCGGTTATGTCCGGCCGACACGGGGGAACGCGCACTTCAAATAAGATTAGCGTCTACCTGGCTGTTACTCCGGTTGACTGCTCGTCCTCTCGTTCTGGTGAAGTCTCGTGCCCTGTAAATCGCGCGGCGTAGAACTAGTCGCGGTGCGATCCTCGACAGTTTAAGTCACTGGAGGTAATTTAGTGTAAGGCGGAGAGAAATCTGTCCTGGAATACGTCCTGTCGAATCTGCTGCTCACTGGATACTGACCGTACTACCTGTTGCGCGGCCGTCGCGACCGCGGCGTCTCTCTCTGTCTCTTTCTCGCGCATGTATTCCCTAACTATCCTTTTCTGCTCACGCGATATCACGTGATAGCCCCATATAGCATATATTCGTCCTAGCGCCCTCTCAACTCTTACATATCCTCGAGCGCGAAATTCAAATCCATTAATTCGCACTATCTGGCTGTGGTCGCATTCAACTGTACATTTTCCGCCTGACGTTTCTCTTACAATGTTTTCGCTACAATGTCTTTCGCTCGCGTACTGCTGTGGACCGAGCCGCAGCCCTCCACTCGTCGCCAATAACGTACGAGGCTCGACGCATGCCTCCACTCTCTACGCTCGCATTTATACATTCCCTGTCTCTGTCTATCTCGCTCTCACTCACTCTCATTCTCTTTCGGGGCTCGCCAACATGGCGGCGGTCGCTCGCGCGCGTACGCTTCATTGCTTCGCTCGCTGTGCTGCGCTCTCAGCTGTTGCCGCTATCTCTTCTCTCGCTCGCTCTCGTGCGGCTTCCCTCTCTCTTCCGATCTCTCGGTGTGTCGCGCGTCGTGTTTCTCTCTCTCTCTCTCTGTCTCATGCGGCGCCGCGCATGCTTTGCGCTGAGCGTGGTTCTTTCTCAGCTGTGTCGTGAGGCGCTGCTTCTGTCTGCTGCTCCGGCCGTATTCTCTCTCTCTCTCTCTCTCTCTCTCTCTCTCGTTCTCATCTCTGCCCGATTCTCCTGTAAACACCACCGGGTGTAAGTACATGCTTTTTTCTTATTAGCAAGGCTCCGGTGGTGTCCAGGCGAGCTAGGGCTGACGGCTGACCGTCACAATACATATTGAAATAAATAAATTAAGGAAAAAATTATTTCATTAATTCCATTTAATAATTAGTCAGTAAAATAAATAAATAAATATTGCGAAATATATATTTGTTTATAACGATGTAAATATAAGATTACAATATTTCAATGCAATATTTAATGAAACCAGAAAAGCATTGTATAAATTTTAACAAAAAAAAATTAATTTACCAAAAGCCGTTTAACATATATTTATTTAGAATGACAAAACAATTCAATGTTTTATATATTTATTTAAAATAGTTATAATATTTCATTATAATAATCCGAAAATTGAATCACATACAATATATGTGCGCTTGATTAAATTCAATGAATATAAGTGCAATATTCATCTACAACCTAAACCCTAACATTCGATATTAGTACAACAATGATATCGTTGGATGAGTGATCTAGATTGATGCTTTTTTTATTAATTACATTTTTACAAAATTTTTTGATATTTTTTTTAAGATAAATTTTTATAAGTTATGTAATATTTTTTATTAATTATAATTTTAGTAATTTTAATAATTTTTATAATTTTGTAATTTTAATGTTTTTTAAAATTATTTAATAAATAAGTAAAAAAATAAGAGGATTATGCGTAAAAAAACCGTCACGGGACGTCTAGTAGATGTGACGGCTTATTTTTTTCAATGTTTTTTATTTAATATATTCAATTTTTCAGTTAAAAAAGGAATGTTATTGAAAGAAGCTATTTTTAAAATATATTTGACTAAGTATAACGGTAATAAAATGAATAGATTAGTTTAAGCGCGGGCAGTAGCATAGCTGAATATATATAGCTAAGCTGTTGCACTATATACGTATACACCGTGGAGTAAGTCCCTTCGCTAGAACGGTGCCGCTGGAGAGGGGGAACATTTATAGCCTGCGTATATCTATGTACACTGCCGATGGAGAGAGGAAATACTTGTACCCTGTGCATATTTATATATGTAGCGTTAGAGTGGAGGGGAAACACTCGTAGCCTGCGTATATCTATATACACTGTCGGTGGAGAGAGGGAATACTCATACCCTGTGTATATCTATATATGTAGCGCCTGAGATAAGATGACTGTGCGTGTGCGTGTGAGTACGTGCGTGCATGCGTACACGTGTGTGCGTATATGTGTTTGAATGTATGTGAGTATTTGAGTATGCGTGTGTGCGTGCATTTGAATCTGTATGTATATATGTTGCAACATAGCAATATATGTTCCGTCGTTGCTCCGTCGTTGCTCCATCGTTGAAATTGCTCCGTCGTTGAAATTGTTATACAGCTGACGAGCTGCGTAGGTGAGTTGACAGCTCCTGTAGCGGAGCCAGCGCCGGCGAAGCTCACGAGAAGTGTCTCTGCTCGACCTCGTACGGAGCGCGGGATGTGACGCAGCTGATCACACCTCCGCGACTTGCCGGCGTTCGAGAGAGGGAGAGCAGCAGGAAGTAGCGAACGCAGCGCGTGCAGTCACATACATGTGACATAGTATGAGTGCGATAGAGAGTGAGAAAGAGGGAATCAGAGTGTAAGTGAGAGAGAGAGAGAGTGAGAGAGAGGGAATCAGAGTGTAAGCGAGAGAGAGAGAGAGAGAGAGAGAGAGAGAGAGAGAGAGAGAGAGTGACTGAAGAGTACTGTGCAGGCAAACTGTACAGTACTGACGTAGAGGATTTTTTCTTATAGGTATAGAGGCATGGCGGCTGCCAACTAAAGGATACTTGTTGGTATTCGTCTACAGTGATTTGTATATTCGGATAGAGGATTTTGAATGCCGCGCGCTCCATTGTTTATCTATAGGTGGAGCCACCAGATGGATATCGACATTGATTGATTAATCGGTATCGATAAAGGAGGCGCGAATTTGCATATCAAGGAAGGATATAAAGGGGGATAATTGATTTGTTATCCAATGATTAAATTAGGATTTGGAAAAGGGGGCGCTGGAGGGAAACATAGATAAAGGATTCAATTAGTGGTAGTTCTTAGTAGGCCAATAGAGGATTTCTTCTAGGAAAAGGGCCAATTAGGAAATTTCGAGGCCGGGACGACGCTTCCGTGAAGAAGGAGGGTGTGGGAAATTCGGCGTCCTTCGTCGAACGGAGTGTCGGCCTCGGCCATTCCAGTTCTGGTCTCGAAGCAGCACAGTGGTTTTTCTCAACAGTTATAATTAGTCTCTGCCGCCATCTTGGTACCGTTGAAGTTTATCCCGAAGGAGGATTTTCTTTTGGTTGTCGACAGAAAAAACCGGTATTGGAGGATTTTTGGTTGACTGATTATAGAGGAAATTTGGTGAGGCATTTGTGTACTCTTATTGATATTTTTTGTGGTAGAAGATATAATTTAGATAGAAAATGAATGTTTGTGGCGGAACATGGAGATTTTCGCGTTTCCAGCTTTCGGCAGTGTTCTCCCCTTGGTTAATCGATCAAAATAGAATCAGTCGTAGAGGAAAATTCGCAGCCCTTCCTTAGCAACCACCAAGCATTCTGGGATATCGTTATATGGCCGTTGGCCCATGACGCTATTTAAACTCAGTCTATTGTTGGAAGTTTTTCTCATGTATTGAGGATAAGATAATATACTTGTTTTTTTATATTAATTATTAGTGTTTAATATTTGTTCGACCTAATTGCCACCACTATCCCGCTTTTCACCACTTGCAGGAACTCCACGAGCCAGAGAAAAGGAGTCAGCCGCGCAAAATAAATTACTTGTACACTAGCGGAAATTCTCGTGTGGGCGAAATAAATTCCACGTTATAATGTATATATGCATGCATTGTGTGTGCGTTTGAATGTGTGTATATGTGTATGTGCGTGTGCATGCATGTGTGCATGTGTGTGAGTGTGTGTATGTTGATGCATGTGTGTGAGTGTGTGTATGTGTATGCATGTGTGTGCGTGCATTTGATTCTGAATGTATATATGTATATATGCATGCATTGTGTATGCGTTTTAATGTGTGTACATGTGTATGCTTTTGAATGTGTGTATGCGTATATGCGTGTGCATGCATGTGTGCAGTGTGTGTATGTGTATGTGTATGCATGTGTATGTGCGTGCGTGCGTGCGTGCGTATATGTGTTTGCATGTATGTGTGTATTTGAGTATACATGTGTGCGTGTGCATGCATGTGTGCATGTGTGTGAGTGTGTGTGTGTATGTGTATGCATGTGTGTGCGTGCGTGCGTACGTGCGCGCGTGTGTGTGTGTGTGTATGTTATTTTTTATTCAGAAAATTAATAATGTAGTTTACAGTTATTCATGTATTTTTTTAAACTAACTTCCTAACATCTCCACTGATTGGATTGTATTGAACAATACGACCATGAAGAATCAAATAGTAAGCAGCTGTATTATCGGCGAAATCCTCCGTTGTTTCAAATTCAAGACGTACAACCACAGGCACACTTTTGATAGATTCATTTTGTTTGGAGCAGTCGATAACTATTAAACGCAATTTCGTAATGAAATTGGTTTTATTAAGTATAGGCTCATTTTCTTTTCCATAGTATGCGCTTTGAAAGTTAGCGTAGATATTATATAATACAGCATACTGATTTTGATTTATGTTTAGATTTAGATTTCCATATGGGTAGCACTGCGAGTTTAGAAATAGTTTTACATTACTAATATTACAATGATCAAAATTACTGGCATTGGCATTTGGCACACTTTTACGTTCAGTAAATGGAATGCTAAAATGACAAATCGTGGTTTTTCTAGTTGATTAGATGTTTTGACACTCCAAACGTGCTTTGATGTGAGGGGTAATTTTGGGTATGCATACAACTCCCATGTAATTGCGATAACTCATTGTAATTGTTCTATCACGTCCTATATGATTGAGTAGTTTAATTTTTTCAGCTACCACTACATAAGGCATCAACCATTCAATTTTCGTTAAATTAATTTCAAAATTTTCGTAAGTTGCTGGATTTCCTGTTCCTTAAACTATAGCAGTATTTAAATCATTTCGTGATCTAGTGAGAATAAGTTCATGCTTAACGGTAACCACAATTTTCTTGTAATCTTCTGCAAAGCCAAGCAGCATACTAAGAGGAATAGTTACGTCGAAATAACCTTGGTTATTTGTTATTACCACATCATCTTTATCAGCAGTCCAATCCAAATTTTCAGCAATGGAGCTTTGATTTGGATTGAGCGAAATCCATTTCTTCATAAGGCTTGTTAAACCAACATTTTTTACTCTATCTCTTTCAATAGCATTAATTTCATATCGAAACCAATGACAGATGGCATTATTAACAAACTTCGTTTTTTCTAATGCAGCTGTACCAGGCGATTTTGTTAATCGCCCACAAATATGAATCATACTACGCGACGGTAGGAGACACAGATCCTGATGTTGAATTCCAATAAGAATTTCATCACTATTATTGAAATATGTCGATGAATAATGCTGATGTGCATGAATCTCGTAATGAGCTATAGACTCATCGAAGACGACACCTGAATATTGTGACGGTCTAGCCCCCTTATAGTGGAGAAGAGCAGTCGATGATTAGTAGGGAAAAGAGGTTAATAGGAGAAAGTGCACGGGTTACTCTCTCACCGTAAATACAGGAGTATATTGTCCTGCATTCAGGGTGACTCCCTATACCTCACAGTTTCCGTAAGGTGGAATCTGAGGGTTGTCGCTCGATGAGATGTAGTTTTTGAACCTATCATAACGTCATCTACAAAAATTACTAAAAAATCATCATAATCCCATGTTGCTTCAGCGAGTCCTCGAATTAATGCTGCTCCACTTGTTTTTATTCCAAATGGTACCACGTTAAATTCATATACATGAGAATCGATTTTAAAAACAGTATATTTTCGTGAATTTTCTGCTAATTTTATTTGCCAATAACTTGATGTAAAATCTGATACACTTGTAATGGGTTTATTAGCACATCTTTGTAATATTTCATCAATCCCCGGTGGACCTTCATAATTATTTTCTAATACTTTATTCAATTTTTGTGCATTCAAACATGGTCTAACCGATCCATCTTTCTTTCTTACTATTTTATTGGATTTATATATACACTGTTTGTTCTCCTAATAATATTTAATTCGAGCATTCGCCTAAACTCTTTTAACGCATCTTCCCTATCTGCCAACGGTATTGGATACGAATAGCAAAACCATGGAGTCGTATATTTTACAATCAATTCATGCTCATAAGATGTTAACAAACCTGGTTTTTTTTCAAATACTGCTTTCCTTTCAATTAGTAAATTTTTTAATATATTTTTCTGTGACTCTGATAAGTCTACACAGCTTTGTACTTTTTCATTTATTTCATCAATTTTTAATTCATATGGATTTTCATAATTTAATTCATAATTTTCATAAATTTTATCAATATCTATATATGTTCCATTTTCGGTAACATTATCTATATTTTTTATTGACAACGATGTGAATTCCGATCGTGGCATCTTTGCGTACACGTAAGACAGAATTCCATCCTGTCCATTTATTGAAAACAGTATTTCATTTTTTGCAGTATTTATCAACATCCCCAGCATTCTAATTGTATCAAATCCCACTATACATGGCTTTATCAATTTTGGGACTATTATGTAATTAATTTGAATTTTCATATTTGCAATATCTGTTTCTATTCTAATTTGTTTTCTTAATCTTGCTGACTTACTCCCTGTCGCCCCTTTAATCACTTTGCCCGTTAATGGTAACATTAGACATTTATCCCAATTCTTTGCATTTTGATAAAAAAATTCTTCCGATATTGCGGTAATTTCACTACCCGTATCATCTAATGCATTTACTTTAATATTTTTTAATTTTATTTCAATCTCCGGGCAATGAATTATCTCAATATCTTGGTCTTTAGGATCAATGTCATGTAGTAACTCCTCCCTCATATCCTCAATCACGGATGTTTGAATTTCAGTTACGTTCTTCCGCATTTTCGCGCCACCCGTTTGTAACGTAACTAACTTTAGTTTCCCGAGTTTGCTTCCTCATAGACTTCTAATTCTCTCATTAAATCGTTTGTTTGTTTGTTACCTATTGCCCCCCCCCCTTTATGTTGGGTTTGTTTTATTGTCTTGTTATCTTCTGATTTTTGTATAGTGTTTATGAATGTGTGTGACCTGTCATTCCATTTTTTATTTGGAAATAACGGTTTATTTGCACTGTTTGTATTTTGAGATGTTTCTTTTGGTTTTGTGTTTTCAATTTGTGGACTATTTTGTTTTTGTATTGGCTCAGTCATATTTTGTTTTCTCTTATTTTGATAATCACCATCAAAGTCTTCTAATATTTCAAAAAATTGATTTATTTTTTGAATTTGATGTCCTGTTACTACACGCCGAATGTCTCTATCAAAATGTTCTGAAATTTTATATACTAACTCTTTTTCTTCTATATTTGTATCTAATTCCCTTGCCAACCCTAATATATATGTTGCGTAAGCTACTCTTGATCTATTACCATTAGTATAATACTGCCCAAACTCTACTTTCCTAGCACTCTGCTTTTGTATATTTTTACTCCAAAACCTCTCTTTAAAAATTATCTCGAATTGTTGCCATGAATTTATCTCGTCTTTAACTAAATACCACCAATTTTGTGCATCTCCCTCCAATGCTTGCGTTATTGTATAATTTATATCTGCTGCATCAAACTTCATTAACTGTATATAAGTCCGCAAACTTTCCAAGAATTTCTTTGGCCTTTCGGATATGAACCCTTTGAATTTTGGTAATTCTACTTTCATTTTTCTTGATAATTCAGAACATGTATCAAGAGCTAATCCTGACCCACTTACTTTCATTACTTCAATAGTTTTATTGATTTGTTTTATAGTAGTTTCAAACTCGATTTTATCTACTAATTTCTCTACTTTACTCTCAAACTTTGATACCTCCTTACTTAATGTTGCATTTTTAGTCATAAGTCTATCATTTTCGCTTTCTAATAAACTGACTCTATTCTTTAATTCATCAATTTTTTGAATACTTTTTTCAATAATTTCAGCTAATGTTGTTAACCTTGTATCAAAATCGTCTTGATGTATTCTTTCTTTGATAACAGATATATTATCTGTAGTAATACTATTTAAATTTATTGGACTTTTTGATTCAAGGTTATCTATCCGTTCTTCTAATGCACTTTGGGTTTCGGATAACTCCTTCAAATCATTTACAACGGCTTCCCTCTATTCGATATCACAAGAAGGTTCTTGATTTTGTCCAACGAAATACGAATTAAATACAAATATTTTAAAACGTTTTTGGATATCTGAGGTGAGTGGCGAAACTCTATTAAAGTGAATGAGTTAAAGTTGATCAATTAATTATAATAAACAAAAAAAACGTTTTTTGAGGTAGGTGGCGTGATGATCGCACGGTGGAGCACTTTTAAATTTGGAAAATGGCGTTGAAAAGTTGACAGTTATTAATTCCAACGTATTAATTAATTTTTCGAAAAACAGATTGTAAATACGCGACAAACGTACTTGAACATGAGCGAAAATGGGCTTGCATATCTATATATACACCGCTACCGCGCTTTCGGCTGTTTTCGCTTATGGTGGTATTAAAATAACAAATATATAAATTAATGTATACAGAAAAGAATACTTAAATAATGTACTTTCAATAATTATACGATGAATAAGGTTAACAAAAAGTCTGATTCGACCAATCGCATTTTTTACCTACGCTATCCCGAATTAAGAAAAAAAGAGCACAATCGGATCATATTTGACTAATTTACCGTCTTTTTTTCCGAGCGCTCCGATTTGAAAAAAGATTTTCAGTTTCGGGCTGAGAGCGCGGGGCCATCCCCACTCCGCGGCCGGCTACGCCGCGGCGCGCCGTCGGGCCCCGTTGCGCGCATCGCCTTTAATCAACACTTGATTTGTTAGTCACATTCAATTCGATGCGTATCAACTTGCAGTGATTTGAAAAGTACAACTCTTCTACTTTCTAACAACATTTGAATCATTACGATATGTTGTATATAAAAGGAGTAGTAGCGTATTAAAAAATAAAACGTATCTCGGCCCCTAAGTGGCGTATCATATTATTTTTTTTCTTAAAATTTAGAGAAAAATCAGCGCTTTTCAATGCATTATAATACATTTTGATCAAATTTTAAAGTTGGATACAGTACAATTATTAATTAATTACTATTTAAACAAATGCATGCTGGAGCTGCCCTAATTAAAATTTTGGAATTCCGCAAAAAGTTTTTGAAAATATAACTCTTTAAGATTGCTCACAAATAGTGGGCACAAATGTAAACGATTTTTAACGTTTTTCCAGTACCATGAAAAATAAAAATATTCAACATATTGCGACTAATTGCACAAAAACTATTATAGATAGAGGCTTCAAATTTTAACCGCTACTTAAAATCATTGAGTACAGCACTTTCACGAAATATTAATGTAAAATATTTATTTTTATAAAAGTTATTAACTATTTTCGATTTTAAACAATTTCGCCATTTTTATTGATTTCCGAATAAACTAAAGGAGATAGAGGGGTGCTATCGCTGAGTTTTTTGTAGGGAATTTACTAAGGAACAACTTTTGTCTTAAACATTTTTCGATATAGCCAATACTTTTCAATACGCAGCGCGAAATCTAAAAAAAAATGCAAAAATGCAACTTAAATTGTTAATTGTTTATTAAGCCCGCGGTACTCACTGTTATCAAACTTATTATATTATTATATGCACTCCCTCGAACAATTTAAGCCCTTAACCTTTCACTTCGGAATTAATGTCAGAAACTCATGGTTTTCGAGCTAATTTGACTGGACTAACACGCAACATCCAGCCTATTAGCTTGCTCACTAATATACTGGTACAGAGAATGATCGAGTTGTGAGCCCAATCTTTAGAAAGGGGTCTCAACCGGTCACCTCTGGTTTGTACTCGCCTCTGGAATAAAAAACTATAAGTTCTTAATATAAGACGTTCTGGTTTTTACCCAAGGCGAGGTAGGAGGTTAATTGAAATAAATCATAACAATAATTAATTATAAAAATCAATAAACTAATTTATTTAAAGCTAATTAATACTAGTGGCCACATAGGTCAAGAGGTGTGAAAGAATAGTGTATGATCGTCTGAGCATATACTCGTAACAGTAGCACCACTATCTCCGAGACATTAGAGAGTGACTGTTCCCTGGTCGAGTTTGCCCTTTTATACCCGCGCTCGGCCTACTTTGCTATGCTATTCTGCCGCCTGGTGTCTGCCGTTGGACTTA
The DNA here is from genome assembly GCA_018906965.1 of Philotrypesis tridentata. Classification (NCBI taxonomy): domain Eukaryota; kingdom Metazoa; phylum Arthropoda; class Insecta; order Hymenoptera; family Pteromalidae; genus Philotrypesis; species Philotrypesis tridentata. The sequence continues at coordinate 256,659 of JACCIB010000127.1, forward strand.
TCTTCTTCATCGTCGGTCCTTGGTCGGTGTTGTCGATAATCGGTTTCTACCTTATCGACTATTGCAATCTTCATTACCGTCTCAATATATATATACCTGGATTATTATTATACATAAATACCTGGATAGTTCTTGATATCCATGACTAGATAATATATAACATTAACTAATTTGTTGTGCTCTACGGAACTCAATAATCCGCCAAACAAAAATAGGATGAAGAGGGAAAGTCGAACCCACGCCATAATTTACTGCAAGAAAAACAAAAACAAAACAAACATATATAGTTATCCGTAGAATTTTTCTAGTTTATCTTTTTGTTTAACAATCAAGTTTCCATTAGAAGATTCAACCACAACATTATTATTATCCCTTATTTCTCTAACAATAAATCTGCCATCATAAAATGTATCCAACTTCCCATATCTTGGCTCCTTCAAAACTCTAACCTCTTCACCCACTTCTAGCTTTAGCGGTCTTGCATTCTTATCATAATATTCCTTATTCTTCAGCTTAGACTTTATTAAATTATCTCTAGCTAAAGTCTGCAAACCCCTCAAACATCCAGTGAGATCTTGAATATATCCGGCAGTCTATTAGGAGCTCTAGCGGGTCTTCCGTAAACCAACTCAAACGGTGTAAAACCCGTGGACACATACACCGATGTATTGTATTCATGCATCGCAAAAGGAATTACTTTATCCCAGTCTTGTTTACTGGAAGCCTTATTCCTGAGAAAATCAGCCAATACCGCATGACTTCTCTCTAAGGAGCCATTGGACTGCGGATGATAAGCAGTAGTGGTATTTAATCTAACCTGGAAAATCTGCGACAATTCCGACAGCAATTTATGCTGGAAACTCCTGCCTCTATCACTTAAAATAACCTTAGGTACGCCATATTGAGCAATAAGATGCCTTGCTAATGCATCGGCTATAGTAATAGATTTTATATTGAGCACTGGAATCGCTAAACAAAACTTTGAAAATAAACACTGCATGGTAAGTATGTGCACATTTCCATTACTAGTTTTGCATAAAGGTCCAACAGTGTCTATAGCCACCTTGTAGAACACTTCGCTCAGAGTATCAGTGATAACCATAGGCTCTTTAGTCTTAATTCTTACCAATTTCTGTTCCGGACAAATCTCACAGCGTCCAACAAAATCGTCGCCATCATTTTTCATTCCTTTCTAATAATACCTCTCACGGATTCTTCTGTAGGCTTTACCCATACCTCTATGTCCCTCAAATAAACTGTTATGATAATCATGCAAAACCGTTGGTATATGTTCTTTTGATAGAGTACGACATGTACCCAAGCTGATGGTAACAAAGATTTTCAAGTTTCCAAAAATTGATTTTATCTGCTTTAGAAGGGCTCCTTTCGGCAAACTATCGGTAAGCTCACCCATCCTAGCCAATCTAAAAGACTTCAATCTCTTCTCTCTAATAATATGCTTTAAATTTAGTAAACAGTTGCGCAAAACAGAAGGTTTAATTTCATCCTTAAAATTTTTCGTCACCACCAAACTAAAAATAAAACGTTTCCTATTAAGGGTAACGATAACGTCACCCAACTTGGGTTGCTGTCCGGCCAAATCTGATAGCCGCAAAACATCCACATCTACTAATAATTTATTAGTACCTGAATTCAGTTCTAAATCTTGAGAACTGAAATGGACTTTATTGTCTTTCAAGTAAGTCACACCTTCTCTGGCAGTAAGCATCTTCATAACTGAGCTAGAATCATACTAATCCTCACAAACAGTAGTAGTACCTGCCGCAACCAGAAATTTCCCTGAATGTTTATTACCTTGGGCTTTCTCAGGATTTTCCTCAATTTCTTTACTTACTACGAGAGATGGATCAACAATTGGCACTGATAAATTACTCATAGTTGTGGCCTTGTAAACACTAGTGGTATAAGGAATATCATTATCAGATTCCTCCTCACTATCTACCTGTTCTATAGGGGACAGGTTGCGCCAGTTAGTTTCGCCTTCAGAATCTTCTTTTCCTTACCTAGTTGTAGAACTGAATCTCGATTGTTTTATAGGAGATTTAGAGCGGATTGTATGCGCATTTCTTTCAGCATAATGCCCATTCTGTCAGAGTCTCATTAATACTAGAGTCTCTAACCTTTTTTCCGCTTCTGTGAAATCAACATTTCTACTTTCCTCTAATGGCAATGATGACAAAGACTTGGTAGTTCTCAAAGGAAATGTCTCCAACGGAACAACTTCACTTACGTCCGAATACGGAACAACATCAGAATCGCTATATGTTTCTACATAATTATCCCAAATTAAAGACTGTGGGTCATGAGTGACATTCACTGAGGATCTATTTTAGACGGAAGTTTCCACCTCAATCCCAAACACATCCTTCAAATCCAGCTGTTCTCCAGCTCCACCGACAGCAGATCTTCGCATGGTGGATTGTAAAGGACCAAAAATTAACTCCTGTTCATCACTAGAGGAAGAAGAGTCCCGTAACTGATTCCTTAAAATACTCTTAATAGGCAGTTTCCCCTTCGATTTACCAACCTTCTTGATCTTCACCGAATCGGGGTTCATGACTTCCTCTATCTCGCTTTCTCCCGGACTCTTGTCCGCCTAAATGTTTTCCCCCTCCGAGCTCTCTGATTCCGGACAAATTTCTTTTCTCACCAAGCTGGGCAACGCGGACCAGTTGACAGAAGGCGTTGGAGCATCTTCTGTGGGATTTACAACTTTGACCTCATTCACAGAGCTCTCTGAAGAATCCTTACTTTCGGACATTGCAGAAATTGGATCGGAGAAGGCCACTACTTTCGGCGCATCCATTCATCTTCGTCTTAACCGCTTACCGATAGTACTTGCATCTAAATCCGCTTGTCCACCTGCCGTACCCTGTAGAACTGTTGGCAAAAGATTTTTAGAACCAGGCTTTCTTCCCGGCTTCTTACGGACTGGTTCGTGCGTAACATCCAGCTTCTCATCCTCGGACATTCTAACCAAGGACTGCCGAGCCAACGAGGTTTTAGTAGGCTTGGGCACAATAGGAAATAGCAGTACCTCCCCCTTAGGTTTTTACTACTCTTCGCAACTTCCTTATCCACCAGAGTACTAACCACCGAATTGCTTAAAAGTATAATAATAACCTCGTAGTCGTAATCTCCATCGATTGAGTCTACTCATCGGATCCTTGATTGAATCAATCCAAGTTAATGGCTCATGGTCGCCATAAATAATAAAATGTCGTCCATACAGATAATGTCTAAATTACTCTACTGCAACAATTATTGCCAAACATTCCTTTTCAGTGGTTGAATAATTCCTTACACTTTTATTCAGACACCTGGACATATATGCTATCGGATGATCTTGTCCAGGATCTCCTTGAGATAGGACAGCTGCAATAGCAAAATCACTGGCATCAGTCGTCAAAATAAAAGGCTTATCCAAATCCACCGCTGCTAAAACAGGAGCTTCACATAACGCCCTTTTAAGCAACTTAAAACATCCTTGTTGTTCCTCAGACCATTCCCATTTTCTACCTTATTCCAGCAAGAGATTCATCGGTCGCCCTTTGGCAGCAAAATTTTCTATAAACCTTCTATAATAACCTGCTAAACCAAGAAATTGTCTGACATTTGTTGGAGTTACCGGTGTTAGATTTTTAGACACTGCCTCCAACTTTTCTGGAGCTGGTGTCACTCCTTCACTGTTAATAATATGACCCAAATATTTAACTTCAGGGACTAAAAATTGACACTTATCAATCTGAAGTTTTAACCCTGCGTCAGACAGTCTCTCAAACAGATTACCTATTATCCTTTCGTGTTCCTCCAGGTCATTAGAATAAATGACTATATCATCTAAAAATACAATTCAGAACCCTGCAGACCAGACAGTACCCTGTCCATAAGGCGCTGGAAAGTCGGAGGCGCATTCGAAAGGCTAAAAGGCATGCATTCATATTCAAAATGACCATACTTGGTGTTAAAAGCAGTCTTTTCGATATCCTCCGGCTCTATTTCAATTTGATGAAAACCCATAGCCAAATCAAAAACCGAAAAGTACTTGGCACATCCTATTTGTTCCAATATCTCTGTGATGTTAGGTAAAGGATATACATCCTTAATTGTTTTCGCATTCAGTTTTCTGTAATCTATTACCAGACGATACTTCTTCTTACCATCAGGGCGCGGTTTCTTCGGAACAATCATTGCTGGGTTACAATAAGGACTCTCTGAGGATCTTATCACTTTAGCTTCAATCAGCTTATTCAACTGATTATAAAGTTCCTCGTCAAGACCCTGAGGTACTCGTTCATACTTCACACGGACGGGTATATCATCCGTGGTGCGAATGTTATGTCTCGCCATAGAAGTCCTAGGAGGTGGATCTCCAGGCAAATAGAACAGATGAGAATACTTAGTTATAATCTCGTTTATTTGCTTAGCTTCTTGTCTGGAATGGTGACTCTTGAGAACTTTTTCCTTGATAATATTATACCTTTCTCCCTCATTGGCCGGTGGTTCCCCCTCCAATGGAAAATCCAATATATCATCATCATCACTAAAATCGAAAGGCTCAAGATATTGCGAAGTGATCTCAATTTCCACCGGCTAAGGAAGCAAATTTGCAGCTATAGCATAACAAAAACCTTGCTGATTGGAAACAACATTATTTCCCAAATAAACTCCGGGAATCGTCTTTATTTCTGGGAGATAAGCTCCCTGTTGAGAATCGTTGGTCACAGGAATTTTTACTCGTACATGCTGATTGGGTGGGAGTTTATACACAAATTTAATGTTTACATTTTCCGAAGACAACTCCTGATTCTCGGAAATAGAATTGGTAATATCCATAATCTGATTTTTAGATTCATTGACAGTTCGCGGACATGACTGCTCTTCATAAATTTCCTTTATATTTGAGACAATAGGAATAGGAGTGATAGGTTGGCTTTCCAGAATCATAACTTGGTCTTCGTACCTGATATTCACCTTTTCTTTCATTAGAAAAGGAGCTCCACGGACGACTTGCTCCGGCAAAATCACATTGCTAGGTATAATCTGGAAATTATGGTCCACCTCCTTAATCGTTCAAACAGTTTGTCCTAACGTTTCAAAACTATATGGTGAAATACCCGAAACGCTGTAAATGACGTTTCCATCTTTGTCCACATTCCTAAGCAGAACATTCTCCTTTACAACATTCAAAGAGGATCCTGTATCTATCATACATACCATGTTCTTATCCTCAGTCTGCGGAATATTCAGCTTAACGGTTGGACAGAGACCCATCATTGAGTTTATTGATGCTAGGATTTCTACGTAGTTTTGGCCGGACTTGAGCTCGCTGGACGCGGTGCATGTAATGAGCTCATCCCCGCGTCGTTCCGACGAGCTCCCTGCCAGTTTAAATTCTTCTCTTGATGAGGAGAAGAAGACCTGGATTGGTTCGGATTATATAATTTAGGTTGATGATTAGAACGGCTCTGATGTTGTTATTGTTGATTACCATGCGAACTACAATTCGAATTATGTGAATTACACTGAACATTACACTGCTTACATTCCTTCGGACAGCATGGCGTAGAACAACATCCATGTCCTCCTTGTGATCCACAGTTCTGATTGGCAGGGCATCCACAAGCCAAGTGACTTATTATAACAATGATGATGTCGATCATGCTGATTACAATTGTTATTATAGTGTTTTGAGCAGGAGGAATGCTGACTACAGGAATGTGTCTGTGTCGAACACCCCGGACTCGGACTATCCGATCGCTTTAGAATGCTAGTCGGTGGCGACGGTTCCACAGCTCGCTGGTTGTAACTTAAGGGGTTATGCCTGAGTTGAACCTGTAAAAAAGACATTAATAAGTAATAGGCTGAAAAAAATTATTTATTAATAGTATAAAAAAATCTTTCTCCTACTTCAAATATAGGTATTAAACATATTTTTAACTATTTTAAAAAAATTATATATCTATACTTACATTGTAAACAATTACATGTATGAATCATTAATTTTCAGCACTTTTTTCCCTTTGCCGCAGGATATATCAGCATCCAGATGATGAATTGACACCAGACAGGATGTAAAATCTTCTGAATATGTTTCTTCACTGCTTGAGCGGAAGACTTTTCTACAAAAAATAAATTTTAAATATTTAGTAACTCATAAGATGATTATATCAGTAATTATAGTGAATATTACATATATTCACATACGCAACATTGACTTTTACCTTGTATTAGTCAATTCTGCTCCGTCCAAGCAGTAAAGAAACATATTAAGAAGATTTTCCATCCTGTCTGGTGTCAATTAATCATCTGGATGCTGAGATATCCTGCGGCAAAGGACCTAAAATCATAAAAATGGCAAAACTGAGAAAAATGCATTTAAGGTTTATCAAGATGCTTATGTATACTTATCGGGTAGTACTTACATGAACTGCTTAGCATATTTTTCTTATATTTTGGCATAAGATACCTACATATTAAGGCATATATAAAGACCCGAGTGCTGTATATGTAGATATACCAGTATCGAGAGCTGAAATTGAAATATAAATTTTTGATACGCATTCACAGTCAGTATGTTTCACATGAATATAATTGTTGGTATTGCTTACCCATGACGTTCCAGGATTATTAACAATCACAGTAGACTTAGAGCTGGTTGGAGACTATTTATCACACAGGCATCTTGTACACATGATAATTATAGCCCGTACACCTAAAAATCAAGAATATACTCACAAAGAACAAATTCTTTACAAATCATATGTTGCTTATAGTCCAAACACTTATCTAAATTTGAAGACTAGTAGACTCAGAAGCTATCACAACAGCACAACATCCAGCTTACACTAAACTACAGACAGCAGACTCGACGAAGTCGGTAAAACAGTGATTTCCTTTTCCATATGCTGTAAAGTGTCTTTTTTCAGGCGGTAATTTAAATTTGCACGAATATTTTTTTACCCCTTTATAAGTTTGATTAAAAAATTACAAGACTAAATTTAAATCCTAAATTTATTTTATTTTGAATCTTCAAAATAAAAATAAAATCTACGATTTTATAAAAATTAGTTATTTACAGTATGTAATGATTCAGTAAATAATATATTTTTTTTAAATAAAATTGCGTTTTCAAAAGGAGTTTGTAAACACATTTAATTTTACATTTTCTATGAAAAAGCAATTGTTTTAAATAATCAAAAGTGCTATAAGACAAAATATCAATAATACGCAATTTTGAAAAATTGTATTTTTTTAGTATTTTGCGTATAACTTTGTAACGCAATTTTTTCGGACAAAAAGGACTTCAGCAGCGTATTCTACATTAAATTTGCCTTAAAAAAATCAAATAAAAAAATTTTGGATTTTTTTGAATTTTAACTCAGGCATAACCCCTTCAGGGGATCAAGAACGTTCAAAAAGCAGTGATTTCGTATATTCGAAACCACTCCGAGGCTATTGTTACAATCGCTATGAAAATTTGGGAAATAATTCATAAAGACGTAAAATTTACGGCATGACTGCAATATTTAAAAAATTTTGAAAAAGTATTAAAAAATAAGTTCCGCTTTCCTCCGCTAGGCGATAAAAAGCGCTGCATTCGTACCATGCATCCGAAAAAATGCATTCTAAAAGTTATTTGACGAAAAGAACGCATAAAAACCGAGTTTACCCGTAAACTAATTTATATAAGGTATATAATAGTCACAAAAATATTAAGTTTTCGAGCGGCATGAAAGAATAAAACCGAATCTTCGTGTAGCAAACAAACTCTTCCGCTTTTACCTTTCGGAGGGGTAAGAAGAGGGTAAGAAAGAGGAAAAATGTTATTTCTTTGACAGGCAACAGGAGGTACAGAATGTCATTTCTCAAGTATTCCCGGAAGATCGGTAATGCAGCTCGAACAGCACGCGCGACCGGCCCGAGCAAGAATTTTTTCACCATAGATTTTCATGCCAAATTTTTTCTACCCACACTTTCAGCATCGTGCATTTCACCGGGGATAAGTGTACATAGCCACTCGCTGCAAGCTGTACTACACTCTTAGTAAAAGATAGCGGCAACTTGGTACACGTGTTCACCACCTGGTACCAAACGCTTAGACCGCGCGGCAGTTTATACTACTTGACCTGTGGGTAGGCCGGAATCGCAGGCCCTAGTGTCCCTTTTATGACAGTTCATTTAGATCGTTGAAATTAAATTCGAATTTGAATAAATAAGTTGGCTAACAAAAAAATTTAATAGATGTAAACGATTTATAAAACTAGAAAAGGCTAACCGAATTTGAATGACAAAAATCGACTGGTAAGTACTTGATAAAGTGAGTGCTCAGATTTTCATGATTACAGTAACAAAGTTTTGTTTTTCAATTTTTCAATATTATGAATTTTTGTATAAAATATTATTCGTTTTTAAAATTTACTAATAATAACAAAACTTGAATCATAAAAATCGAATAATTTCACATTAATTAATTTAGGCCAAGCGCCCTAGCTTTTTTGTGGACAAAAAAGTAGCCCGGCAACGGATACCGCGATTATATAGAGAAAGAGAAGCCTGTATACTTTTGGACACGAAATCTGTGCGGGAACGTTGTTTATTATTAATAATAAGATGCAAAAAAGCATTTTTTTTTAGTTTTTTGCTTTTAACTCGTAAAATAAGAGATTAACGTAAAAAAGTAAAGAGAGAAAAGTTGTAGCTGATTAAATTGCAAAAAAATTCATATATTGAGCGTCTCTATCCGATGAATGGACATGGAGGAAACCTCGGAAAACCGTGGAAAACACCGCAAAATCGACGTTTTTTTAAAAATTGAAAACTCAGCCATTTTTTAACTTTTAAGGCTAAAATTTGAAATGAAAGAAAGACTTTATACCTACTTTCATGTCCCCAAAAACTGGAGTGATTTGAACAAAAAAATGTATTTTTTTAGATTTGCGAAAAAAGGGTTTTGAACAGATGAAAAACGAACTGAAACGTGAGCGAAAACGGCCGAGCGCGCGGCATCGTAGCGCGCTTGTATATCTATATACACTTTCTCTGCCACCACTGCCGCGCGCTCGGCCATTTTCGCTCACGTTTCAGTTCGTTTTTCATCGATTCAAAACCTTTTTTTCGCAAATCCAAAATATACACTTCGTTGTTCAAATCATAAAATTTTCAACGCTGTATTCCAAATTCCAGTAGGACTCCCCAATTTTTCGTGCTCGCGCACACGAAAGTACACTAAAATCGTACATAAAAAATTCAATTTGCAATTATGCAAAAAGTAATTGGCGCAGAGCTTCATTTTTTGGCGACATGAAAGTAGGTATAAAGCCCTACCTTCATTCTAAATTTGAGCCTTAAAAGTGCAAAAATGGCTGAGTTTTCAATTTTTAAAAAAACGTCGATTTTGCGGTGTTTTCCACGGTTTTCCGAGGTTTCCTCCATGTCCATTCATCGGATAGAGACGCTCAATATATGAATTTTTTCGCAATTTAATCAGCTACAACTTTTCTCTCTTTACTTTTTTACGTTAATCTCTTATTTTACGAGTTAAAACCAAAAATTTTTGCATTTTATTATTAATAATAAACAACGTTCCCGCACAGATTTCGTGTCCAAAAGTATACGGGCTTCCCTTTCTCTATATAATCGCGGTATCCGTTGCCGAGCTACTTTTAAGTCCACAAAAAAGCTAGGGCGCTTGGCCTAAATTAATTAATATGAAATCATCCGATTTTTATGATTCAAGTTTTGTTATTATTAGTAAATTTTAAAAACGAATAATGTTTTATATAAAAATTCATAATATTGAAAAATTGAAAAATTTTAAGGAAAAATTTTATTTGTAGAGGTTGTGCCCTTAGGTGTGACCAGGTGTGACCCTCATTAGAACGCACTAGCCAAGGGTCTGCCACTTGTGTCATAAAAGGCTTAGTCCTCTCTGTACGGGTACCCATATAAGACAGCATTAGAAAAAAATTCTACTCTCAATTTTCAAATAAACAATTTTTAAACAAAGGTAATTTTTGGCTTACGTCAGTTCATGCGTAATGATTACTTATAGTTACAAAACTTGAATCACGAAAATAGGAGCATTTTCACTGTTATCAATTCACAGTCTGTAAGTGAAGATTATCAAACTAGTTTAATAATCTCAGGTAGTTACCAGTCGATTATTATCATTCAAATTCTGCTGAAATAAGCCTTTTCTGTAGAATTACATATCTGTTCATAAAGTATTTATTTTGCAAATTTTGAATTATTATGAATTGTTCACGTTCAGCCTCCGAGATCGCCCTTTACCCTCATAAAATTTTCGGAAACACTACCCATTTTTTCACCGTAGTATTTGATGCCCAATTTTTTCTGCCCATACTCTCAGCATCGCGTGTTTCGTCGGGGACATGCGTAGGTAGCCACTGCATAGTAAGCTCTGCTGTATTCTCAGAAGGTGGTGAACACATGTTGGCCTGCCACGCATTGCTACCGTTGGTGTGCGTTGATCAGCCCGGACTAGTAGGAGAATGCAAAAAAAACCTTCAGCTAAGGAAAGATAGAAGATGGCACCACTCGTTTATGCTAATTATTAAAATAAAATAATATTTTGAAACTTTTATCCATGCTTGAAGATAAATTTTGTTTTTTTATGTACAATTACGTTTACGAAATTCGTCTAACTTTAAAAGAACAATAGTTACAGAGGAAACTGTAATTTTAAGTTATCGACACCTAGCTTCGAGATTTTTGAAACGTTCTTGATCCCCTTAAGGGGTTATGACAGTGTTAAAACCTGAAAAAAACGAATAATTGTTAGTGTTGTAAAAAATTAATAGATATATAGGTGCTCTAAAAACTATATTTTTGCTTTCAAATACAAGTTTTATACATCACTTTTATGCATAAATAATATGCAAAAAGTGAGTGTAACATTTAAAAACAATTAAAGGAATTGCTTACCAAAAATCATGATTTTCATCACTTTTATTTGCTTGCCGCATGGTTCTGATGGACCCGTACCATCAATTCTGATGAATCAAAGTGCCAAATCTTCCTTATGAGTCTGGTCTCAGACTAAGTGGAACAGATTTCTGAAAAACACAAAATTAATATAATTAATTAAACATATATTGACAATATTAATAATTATAGTGAATGTTACATATGTAAACATACGTAACATTGACTTTGAACTTATTTTTGCCAATTCTGCTCCACTCAGTTTGTGACTGTACTCATAAGGAAGGTTTTCCACTTTGGTTCATCCGGATTGATGTTACGGTTCCTTCACAAAGCTGCGACAAGTACATGAAAACCATGAAAAAACTAAATTTGAGTAAAAGGCATTTAAAGTTTATAATGTAAATCATACAAATGAACCCAGCTATACTTACAGAAACTATATGGCATACCTTGATTTGCTTTTGGTACTCAAATGTACATACAATAAAGTATATTTGGTGGTATGCGCATATCATGCTGTGTGATAATAGCATTTAGAAGCTGGAAATAAAATAAAAATTATCGTTAGCTATTCATAATCAAGTTATGTTTATGAATTACAATTACATGCAATACTTACCATTATTAAATACACTTCAAATTGTTAAAAAGTATGCAAACTAATACTCCAGACAGTCAATATAAACTCCCATCTTGCTGGATTGCACCCGTATAACTAAAAGCAAAAAATAAACCAACAAAGAAAAAGGTCATTATGAACACAATTATTAATAATTAGTTTCCAATACTTGTCTAAAAAATTTTTCTACTCTGCAGAAGCTCTTGCACTTTTACAACACCACTGAGGTTATAAGCATTGTTACAGCAGCTAGCAGACTAACTGCACTGATCTAGTGTCTTGGATGAAAAACAGCTGTTTGGCTGCTTTCTGCTGCTTTACAGAAAATTCTACTATACCGATCAAACAGTATTCTTCATTCTCGACCGGACGCTGTGAGGTACAACCTGGTCGAGTGGCAAATTCAAATTTGTTGAATGCCTTTACTTTAACACATTGAGTTTATTAACATAAAATCACACATAGAAAAATTAATTTTACGGATTTTATTTATTTTACGGATTTTATTTATTTTACGGAAATAAATTCATAACTCATGAGAAAAAGCGGTTTGTAAAACGGTCTTTAAGTCGTATTTTCAGTAAAATTTCTCATGAAATAACTCTTTAAAAAGTGTGGTAGAACAATCCTTTTCACAAGTTTGGCCTAATTAAAATATTGAAAAAAAACGATTTTTCAAAAATTTACTTGAAACAGATTTATCAGTTTTTTGTCGATATTTTCAAGGCAAATTTTTTTAGAAATAAACGGCTTTCAGGACCATATTCTACGGACTATTAACTGTGAAAAAAGTGAATAAAAAAAAATTAGTATTTTCAAAATTTTAACACTGTCATAACCCCTTAACTAAGGCGGTGCCACTAATCGGCCTGAGTCATCCACATAAGTTTTCGGAAAGTAGGTATCATTACAGTCGTATTGATGTTTTAATTCCTGTCTATTAAACCTTGTATCACTATAATTCACTCTTCTAACGGAAGCCTGCTCATTATCCGCCTTTGGCGAAAAAGGCCTTGTCTGGTTCATCCAATAGTATCCCGCATCTCTCTCCCTACTTGCAATCGCAGATTTCTCTAGATCCAGGGCAACTTCGAATGCTTCCTCCAACGTCTTAACTCTTGCTTCCTGAACTCTCGGTGTTATCGAAGCAGGTAGACCTTCTATAAAGACCCGTCTAGCGGTGGATTTCACATAAGGCTTCAAATTTTCAGCGGCAACCATGTTAGGCACTTCTCTATCAGCTGTTACCAAAATCTTATTAATTCAAGAGTTTATCCTGGTATAATACTCACGGACAGTCTCATTCCGCTTCATCTGCACATATTGCAACTCAATCTGATATTGAAGAAGGGACTTAGATGATGCCAAATTTTCCTTCAGAATTTTCTTTAAATCAGACAACTTATTCACCTTACTACCATCCAAAGCAGTTAGCAAACTGAACCCGTTGTCCACATCCTGAAGAAAATCCTTTAGACTAATTGTTCTCTCCATAGATTCCAATGAAACTTACAGCTCGATTGACGTCTTGATCTAACTGAAAATCATGGAAATATGTGGACATCTGAAGCATGTTCTGATTAGCCTCAGCTTGTTTGACGGCATAAAAATTAGCCTGAGCCTGTGCACGTTCCTCAACATCTGGGATTCTGTTAATCTCGTCCATCGTAAAATTCGCCATCTGAACAAAACAATAAGAGTTGTTGTGAAATTATTAATTAATAATTATAATTTTCAATAACGACAAACCTTCCCACCAGGGATGCCAATTTGTAAAGGGCCGAATTTGATTTATTCGGGGCGTTAGGGTTCATATAAATAATATATTTTGTTTGGGAGGCTATCTTTGATCGAGATCTTTTATTGAAATGATAATTATTAATAAATAAGTTGATATGGACTAAAGGTGTTGCTGACCCTTATACTGGTCCCTTTGTTTCTTGAGTCTTCCTTACCTTTGTTGCTTCACTCTAGTCCAGCTACATGGACTTTGCCAATATGCGCGGACGCTCTTACCAAGTCCGTGGACACGACTGCTCAGAAATGCGGACGCGTGCAGAAATGCGGACACTTGGAATGGCGGTTTTGTCTTTGCCGTGCGGACACGAGTATGTCTGCGGCGGCTTGCGCTGGTAATGAAGACACTGGCTGGTAAGTGCAGACGCGGATCATGAAAGAGCGGACAAGCTGCTGAATATGCGGACACGCTTTGAAAGCGTGGACACACAGCTACAAAGTGTCTTGATATAATTTCCAGGGTCTGCAGATGTCTTACCGTCTTTCTACCGTTAACTAGTCTATAGGGTTGTGTTAGTATATGAAGGGCGTCTAAGTTAGCATTAATTAATTGTACGTCTTATATGTACTTTTACTCTTTGTTATTTATTTATTGCTGGCGTCAGACAGAGTTTTCCGGTTTTACGGAGGTCAGGCATTCACACAGTCGTACTTTTCTAGTCTAGGTTCGTATTTATAATAATGTAGTTGTACACAAGTTCTTACATATGTGTTATACTAAAACTTACGTTTATAACACGCGCCGTTGATTGAAGCGTCCTTCTTTCTTTAGCGAGTGTAATGGCTTACATCTACACGAGCTATTCGTGGCAAGAATATAAACTTATCTAAGTTGCGGCTTTACCCACTCACGCCAGATATGCTTGGTGGTCATTTTGTCGCAGTGTACTACAATCGAGATATACCTTTAACCAGAGCAAATATGTCAGCTTCCCTGCAGAGTTCGGTAGATTTCTAGGCCTCCAATAGCGTACAAGTAGTACCTTGACACCCTCGTACAATCTCGGGTATATTCTTCTGCAATAACTCCAAGTAGACGGCTAGTCTTCAGCGGCAAGTCGTATGACGAGGTTAGACGCACACTGGTACCTGGTCTGGTCGTAAAAGGCACTGCGCTGATCGAGACGAGGGTTTATAAAGACTCGACCCTGATCAAGGCAGTAACTAATTGATTGAATTGTGGGGATACCCGCAGCCAATTAACACTCGCCACCGAAAGAAGTATTACAAAAGTATAAACGCGACGACACATATGAGAATGCTCAGTTGATCTTAAACGCCCGAATCCCGGTCATACCGTTGCTCAATCAGCGCAAAAGGCTGGTATATTACAAAATATCTACCGTCAGCGTACTCACACACACTCACACAAGTCTCACGCTGTACATGCTGAAATCGATAATTAATAAATCAATCGCGGGACCTTACATAAGCAGCAAATTAATACACAGGATATTTTCCACCACGAGGAGAATCGTCCACGATTTTTAGTTTGAGACTTTTTAGAAACTGAATCCTCTGATGTGGGAGTGCTGTGGTAGCTCGCTGTCGACTGATCGTCGGATGACATTTCGGTCGGTTAAGGGGTTATGACAGTGTTAAAACCTGAAAAAAAAGAAAAATTGTTAGTGTTGTAAAAAATTAATAGATATATAGGTGCTCTAAAAACTATATTTGCTTTCAAATACAAGTATTATACATCACTTTTATGCATAAATAATATGCATAAAGTGAGTGTAACATTTAAAAACAATTAAAGGTATTTGCTTACCAAAAATCATGATTTTCATCACTTTTATTTACTTGCCGCATGTTTCTGATGGAACCGTACCATCAATCCTGTTGAATCAAAGTGTCAAATCTTCATTATGAGTCTGGTCTCAGACTATGTGGAACAGATTCCTGAAAAACATAAAATTAATATAATTAATTAAACATATATTGACAATATTAATAATTATAGTGAATGCTACATATGTAAACATACGTAACATTCACTTTGAACTTATTTTTGCCAATTCTGCTCCACTCAGTTTGTGACCGTACTCATTAGGAAGGTTTTCCACTTTGGTTCATTTGGATTGATGTTACGGTTCCTTCAGAAAGCTGCGGCAAGTACATCAAAAGCATGAAAAAACTAAATTTGAGTAAAAGGCATTTAAAGTTTATAATGTAAATCATACAAATGAAGTCAGCTATACTTACAAAAAATATCCGGCATACCTTGATTTGCTTTTGGTACTCAAATATCCATACAATAAAGTATATTTGATGGTACGCGCTTGTCATGCTGTGTGATAATAGCATTTAGAAGCTGAAAATAAAATAAAAATTATCGTTAGCTATTCATAATCAAGTTATGTTTATGAATTACAGTAATGTACAATACTTACCATTATTAAATACACTTCAAGTTCTTAAAAAGTATGCAAAATAATACTTCAGGCAGTCAATATAAGCTCCCATTTTGCTGGCTTGCACCCGTATACCTAAAAGCAAAAAATAAACCAACAAAGAAAAAGCTCATTATGAACACTGTTATTACTAATTAGTTTCCAATACTTATCTGAATAATTTTTCTACTCTGCAGAAGCTCTTGCACTTTTGCAACACCACTAAGGTTATAAGCATTGCTACAGCAGCTAGCAGACTAACTGCACGGATCTAGTGTCTTGGATGAAAAACAGCTGTTTGGCTGCTTTCTGCTGCTTTACAGAAAATTCTACTATACCGATCAAACAGAAATCTTCATTCTCGACCAGACGCTGTGAGGCACAAGCTATTCGAGTGGTAAATTCAAATTTGTTGAATGCCTTTACTTTAGCACATTGAGTTTAGTAACATAAAATCACACATAGAAAAATTAATTTTACAGATTTTATTTATTTTACGGAAATAAATTAATAACTCTTGAGAAAAAAACGGTTTGTAAAATGTTTGTAGAACAATCCTTTCCACAAGTTTGGCCTAATTAAAATATTTAAAAATCACGATTTTTCAAAAATTTACTTCAAACAGATTTGTTAGTTTTTTGTTAATATCTTCGAGGAAAATTTTTTTAGCCAAAAACGGCTTTCAGGACCATATTCTACAGACTATTAACTATGAAAAAAGTGAATAAAAAAAAATGGGTATTTTCAAAATTTTAACACTGTCATAACCCCTTAATATAGCCTTGACGAACTTTGAGATTATATACTATCCCCATCACTATACTATCTTCATATGCAATAGCACTGTGATAGTTTCTCCTAAAAAATTAACCAATTTTCCGTCTTGATCGACAATATGCATCTGTAAATGATCAATGCTTCTGACGATGACTGGAACGTAAATGACGTGTGAAGGCACTTCTACCATCTTATATCTTGGTGGTACTGCTGAAAAAAATTCGTGTATAGGGTGTCCTTTGCGTTCATTTATGTATGCACCTGCAGTGATATTACACTCTATACTTATAGCGTTGACTTTGAGTATAATGACTGGTAAATCAGAATTATGTGTTTCGTTTGCAGTCAGTTGACGTGTAGTAAAACCTAAAATTGTGCCTGTAGAATCGTTCGGTTTGAAATTTATTTTATGACTACACTTAATAGCACTACGTAGTGTATTATTGTTTGGTCTTAAACTGAATGATATTCTCTTGCGAGTTAACGCTTCTTGAAGAAAGGTCTCGATATCTTCTATTTCATAACTACCTGTTGGTAAAACAATTTCATGCTTATCAACATAAAATTTATTACTACCAACGTCAGTATTTGGTATTCAGTTGAAGGTTAACAGCTCTATTAGTCCGAGTTCGTACTTGTCCTTAGGATTTAGCTCAATCGGTGGAAAATAATATGCTTTGAGTACTGATGTATATCCTGTTAGACTCAATGTTAGTGTAGTCTCCATGATAGTTCTTTATCGAATGACTGTTATTCATATGTCATCTTTTTTATAGTTTATTCAAAAGAAATTTTAAACAAAGATGGCCGCAATTGTACGTATTGAAATCCTGATATCTTTCATAGTTCTATTTAACGTTAGCATTTTTAAAATACAGTAATAAATCTATAGGTGGTTGTAGATCTCCAAAACTATCAAAGTAAATAACCTCATTTCTTCTCTTTCTATAGGCTACCCAATGAGTACGCGGTCCATTCTTGTCATCTAGATTCACAACAGCCGATTCTTGATAGTGCTAGCCATTAAGAGGTAAATCGTTACGCATAAAAAAACCTCGAAAATTTTTAATTCTCATTGATTTTGCATAGTTTTTATGTCTAAATCAGTTAACGCACGCTTCGGTAAAGCTATTTTGAAGTCCATTTTTTAAACCTTGTCCATTAACATAAGGCTTAAGGTGAAGACCATAACCTTTGCGACATGGCTTGAGATAAAGACCTTTACCTAAAGCAATAGCTTCCACGGTTTTTTTATGTCTCTGAGACTCTTTTAACTCATTTTGAGCCTTCTTAGCCCTATTTACTACTGTAGCTATTGATGCAGCACCATCAGCTAAAGCTCCAGTTGCACTCAAGCCAGCAAATAATGGAATCAAAAATGGAAGAACTCCACCTATTTTAGCTGGAATTGGTAGAATACGAGGTATATTTATTTTACGCTTCCCACTTGCTTCTTTAACCGCTTCCTTAGCTACTTTTAAAGCCGATCGAATGACTACGAGTGATTTATTGCTTTAGGTATAGCGCTTTTCGACGCAGCTTTAATAATTTTCTTTAATGTAATTATTGGTTTTTTACTTTTTCTACATTTCTTCCGCTTGTTCAAGCCTTTCCCATGTTTTTTCTTTATTTTCTGTTTCTTCCTGTACGTTGACGTCATTTTGATACCAATATCAAATTTTCTTTTAAGATTCACAACATTAGCTACAGCAAAGCAGCTGCTTTTTCACCAAAAGAACTGTCTTTAGCTCGCACTGTATTCCAAGCTTTTTCAGTTAAAATTTTATCAGCCTCGTGTCTTGCTGCAATATTTTCTTGATTTTGAGAATAGACAATGTCGTAGTCTTTACAAGCTGCGTCTAGTTGATTTATACCAGGATCACCCCGAGCCTACCGTTTATTCAATTTAGTACCTGGTCCACAATACTGATATCCCGGCAAATGAGCTTCAAACGGTAAACTATTAATGATTTTATTTACTAGATCGCAACCTTTTTTTATCTTTTGTCGTCGATGAGATATCATCATCTACCTTCGAGAGACAATGTGCTAATGAAGTTTGAAATCTATAAGCACCCTTTATATACGTTAAGAGTTTATTCGTTGATGGTTCGGGGACCGACAAACATCATGAATTTCAAAGCGCAACCGCTTAAGCTTCAAGTCATAAATTTCGATGGAGTTGTAGAGACGGAAAAACATGAAAAAAGACATGGCGAGCTACTACCTAACACCATACGTGCAGTGTTCTGTGGACCAAGCAACTGAGGAAAAACTAACTGTTTACTAACATTAATTACACATCCTAATGGACTCAGATTTGAAAATATATAGGTGTACTCGAAATTACTTAACCAACCTAAATATAAATTTCTGAAGGATTTCTTAGAGCCTATTGAAGGTGTACAGTACTTTGCTTTTAGTGAGCATGAGTCAGTTGTCTCTCCAAATAAAACGCTACCAAACTCTATTATGATTTTTGATGATATAGCCACTGAAAAGCAAGATAACGTAAGAGCATTCTATTGTATGGGTAGACATAAAAAAGTAGATAGTTTTTATCTTTGTCAATCATATGCTCGTATTCCAAAACATCTCATTAGAGATAATGTAAATTTATTAGTATTATTCCGACAAGATGATATTAACATTAAACATATCTATTATGATCACGTCAATTCGGATATGCCTTTTGAGAAGCTTAAAGAAATTTGTTCAAAATGTTGGCGTGACGATAATCATGGATTTTTGGTTATCGATAGAGATAGACCAATAAATAATGGTAGATATCGTAAGAGAATTGATTCTTTTGCTATAAATATCATCGAGTAAATGGATAGAGATTATTCCGTCTTAGATAACACAAGTGTTAACATGGCAGACTTTGATGGGGAGAAAATTGTACTTCAGCATTTAACTCAAGCTCGTGATGCAATCAGACGTAAGCATCAGTTATTAAAGAAAGGACAAGCTAGTTTAGAAAAGACTTTAAATGGAACTTTTAAGCCAATAGTTGATCCATTGAACAAACTCGTAAGGGTGACTCATGAGGGTGGTTTTGCCAATGCTATTATTTCTACAGTACCATTGAAAAAAGAGAAAACAGAATTACGTTTGAAACAGAGAATAAAACCAGAGGCCTATTTCAATTCTAATAGAACATTAGAAAAATCTAATTATTTTAATAACACTGACAATCAGTTCGATGCGGCAATACAACCGATTATTTCATTTGAGTCTACTGTTCATGATATTGATGAAGATGATGATTCGCAGCATAACGATAGTGCTGATAAATCCTTCGAAATAACTGACAGAGATAAATCTTCAAATACATCTAATTTGCTGTTCAATGATTCGATTGTAAGAGACTATATTCGACAATTACATGATAAAGAAAAGTAACAATTTAGATAAAACATTCGGTGTTTGCTTAAAAGGAAATAAATATGTGATTGGTAACTCTCCTA
Organism: Philotrypesis tridentata; assembly: GCA_018906965.1. Lineage (NCBI taxonomy): Eukaryota > Metazoa > Arthropoda > Insecta > Hymenoptera > Pteromalidae > Philotrypesis > Philotrypesis tridentata. The sequence goes on from JACCIB010000127.1 coordinate 276,686, forward strand.
TTTATTTTAAAAATGAAAGTGTGACACTGAACAATAAATCGTATGTAAATACTCTCGGATTAATGGAACTTCTCTTTCAGAAAGAGCCTAATACTAAATTAATTAGCTCATTGGATCAAGATAATCATATGGAAATTATTAAAAGTACTAAGATTCATAAAATAAGATTTGACGCGAATGAAAAATATCGCTATACGAATTTGAATAAGTTTAAGACTTTCATTAAACCCAATTTATCTCCTATCACCAGCGGTATTAAGAACCGAAAATCGATTGGTGGAGACGGTCTTTTGCCTAGATACAAAATAGCTAGAAAGAAAACAGCATTTGACTATATTTACTGGGATGATCTGAACGAGCTTGTTAATCGATTAAGATTACTCATTGCAGAACAAGCAGCTGGTAATCTTAGTCATGTCAATGAAAGTCATTCTATCATAGAGGAACTCCGAGAAGCTGGTTATGTATATTAAGAGAACCCTTTTATAATTATCATCAGTATTGAAATGAGTGTCGACGTGTTTGGTCGAAAATTGAACAAAAAAAAGGAAGGCTCTCGAGGCCCACCTGGAATAGGATATAAAATTACAGAAAACGGTCAGTATGATGCAGATAATAAGAGAATCTGTAACGTCGCTTATCCACATAAAGTCACTGATGCAGTAAATTTGTCCACTTATAAATATGGTAAATACGGAACAACAGAGAGTTGTAAATAAATTCATAACTCTTGAGAAAAAAACGGTTTGTAAAACGGTTTTTAAGTCATATTTTCAGTAAGATTTCTCATGAAATTACTCTGTAAAAGGTAGGTTAGAACAATCCTTTCCATAAGTTTGGCCTAATTAAAATATTTAAAAATCACGATTTTTCAAAAATTTACTTGAAACAGATTTATTAGTTTTTTGTTGATATTCGAGGCAATTTTTTTTTGGCCAAAAATGGCTTTCAGGACCATATTCTACAGACTATTAACTATGATAAAAGTGAATAAAAAAATGGGTATTTTCAAAATTTTAACACAGTCATAACCCCTTAATAGACGAATTTGAATCTTTCACAACCATAATATTCTAAGTATAAAGAAAAGAGCTGTAGTCTTTCGGTTATATTAATATAAAGATTGTAGTGTTTATTCATTACTCTAGAGATTCGATCAGGTACACTTAACTGAAATTCAGCATTATGCTCTAGAATAATTGGAGTATCCTCATGTTTTAAGTCCGTTACAAGATAACTTTGATTCTCATCAATTTCATGAAAACTTCTTTCTTGTAGCGGGCCATGACCTCTCATTGATATGTTATTTAATATTTCGATATCCATGATTAAAATTTAGATGATTATTTAATTTTTATTAAGAACAGAGGAGTACAATCAGAAGGAAGAGGAGGATACTACTGCTCGTAGTCGATTCTTACGCAAGAATGAGTTTCGTCCACGGTGCTCTTCACTTTTTTAAGATCCTTACCCTACTACTTTACTTTTCAAGCCCCTCTCTTCTGTGCCGAGCAGAGAGGGGGAGGCTCTCTCTCCTCTACTTACATTTTCAATTTATGAAATGCATATAATGTAGAATGATTTTTTGGTATAGGTCCAAGCATACGATTCATTATTATTATACGTTTTTTAAAAAGGATCTGCGATAACATCTTATTTAGTTCTATAATACGACGTTGGAAGTTCCATTTCTGAAATCTTTATCCGTAAATAGGGAGATAATGAATACGAACTTGTTCCGCGAACCATGTTTTGAAGAAGAACGAAAACACCTACTATGTCTTACAGGCGGCATATTAAAAGAATCATATAAAATATATGGTATATAGTACTCCAACAGGGCCTATGAGACGTATATAGGGTCTGGCTATAGCGCCCGACGGCGGCGTATGTACTGACGTACCTTATACTTGCCATCGAGGCGCTACCGCGCCCCTTGATAATGATTATATAATACAGTATAATAATGATATCATATAGTTTAATATAGTATATATACTGTTTCAAAATAAGATTGACAATGAGCTTTTTTATTTGATAGAATGTATTACGACAAGGCGCCCGTATACAAACAAGTACGCACGCCTTGCCCAACACCGTGCACACACACAAGCATGCGAACGCACGGCAACGCGAGGATCGAGGCGGCAGGAGCCGCACACAAACCGTCAGAGGGGAAAGGGGAAAAGTATTAGGAGAGAGAGAGACTCGAAGACACTCGAGTCAGCGCCAAAGACAGCGCGAAGGAGAGAGAGAGAAAATAAGAGACGCGACAGCGCGTTAGAAGACGCTGCCGCGCGAGTAGGAGTGGGGAGAGTTTTCGGACGAATTCGCGTCCGATAACTAGGCGAGCGCGATCGCGCTCGACAGACTCTTACCTTGGCCTTCGGCCCGACAAGCAGTAATACAGATTCACCAAAGCGCGCTACGCGTCGACCGCCTGCTGGGAGGCCCAAGCCGTGAGGAGGGCCCACCACCTACCGCCACCGGCCTTGCCTTCCAGAGGACGACGCAACAGCCAGCGACGAGGATCGCCGAGGCCCGCATCGCCGCCTCAGCCGCTGCCCGTCCCGCGTCCGAGAGCACGCGACGACGCCGACCAAGACGAGAGCTACCGGAGCGCAGGACTCGCCGACGACTCACAAGAACCGCTACGAGCCTGTAAGTGTCGACCAGCGCCTCTGTCTCTCTCTCTCTCGCGACGAAGGTCGGAGCCACAGAGCTCCCGGCGCGCACGTAGCTTAGGGATAGAATCCGATGCACGCGGGCACGACGAGCCATCGGCCGCAGCGGCCCCGATCCTCGCGGCGCTCAACGTCACCGCCAAACGCGACCGACCACCAGCGCGATTGTCAGTCTTAATGTCGAACATTTAATAGCGAGAATAAAGTCGCGGGTGAGCGTGTCTTGCTCACCCGCTCTCTCCCCCAACAGAGGCGTACTTCATTTCGCGCACCCTATCCTAGCACCTGCGAATCCCCCCTAGCTCGCCGAGGAAGCTGAGCAGCCGATCAGGGAGACCAGGCAGAGTAAGGATCTCACTTTTGTGCGCATTACCCCCCTCGCTTGCAGGAGGCAGCTAGGAGCCCCCCAAGGAAGGCCCGGGCAGGAGCCACGTCACAGTATAATACTGCACATTTATGAAACTGAATTTATAACAGTCTTATACTAGTTTTACATGTATTCTTATATTAAACTATAGATTTTTTTTATACAAATTTGAAGGTACTATCTTTAATATGAAGCAGGAACAATTCTCCTTCGCTAGCTTTCTGAATAAGAACATTTAATAATGTTTGATTTGATTCCAAAATTGTGGCGACTCGCTTAGGAATGAATACTTGAAATTGTTGATCAAGCTCGAGCACAACGCTGAATCCAAATCGAGTATTCAATGATCGGACTTTTGATACACTGTATGTACAATCATTATCTAATTCAGCCATGGATTTTTTAGGTAGGTAGGCCATCGCCTTTGCAGCTTTGTTCAATCCAGAGTAATCAATTGTGCATCAAAAAATAATCAAATTGATTAGATACAAATATAACTGAATTTATATGAATAGAATAATTTGATATATTATGAATAAAACGTACTTTTATTATTAAGAGTTGTAGAGCGTTGGAGAGGAAGCGACTGTTATTTCAAGCTATCGTTGAAGAACTGTACTCAAGTCAAGCAAGCTCTCGGTTTTGTTACAAGCATCCCCTTTTTGATAACTCGAGCCGCCGGTTTCGTTTCCCTTTCCAAAGTTTTCCCTTCCTCAGCTATTTCTTATTCGAACGCATTGCTCCTACTTTTAGACCCCAAGCGGCAACTACCGCCGTTTCCCTCTCCATTTCAAGTCTGGGTCTTTTCATTGCAGGACCTTCCTCCACACTACCAGTACAAACATTAGTGCAATCCTGCTGCCCTCTATCGTCATTTGGAGACATATCTTCCTTTTCTCGTTTATCTTTGAAACGAGATATTTCTAATGTCCTATAATGACCCCAAGGAAGAGTATTGGGATATATACAGCGTTTGTCATCGTTAGGACTGCGCAACCTTCTCTTCCCTAATGGTTCGAATTATATGTTAATTGCTGCGTATATTACATTGTGTACGTTTAATAATATGTAATTGTTCTAAGCAGTGCCGATAGTCCTATTATATGCTATTATTTGACAATATGTGTTTTGACACCTTTTGCTTTTTTGATTGGTTGTTCATTTTATATTAAAATAGTATACATTTTACTTTGTAACCCTATAAACTCTTGCATTATGCAACCATTACACTCATCTCTCATGATTCCCAGAACCTTTTTATTGGCACGAGGTATATTAAATTGATTATTTTCAGGATAGTCAGATGTATCAAACTTACTTACATCATCTTTCATAATTTCATACATATCAGCACCTTCCATTTCATATTTAAAGCTATCGGTATCAGTGTATAGTAATTTACATTCAGAGCCACCTCGATTAAACATATAACCGTAATGAAAGTCATACATTAGTGTTTTCGAAAGATCTAGAACGCAAAGTCCTATGTATATCGGTTTATTTATACCTATGGCTGTCCATGACAATTGTACTGCGACTAGATTTTTATCAAATACAGGACTAATATGAAAATTAGGCAGAGCGATTCGTGCTTCTGCTCCTTATCGACCATGCCATTTATTAATTAATTTTACATCCTTTCTTTTACGTTCATCTTCCATCGCTTTCCCATATACTGCATTCACCATGAGTTTATAAAAAAGTTTCTCAAATTTATTCTTAGATTGTTTTCTCTTTTCGGTATTTAAATCTACATAAGGTTTGAGCCATGACTTTTGATGGAATTGTAATGCTCGATAATGGATCACATAGTTCTCTTTGTTATATAATATTGTAAGAAGTTTCTTTTGAGTTGAACCAGGTGCTCTATTTTCTGAAAACAGTGGGAGATCTTTATGAATATCATGAAGCTCTTTTGGATACTTTAAATCTACTTCCAAAATGAAACCGACATCATTATTATCCGAAACATTAAAAAAGTCATTGCTGTCTATACATTTAACCCATTTAAAATTTCCATACGGTAGAGACTGTGTCATAGCCAACCATAAAGATTATGAAAATAATCATCATGGTAACTATTTTATATTCAATAATCATTAATAGTATTTTGAAATAAGTATCCACGAATTAACGAAATTTAATTCACATATAGATATACTATGGAGTTCTGGTAATATACCATACAGAAAATTGATATCTACTTTACAACAAAATTTTTATAACTGTAGAAATATCTATGTAAAAGGACTTGAAAATAAACAGTGGTTGAAAAAAACATTTCCTAACAATAAAATTATAGAATACGAATCTGATATGAGATGTCCGCCATTGATCGAGTTGAATTGTAATATCAAAACACAATGCACTTTATATAATCAAAATATTTATAATCGAATCGGTGCGATGAAAAATGTTTGTAAATTGCATAAATGGTTATTTGAAAGACAAAAACATACCAAGCCTATTGGGATTGATGCAGTCGATCGATGCATTAACAATTACTAAAGCGCTCTATACATAATGTACAATTAAGATTAATTATACGAGAAACTGTAATAATATTGATATTAAAATAATCCATATGAAATAAAATTATATTATAATTGTTTAATGAATCTGTCGATCTCTCCGACGCAAAGTGTGTAGGAAAAAGGTAAAAAATAAATTTACACCATTTTTTTCTTATTCAACGTTTCGTTGAACATGGTCACCCTCTTCAGGAAACTGTCAATTTCATTTATTATTGTAAATGAGTACATAAATTTTAAATATAAACTAAATGAACAAAAATAATTTCCGTACAAGTAGAGGCACGTAGCGACGAATACTAGATGTTATTCTTCCCCAGCCAGTATTAGCCGGGGAAAGAAGGAGCGAATATTGCCAGAAACAGTCAATGTTGTTGTTCCGGCTTTTTCGGCTATTGTCTCAATAATGAGAAGACGATAGGTGTATCCGGCGCTTTTATAATAGCAAAGAGTCTCGCGACTTTTTGACCGGTGTGTTTATGTATGACGTCACAATTTTCGTTCGCTCGCACCTGTGTACATCAAAATTGTCCCCGATCCGATTTACTTTTCAAACGGTATATTAACTGTGTGTACATGTTATTGAGTTTTTGCGTGTCTTCCATTTTATTTATGCCATTATCTTGCATTTGAATGTGTAACATTTCAGATACAAGTCTTTTATTAAGGTTACATACTTTATCTTTTATTTTTATTTTATCAAAGTTGAAATTATGGTTAAATTTACTATGGTGCTCACTAATAACATTGTTTTTTGATTTTTTGTGTTCTTCAATACGTGTACACACACTTCTCTTCATTTGTCCTACGTACGTAGCTGTACAGTCATTGCAACGCAACTTATACACAACATTCTTCTCTAACTGTTTTTCTTTTTTATCTTTCCCTTTAACTATGATATTACACATACGATTGTGTATTTTTGGAACAGTTGTGATATTATTTTGTTTTAAAGAATGTTGCATTTGATCATAAAACCCTTTAACATAAGGTATCGCAACAATTTTTCTGAAGTTTTTGTCTATATTGTAACGTTGGTTTTGTACATTCGATTTTAGTTTGTCAATACGTTTTTTTATATATCTATTAGTAAAGTCAACAGGATAATTATTTTCTGCTAATAATTTTCTTGCAATATTTATGTTTTTCTTATGAAAACCCACGTCTGATAATTTAATAGCTTTGTCAATAAGATTGTATACCATGGCAGTTATTTGGGATTCAGGATGTTGCGAATAATAATTTAAAAATCTGCCAGAAAAGGTGCGTTTTGTGTACCAATCGGTTCTTATTTTTGCTGTATTCTTTACTAATAGATCGTCTAGGAAACTTATGGAGTTGTTTTTTTCAATTTCATGCGTAAATTATAACCGGCTATTGTATGAATTGAAAATATAAAGTGTTTTATTGATTTTGAGGCACGACCGCAAGGCGGGAATGCCTTATAGTTTTATCATCGCAAAAATTGTAATCTGCGATAACTCAGCCAATTTTCGACCAATCGGGCTGAAAATTTGTGAGAATACAACTCTTCCATGTACAAAAAAACGTTTTCTTTACTTTCGCGATTACCGGCCAATTGTTCAAATGAGAGCTCTTTATGCTTATTTTTACATGTATTTTTAATTAATTATGTTGTAATAAGTTTATCTCAGTCAGGTAAGTCCCAATCGATCCAAATTTTTTTTTGTAAGTTCTGCTTATGTTAAGAAACTGACAGTATAAAATTGGGCTTGATTCCGTATATACAAAAAATATGCGGGCATTTTTTGGATTTTCGAAAAACGGTTTTTTGGTTATAACTCAAATTCTAAGCATTTTGCACAAAAAAGTTAAACGGAAATGTTGTACATCTCAACAAAATACAACTTTTTCCTATTTACATGAACACTCAAAAATGCTTAGAATTCAAATTAACAAGCTAAAATCGAATTTTCACATTAAAATAATTCGTTTTATGTAATAAAACTTTTTGGGTTTACGTTGTACATAAAAATGTTCAATATAAAAGCTGTAGATATTTTAAAAATACAATTTTTGACTATAATAATTCTACGTTCAGAATGAGTCAATATGTTGAAAACCCCAAAACTGATTTTTTAAAGAAAAATTTTAGTTAGTCTTGATTATCTCTGCAAAATTAAGGAATTATAACAGGGTTAAAACCTGAAAAAAAAGAAAAATCTTAGTGCTGTAAAAAATTAACATGTATATGTGCTCTAAAAACTATACATCCCCTTTAATATATAAGTATTATACATCACTTTTATGCATTACACATATGCATTAAGTGAGTATAATCCTTGAAAACAATTAAAGGTGTTTACTTACCAAAAATCACGACCTTCGGAAACCTATTCCGAAGGTTTCTTTAAAATTCCAGTCCAATTGATCCACTCGTTGCTGAGAAAACCTGCGGCAAGAGGAAAAATATCATGAAAAAACTATACTGAGTAGAAGGCATTTGAAGTTTATGATATAAATCATCTGAATAAACTCAGTGATACTTACAGAAACTATCCGACATAACTTGATTTTGTTTGTATATTCAAATATACATGGAATAATGTATATTTGATGGTGCGCGTACATCATGATGGTTGATAATAGTATTTTAGAAGCTGAAAATAAAATAAAAATTATCATTACCAATTCATACTCATATTAAACTAATGATTACAGTTATTTGCAATACTTGCCATTATTAAATACACTTTAAGTTCTTAGAAAGCATGCAAAATTCCACTCCATACAGTCAATATAATGACACTATCTTTCTGTTTTCCACCCGCATACCTAAAATCAACAACTAAACAAAGAAAAAGCTCTTTGCAAATAAATTATTATTACTTATTTTAATACTCATCTGAATAATTGCTGTACTCTGTAGAAGCTGAAAGCTCTTGTATTAAAAGCACCATTGATGAGGTTATACACACTGGTAGTTGTTACAGCAGCTAGCAGACAAATTGCACTGATATGATCTATATAGTGTTTTGTGAGCTGGATGAAAAACAGCTGCTTGGCTGCTTCACATAAGTTTCTACTGTACCGATCAAATAGTAATCTTCATTCCCGACCCGACGGTGTGGGACGCAACATGTTTGGTGGCGAATTCAAATTTGTTGAATGCCTTTACTTTATAGAGTTTTCTAGCAATTCAAAAAATTATATAACGTCACGTTTATAAAATTTTAACCATTAAAAGACTTAATGGTGAACCAGCAGAAACTCTGATCCCTAGGTAAGTACCGTAGGAGGACTGTGTGAGCGTGAAGCATGCACGAACGTAGGAGGATCGGGTGAGCGCGAAGCGCGAATGTAGGGGGTTCAGGCGAGCGCGAAGCGCAAGCGTCGATCGTGCCTTAAATGCAAAACGCGAAGCGATGCAAGGCGGTAAGACTCTGAGACCTGCAGGCCCGAAGGGCCGAAGGTCGAATGTGGCGCGCTAGTTTCCTTTGGAATGCATGTAATAATGTCGTCTACGTAACGGTAAAAAAATATAGGTTTAAATGATAGTTTTGAAATGCAATCCGTCTCAAGATCATCCATGACTAAGTCAGCAAATAATCCCGAAATCAAAGAGCCCATTGGAATACCAAAAACTTGTTTATAGTAAAATATAGTATAATAAACATAAAAGATAAAGTATGTAACCTTAATAAAAGACTTGTATCTGAAATGTTACACATTCAAATGCAAGATAATGGCATAAATAAAATGGAAGACACGCAAAAACTCAATAACATGTACACACAGTTAATATACCGTTTGAAAAGTAAATCGGATCGGGGACAATTTTGATGTACACAGGTGCGAGCGAACGAAAATTGTGACGTCATACATAAAACACACCGGTCAAAAAGTCGCGAGACTCTTTGCTATTATAAAAGCGCCGGATACACCTATCGTCTTCTCATTATTGAGACAATAGCCGAAAAAGCCGGAACAACAACATTGACTGTTTCTGGCAATATTCGCTCCTCCTTCCCCCGCCTAATACTGGCTGGGGAAGAATAACATCTAGTATTCGTCGCTACGTGCCTCTACTTGTACGGAAAATATTTTTGTTCATTTAGTTTATATTTAAAATTTATGTACTCATTTACAATAATAAATGAAATTGACAGTTTCCTGAAGAGGGTGACAATGTTCACCGAAACGTTGAATAAGGAAAAAATGGTGTAAATTTATTTTTCACCTTTTTCCTACACACTTTGCCTCGGAGAGATCGACAGATTCATTAAACAATTATTGAAAAACACCGAGGGATAAAGCCAAAGGAATATATTTTACACTTATTTACATACTTAAAATTATATTATATTATATTATAGTATATTATATTATAATATATTATATTATATTATATTATAGTTTATTATATTATAATATAGTATATTATATTATAATATAGTATATTATATTATAGTATATTATATTATATTATAGTATATTATATTATATTATATCAAAATAAAATCAATCTATAAATGGAGGAGTTCAGGTAAGCTGACCATCCTCGGTAGAAGTTATCGAGCGACTGCGCTTTTGCTCTCTCTCGCAGCCACTACATCTGGGCTAGAGCTACAATAGCGCTAGTCGGACACTAGCTAAACTATACATCCCACTCTTACAGACTAGATGCAGCTAGATCTACAGCGCTTCATCTAGTCCCATCTCTTGCGCTCTCTCCCCCACCCCGAGAGAGGCCAGAACGAACCTCGTATTCATCCAAGGCGGCAGAGCTAGGACGAACCTCCTTTACTTCGCCGCCGCACTAGCCACCCTCCCCATCTCTTGCATCAGCGGGGCCAGAATGTAACTCCATATATTCCGCCGGGCTAGTTCCCCTCCCCATCTATGACATCAGCGGGGCCAGAATGAGCCTAGTTAAGTTGAAAATCTGAACGAACACTTAAAAACAGAAGAAGCATTATTATTCTATTATGTATTGCATACATAATAGAATTTTTACAGATTCAAAAAAAATATGTTGTACAGATTCAAAAAAACACTTTTTTGAACAAGTTTTACAGATTCAAAAAAAAAATTATGTAATATCTTTAATCAGGAACTATAATAAACTAAATTATTTAAATGATTTACGATCAAAATTCGAATATTCAATTAATTTATGAATATTGCATTATTCTTAATTTTATTGCAATCAATATTGTGAATTATAATTCCATACAAATTATTTATTGCGGTCAATAAAAAAGAGAATAGTAGCCTTTTGTTACATTCAAAGTATCGAAATTGAAAGTGCATATTTTATTATTAATAATAAGTATCTGAAAAACTAAATTATGCAAAAATTTTTCACATGCATTTTTAGCTGTTAATAAAAATTAATATTGAAAAATTGGTAGTTATGCTAAACAAATAAGAATTGTAGCGACAAACTAATATTATTCAATAGAAACCAACGAGAAGGTGGCAGTGCTATCTTCCATCAAAAAAAGGATAGGAAGCATAGGAATAGAAGGTGATGACACATAAATAAATTACATAATGTTATAACATAATTCGCATGCAACAGTTAATAGTAAAGCTTTTAGCAACATGTTAAAATTTTTTAAGAATACGATGCGATAATGTTTTAAATAATATATACGAACAATATTTGTTAAAATAATAATAAATATATAAGTTAAAATTAGAAAAATTGTAAAGATTCATGAATAATTATGGAATGCAAGCAAGCGAAAGTAATTAATGAAAAATGTTACAACAAATTGTTAATTTAATAATACTGAAATTGAATTTTATATTTACTGAGTTACTACCGTGAATTGACAAGGAACACTTCGCCTGTGAATAAGAATTGTAATTTTAAAATAGAAAATCGCAATGAGAACACAGTAAGCGAAAAAGTATTTTGATTTGCATCGAGATATAAATGTTTGTAAAAAAAGTTGTTGCACAGCGTAATAATAAGTTACTATATATTAAATAACATTTATAATCTTGAAATGTTCTTATTCATGGCGCAATTTTTGTAATTTAGTGTTGCGTGAGCATATCCATAGAGCGCGGCACTAGCGCTAATGATGTATCAGCGACAAGCGGCCGTATCAGGCATTCTCTTGTGTGTTCCCGCCCGAGTGACACGCTTGTTCTCGCAGCCCCTTTCGCCATACATAAGGAATCATACCTATTCTCTCGCCCTACCCTAACCCAACATGGTGTCAGAAGTAAAGCAAGTGTGAAGTATGAGAATACGAAGTTGGCCTGGAGAAGTCTGCGAAGAAGCTACGGGCAGCGCAAGACATAATCCCAGAAGTCACACAGGTCACGAGTTGTCGACTCAGTCGAGTTCGGCTTTGCGAACAAAAACACACAATGAGAATTGGTCGGTAGGGATAAAAAGGTTTGAACGATACATGTCGGTTACTAGCCTTTTTCAGAAACCAGAAAAAGAAAAAGTAGACCTCTTATGCTATCTAATGGGCGAAAAATCAGAAGATATTTTAAAGCAAATCCTTCCCGGTATAACTACCGAGACTACGTTAAAGGCAGTAACAGATGAGTTCACAAAATACTTTTCGACGAAGAAGAATCAAGTGTTCGAGCGATATAAGTTTAATTCTCGGATTCAACAGCCAGAAGAGAGCATAGACTATTTCGTCACAGCATTATACACTCTGGCGGAGACTTGCGACTACGATACATTACGGGATGGATTGATCCAAGACCGCATCATAATAGGCGTGCGCGATCCAAAAACTTCAGAAAGATTACAGCTTATCGCAGATCTCATACTAGAAAAAGCCATTACTATGGCCCGACAAGCTGAGATTCAGTCCAAAGAGGGAAAAAACCTGCGAAAAGAAATTATCGAGCGGGCAGAAGTAAATAAGCTATGGAACAAAAACAAAGCCAAGAGTTAATTCCCGAGAAGGACGTTTGAAAAGAAGCATGAAGAGCAGAACGGCGCCGGCACCAGGCATTCCCACAAGAACTCCACATGCTACTGCTGCGACCGACAACAACACGACGACGCCAAACAATGTTCCGCCATAAAATCCATCTGCCGTAAGTGCAATAAGAAGGGCCACTGGCATTGTGCATGCAGATTGAAGAATATAAGAAGAGTGGAAGAAGACGGCACGCCGGAAACGCAGCCTTCCTAGGAGCAGTTAGGGAAAAAATCGCACACATTACATATTAAGCAAATATGCAAAGGTCTTTGAGGAACTAAGAACTTTTAAACACTCTCTAAAAATTATTTTGAAAGAAAATGCAGTGCTGCAGGAGGACAAAGCGGCCCACCACCAAGTAGTTGCTTATGCATCACGAACGTTAACCTCATACGAAAAGAGATACAGCCAAATCGAAAAAGAGGCTCTGGCCTTAGCCTTCGCGTCAGACCACTTTCAAGAGTATATTATAGGAATCGATGTAATGCTTGAAACGGACCATAAGCCACTACTTCAATTTTTGCAATCAAAGCTACTAGATGAATTGACACCTAGGCTACAAAGAATTCGTTTACGTCTTATGCATTATAACTATCACGTGACTTATGTTCCGCGCAAGCAACTAGAAACAGAAAACGATTTGTCGAGCGAAATCGAGGCCCATATCAACTTTATGATACAGAGCTTACCGGCGATGCAAAATCTGTTAGACAAAATACCGAACAAGAAAATGACCACATGTGCTCAAAACTAAAACAGTACTGTACCAAGAAATGGCCACAAAAATCGCGATTACCAATAGACCAGCACTACAGATAGAAAGGATAAATAAACTACATGAAGGGCACTTAGGCATAGGCAAATGTCGTGACAGAACGAAACAATCCGTTTGGTGGCTAGGGCTCAGCTCACAGCTCACCCATTTAGTTACAAACTGCCCTAAATGCGTTGAGGAACGGAAAAATCCATCTCAACCCTTCGTCAAAGAAAGTTTCCCAGATAGACTGTGGCAAAAAGTTGGCGTAGACCTGTTTAAAATAGAGAAATGATACCTAGTTATGACGGACTATTATTTGCCTTTCTTCGAAATAGTTCAACTAAAAACCATGCAGGAATCCGAAATAATTTCAATATGTAAAAACATTTTCACGAGATATGGAATTTCGGAAATCGTGCATTCCGATAATGCAACGCAATTTGCATCAGGGTTCAAAGAATTCGCGAAAGAATACGATTTTCAGCTCATTATGAGCTCTCCGAAGTTCTCTCAAAGTAACGACGCAGCCGAAGCAGCTGTGAAAATAGCTAAACATTATCAAAAAGTGCGACGACATTTACTTAGGTTTACTCTCGTACAGATATACTCCACTGGATAATGGATATTCTCTCATGAACTTGGTGGTCTCATCTTTTTTTTTTTGATTTTACGATTTAAATTATTAATTTTTCGAGTTTCATTCCTTAAACGCTTTTTTAGCCCGATGATTTTATCAATGAACTTTTGTTGTTGAACTTTAGCGGCTTTCTTGAATACAAAATTCGATTTCAAATTGCTTTCATCCTTCTTACGTAATTCTTCTTTTAAACGAGCAACTTCTTCTTACATTTTTTTAACGAGGCGTTACAATTTACATTTCCATTTTGTGAACAGTAATTTTCGCTTGGTTTACTTTTTTGTTTTTTCCGATATTTTGTAGAAGAAATTGTCACTTCATTCAAATTAATCAACGCTGGCTCTATGTTAACTAATTTTGGTAATTCAGACTCTAACAAATTATCATCGATATTGCTATCAATAATCGGTTGATCAAGTTGATGAGACACAAGTTCATTTACTTCGTGTCAACCTTCAAGAACTGCAGTATTACGTCCTATCTACACTCTCACCATATAGGTAGGACTGTATTTGTGTGGAGATTGGTTTCTAAAAGTAAGAATCAAGTGGCTAGATTGATATAGACTCGTTACCTCTAGTAATGTATTTCTATTAAATATTTTATATGACTTACCTTTGCTTTTCTTCCTCTGCTGTCTTTATTATGATGTCTCCGCTGTCCTCGTCTTTTGCTTTTTGCTTAATTGTGGTTTGGAAGGAATAATTGGCTTTTGAAATGATGCACTCGTTTTGCGTTCAATGGATAATATATTTGTTCCTTAAATTCACAAGATAGTACTTTGTAGTACAGTGTAAAAATCTCCACCCGTTAACGGACCGCGTGGTACGGAGATCCGACTTAAAAACGAGACTAATTAAAATGAGGGCAATTCGACTCTTTTAAAGCATGAATATGATGACCAATTCGCAAACTGTAACGCTTAATAATCAGTTCTTAAAGTGTAACGAAGTATAAGATGTATTTCTTGATCGAAGAATCCTTTCTGCGCATCTATATTAATGTATTCCAATATTAAATTCTATTATTATTTAACACTTTTAGTCATGACCGCAACGCTGGAATATAGCTTTATCATCGCAAAAAATATAATTTGCGATATCTCAGCCAATTTTCAACCAATCGGACTTAAAATTTATGAGAGTACAGCTCTTACATCGTCACTCCGTACGAAGAGTAGTGTAGTTCAAAATCCTTGAGAAGACCCGTTCACTTGATCTTTGCAGCGAAAAACAGTATATAGCATATTTTTGCAGCGAATAATAATTTATTTCATAATTCCCACTGAAAACGTATACCAGTTCAAATATTGCGACGAAGAATAGTGCAGTTCAATCGACCCTTTTTTTCTATCCCATTTTTTCAGCGAAGACTAGTGCAGTTCATAATTTTGCAGCGAAGACTAGTGCAGTTCGTAATTTGCAGCGAAGAGTAGTTCAGTTCAGCGAAGAGTAATTTAGTTTTAAAATAAAAAAAAAACAAGATAAAACGTGTACCCCCCTCGATTCATTAATCGGTGGCCAATATTTCATAATAAATTTCAAGCTGAAATTTGGCATTTTCTTTAATTTTTTCTTATATTCTTAGAATTTTTTTCAATTTCACTTTTTTCGAAGCCATATAAGCTATTGTTAATAAATTTGTACCATTGCGGCAGTAGCGTAGATACTTTTGCACTGAAAAAATTTATCTTCATGATTTTTTTGGTTACCGCACTCGGTTGTCGAATTTACTATTAAAATTCTCCATTTTCATCGATTTTTGGCTTGGAAAGGAAGCGAAATTTGTGACGTTGTAGATTTAAGGCCAAAATTATGACGAAATCCCTAACATAAATGCACCCTGTGATCGGGCTGTCTCTCGGTGAACCGTATTTGAAATATAATGTTGGACGCCCGGTTCGTTTACTCGCTTCGCCGGCTGCTCAGCGGTGGCAGAGACTACTTACCCGGGCTGTGGATTACGACAAAGGAGGTTGGGGAATATACGTGAAATAACTTACACAGAATTAGCTTTTAACTACCTGGCATTTATTGGACAAAAATCGAATAACGGAGTGACTGACGACCGGCCGTAATTCGCGAGCGCGCACTCACAAATAATTTTAATGTAGACGACTACCTGGCTGTTCCTGATTACCGCTCTTCCTCTCGTTTTGCGTTGTCTCGAACCATGTAAATCGCGCAGCACAAACTTTCGCCGCTATAGCTCTCGACAGGGTGAAACTGTGGAAAGAGAATCGAGAAGTGGTAGCAGAGGGAATCTGCTGAATACTCCTCGTTGCTTCAATGCTGACTGGATATCCGCTGGATACTCTTCTTCGCTTCGATGCTGACTGCACACTCTTTGACTACTCTCTCGGTACTGACTCCATAAGTACTCTGTTGCTCGCTGCTTCTCGCGGTCACGGCGTCTCTCTCTGTCTCGCTCGCTCGTATTACATTTCTTGTAGATCGCTGATTTACACCAATTACGCAATTACATGATTTTGCATGTTACATCACATGCTCGCTCGCTTGTGCCCTCTTGCAAAAAGTTCGCCCGGGCGCGAAATTCAAATCTACTAATCTACTCGGTCTGGCTGTTAATCGCGTATTTCCTACGTCTGGCTGCGCTTGTACACTTTCTTCTACATTTTCTCTCGTTTTACATTCCGCGATCTCGCTTCACATTCTGTAGACGGAGCTGCAGCCCTCCACCTATTGCCAATAACACTCGAGGCACGTCGCTTGCCTCCACTCATTCACTCGCTGTATCTCTCTTACTTTCGTCTTCTCTCTCACGCACGCATTACCCTGCTGCGCTCGCCAACATAGTGGCGGCCGCTCGCGCTCGTACGCCTCGTGGCTTCGCTGTGCTCTCAGCTGCTGCCTCTATCTCTCTCGCTCGCACTCGCGCGGCGCTGCTGGTGTTCTCCCTCTCGCTCGCTATCGCTGGCTCGTGCGGAGCTGCTCGATGTTCTCGCCTGCTCGCGCGGCTTGCCCGTGGTTCTCACTCTCTTATTCTTTCTTGCTCTCACTGGCTATTTGCTGTATCTTTCTCGTGCCTGTAAACATCACCGGGTATAAGTTCGCTTTCTTTTTTCTACCCGGCTCCGGTGATTTCCGGGCGAGCTTCTGCTGAACGTAGACCGTCACAAATTAAGCTAGTAACAAGCTAAGTAGCTCGGGCCCATTCTGGGAGTTTCACAGACACTTTCATGCTTTTGCTACTGTTAAGGGGATCAAGAACGTTTCGAAAATCTCGAAGCTATGCGTCGATAATTTAAAATTACAGTTTCCTCTGTAACTATTGTTCTTTTATAGTAAGACGAATTTGGTAAACGTAACCATATATAAAATAAAACATAATTTCTCTTCGGGCATCGATATAAGTTTCAAAATATTAATTTATTTTAATTTTTTTTTTTGAAGGGTTTTTTTGTATTCTGCTACTAGCTACGGTAGCAATGCGTGACAAGCCAACATGTGGTCACTGCCTATTACTGCGAAAGTAGCACAGTTTGTGAACGTAGCAATGCAGTGGCTACCTGCGTGTATCCTCGGCGAAACGCGCGATGCTGAAAGTGTGGGTAGGAAAACAGCATCAAAAACTACCGTAAAAAAATAGGTATAAGTGTTTGCGAAAATTCTATGGGGGTGAACGGTGATCTCAGGGGCTAAGTGTGAGTAACCTATATACATAAAATGCTGCGTTCAAATAATTTAAAATTTACAAAATAAATACTGTATGCACAGATAAGTATGTGATTCTACCGAAAAGGCTGATTCTTGGCTAGAGCGTTCTAATGATAGGCCAAGTAATAGAGAAAAATCAAGGCCAATTCTGTACATGAAAAATTACAGGTAAGGAAGAATATGTAGGTACTGAAGCCAATCGATAGGTAATGAAGTATGGATAATAAAAAATCAATTTGAGTCAAAAAATTTTCAAGAGCTAATTTTACTTTGCGACGGAGACCCCGTCGTAAAAGCCTGGTAGCTTCCCAGCAGACACCCGAGACCAAGCAGAACGAACATGTTCTAACGCACGGATGTTTACAGGAGAAAATACCGAGCTCTAGCCAGGCACCAGCACCGAGCCGGTGAAGGAGAGAGAACGCGCATGGAGAACAGCAGCTGGCCGAGTCGCCACTGTGATGTCACGGCCGCCGAGCTGTGGGAGAGCGCACGAGGAGTAGGAGTGCTGCCGGCTACCACACGCGGCTGCGCGCGGCGCCAGTAGGCGCACTGACGGGCCGCAGCCGCCGCCATGACACCACCGAGAAGCACGAGGCGACGGCGAACGCAACGAGCGTATGGCGCACAGCGAGCGGCACGTCGAGCGGTAGAGCCGCATATGTATAAGTGGATGAACAAACTTGTGTGCGTACGCAGCCGAGAGAGCGTGAAAGAGAGAAATAGAGAGATTGTGAATCGCCTAGTGGAGGACTTCGAGCCCCACTGTACAAGCGTGGAGGACTATTGGAGTGGAGGCGCAAGCGAGCACATAGGAAGCAATCCAGAGCAATAGAAGAGTAAATCGAGAGTAATATTGGAGCGAATCGAGAGTCAACAGTCAACCACCCGCGTAGCGACAGTATTCGTGCGTTCGTATGGAACGAGATTACGGCCGAACGCGAGGAAGAGGTGTATTCAGCGAGAAAGGAGGAAGAGAAAATTAGAAAGTAAGAAAGTTAGTTGTGCTCCGTGAGTGCCGCATATCCGCCGAGGCCACCGCCGTGCCTGCTTGCGAAGAATGCGTAGAGTGCGAGAGTGTAATAATAGTGAAGCTAATCCGTACAATAAATCAGTAATACTAATCTGCAAATTCACACATGTTCAATCCTTTACTATTTTCCCAGCTCAAATGGCCCTGACGATTAAGAGTATTAGCCGAGGCTTAAAGACTTGCTCGAGGCGTCCCCGACACGTCAAGGCGCCCTTAACCCAAATCAGACGCGAAGTGAAGCTTCGAGGAACACGGGAGGAGGAGAGCACGCACGAGGAAAACGGCGCGCCACACCACGCAACACCACCATGCGCCGGTCATTACCGTGCACCGTGGATCAACCGCTCGCGCAGTCATCGCCGTGGTCGCTCAACCCAGTCCCCGCCGTACGTTCTCCATCCTGCCGTATCACAACTTATAACAAAAACTGCAAAAAAAATTTGTTGTGTTTTTTTTTATAATTAAAAAAGCCATCGTTTTGTATGAATTGTACTAATAGCAAAATTGTAGGTGAGAAAATTCTGCAGAGTTTGAGATGCTAAATGTCTCGATAAGACTATTAGGGATTGAGAAAACTCAGAAAAATGAGAAAATTCGACGAATTTCAGAATTTCGGATCTTAAATTTTTTTATTATAAAATTTATTAGACGAAAAGAACGCATAAAAACAGAGTTTACCTGTAAACTCATTTATATAAGGTACATAATAGTTACAAAAATATTAAGTTATAGAGCGAAATGAAAGAATAAAACCGAATCTTCGTGTAGCAAACAAACTCTTCCGCTTTTACCTTCAGAAAGGGTAAGATGAGGATAAGAAAGGAATTTCATTTCTCAAAGCTTCCCTAAAGATAGATAATGTAGCACGAACAGCATGCGACCGACCTGAGCAAACATTTTTTCACCATAGTTTTTGTTGCCAAGTTTTTTCTACCCTAGAAAAATGAGAAAATTCGACGAATTTCAGAATTTTGGATCTTAAATTTGAAAAACTGGGACTTTTTCTCGTTTCTCCGAGTTTTCTAGGTTCTTAATAGTCCTATCAAGACGTTTAACATATCAACCTCTGTAGAATTTTCTCACCTACAATTTGACCGTTGATACTATTAACATACATCTATTACTTTTTTAATTATAGAGAAAGAATAAAAAAAAAATTTTTGCAGCTTATGTTATGAATAAAATTCGTTCTGGGGAATTTTTTGACCAAAACTGGTTTCTTATTAATTATACTTCATTATCTATCGATTAGTATCGTTCCCTATCTGTAATTTTTCGTGTACAAAAGTAATCTCTATTGCTTGGCCTCTGAAGATCACACCCTCCATTAACCAAATTTTTACTTATCAGTTTTCAGTTTTTCATTATTATGGATTTTTGCATAAATTATTAATCGTGTTTAAAGTTTACATAGAACAGCAAAACTGAGAGCAAAACTTAAATCGTGAAATTCTAGTAAAGTGTATGTAAAAACGATCCGATTTTCACGATTTAAGTTTTGCTATTCTCAATAAACTTTAAACTAGATTAATAATTTATACAAAAATCCATAACAATGAAAAATTGTTACGGAAAAATTGTGTTTATGGAGGTTGTAATCTTCGGTGTGATCCTCATTAGAGCGCTCTAGCCAAGGGTCTGTCCACCGATGTCATAAAAGGTTAAGTCCTCTCGGTACGGGTACCTGTGCGGGGGACATTAGAAAAAAATTTGCTCTCTCAATTTTCAAATAAACAATACTTAAATAATGTAATTTTTGACGTACACACGTTCATGCGTAAAGATTCCTTATAGTTATAAAACTTCAATCGTGAAAATCGGATCATTTTCACTTTTATCAATTCGCAATACCGTAAGTGGCAATTATTAAACTAGTTTGATTATCTCAAGTAATTACCATTCGATTTTCGTCATTCAAATTCCGGCAGCCTTTTCTAGTTTTACACATCGTTTATAAGCATCAAATTTTTTATTAACCAACTAATTTAATTCAAATTTAATTTCATAGATCACAATGAGCCCTCTTAACAAGAATACAACGGCGGGTGACCCCAGCCTACCCACAGGTCAAGAAGTATAAACTGCCGGGCGGTCTAAGCAACGTTCGGTTGGTACCAGGAGGTGAACACGTGTATCACGTTGTCACCACCGTTTACTAAGAACGTAGTACCGTTTGCAACACCGTGGCTACCTACGTGTACCCCCGGTGGAATGCGCAATCCTGAAATTGTGGGTAGAAAAAACTTGGCATCAAAAAATATGGTGAAAAAATGTTTGCTCAGGTCGGTCGCGTTGCTGAGTTTGTTTGATACACGAAGATTCGGTTTTATTCTTTCATTTCGCTCCATAATTTAATATTTTTGTAACTTTATGTACCTTATATAAATTAGTTTACGGGTAAACTCTGTTTTTATGCGTTCTTTTCGTTTAATAAGTTTTATAATAAAAAAAAATTTATGATCCGAAATTCTGAAATTCGTCGAATTTTCTCATTTTTCTGAGTTTATTCAGTTCCTAATAGTCATATCGAGAAGTTTAGCATCTCAAACTCTGCAGAATATTCTCCCCAACAATTTTGCTATTGGTAAAATTCCTATAAATCTATTACTTTTTTAATTATAAACAAAAAACACAACAAAATTTTTTTGCAGTTTTTGTTATATGTAAAATTAGCTCTTGAAATTTTTTTGACTCAAATTGATTTTTTATTATCTATACTTCATTACTTATCGATTGGTATCCTTCCTTACCTGTAATTTTTCATGTACAGAATTGGCCTTTATTTTGATCTATTACTTGGCCTATTTTAGAACACTCTAACCAAGAATCAGCCTTTTCGGTAGAATCACATACTTCTTTGTGCATACAGTATTTATTTTGTAAATTTTAAATTATTTAAATGCAGCATTTTATGTATGTGGGTTGCTCACACTCAGCCCCTGAGATCACCGTTAACCCCCATAGAATTTTCGCAAACACTTATACCTATTTTTTCACCGTAGTTTTTGATGCTGTTTTCCTACCCACACTTTTAACATCGCGTGTTTCGCCGGGGACACACGCAGGTAGCCACTGCATCGCTACGTTCATAAACTGTGCTACTTTCGCAGTAAAAGGCGGTGACCACATATTGGCTTGCAACGCATTGCTACCGTAGCTAGTAGCAGAATACAAAAAAACTCTTCAAAAAAAAAATTAAAATAAATTAATATTTTGAAACTTATATCGATGCCCGAAGAGTAATTATGTTTTTTTGATATATGGTTACGTTTACGAAATTCGGCTAACTATAAACGAATAATAGTTACAGAGGAAACTGTAATTTTAAATTGTCGACGCATAGCTTCGAGATTTTCGAAACGTTCTTGATTCCCTTAATAGTAGTAAAAGCACAAAAGTGTCTGTAAAAATCCTAGAATGGGCCTGAGTTTCTTAGCTCATTACTAGCTTAATTTCGGTTTCTTTTCAAGCTAAAAATCGATGAAAATGGAGAATTTTAATAGTAAATTCGACGACCGAGTGCGGTAACCAAAAAAATCCGAAAGATAAATTTTTTCAGTGCAAAACTATCTACGCTACTGCCGCAATGGTACATGACTTTTTTCTAATCTCAAAAAATCAATTAGGTTATTGAATTTATTAACAATAGCTTATATGGCTTCGAAAACAATAAAGTTAAATTGAAAAAAAACTCTAAGAATAAAAGGATTCTTGAGATTTTTCATAATTCTGTTTTGTTTCCGAGCAAAAAATTAAAGAAAATAACAAAATTTCAGCATGAAATTTATTATTAAATATTAGCGACCGGTTAATGAATTGAGGGCGGTACATGTTTTATCTTGTTTTTTTTATTTTAAAACTAAATTACTCTTTGCTGCAAATTACGAACTGTACTAGTATTCGCTGCAAAAATATACATGCACTGTTTTTCGCTGCAAATATAAAGTGAACGGGTCTTCGTAAGGGTTTTGAACTATACTACTTTTTGTAGGAAGCGACGATATATACAAAACAACGTGTTTTTTCTTAAAATTAGTTCCCCAATTTTAGTACATACTAAAAATATGGGTATATTTTTTGAATTTTCGAAAAACGGTTTTTTTGTCCATAACTCAAATTCTAAGCATTTTACACAAATAAGTTTAATGTACGCGAGTGTGGATAGATCGAGCAAGCACGAAGTGCCAACATTAGTTGGTCGTGCCTTCAATGCGCGAAGTGTTTTACATGCTTTGTATTGCGAAGTGTGGGATGCTGTGATCTGAATTCCTTAATGATTAACAACATTAATTATCTTTCATGCATTTAAACAACTAATGGTAATTCTCTATTTTTAGTTTTACAAAGACACTCATATCCCACAATGAATACAAAATATTGGTTTAATAAATAAAGAAAGGTAATACTTAAAAAAAAGTAATGAATCTTAACAAAAAAGCGTTACAAACAATTAAAACTTAACCAAAAATTCATAAAACTTGACAAAAAATTAATAAAAATATTTAAACTTAACCAAAGTAATAAAATTTAACAAAAACTAATAAAAACATTAAAACTAAACAAAAAATAAATAAAAAAAATGTTACCAAGGGTAAGATTTGAACCTTGATTCAAAAAACTGCGGACCAACTACTTAGACCACTTGACCAAGAACAACGTTACGTAGTAATGAATGAAAGTTGCATATGTTTATTAACAAGACTTAATTATTTTATTTTTTCAGTACATATTGTTAAAGCTTAAATATTTGCTGTTACATATGTATACATATATAAATTAAAATTATATAATACAGCAAACTAAACTAATTTTAATAATTTCAAATAATAAATAAAAATTGTGATAAAACACAGCAAACAGTGAATTAAAGGAAGCAAACAACTAAATTCAGAGAAGCTAAAACTAATTTAAAAAATTATCCATAATTTTTTTATAAAAATACTTTTTAATTTTATCTCAGTTGATCATAAAATGTTATCACATACGTATTCATTTGTTTTATTGTACACATTTCTGGAATAGATTTTTTGATGCTTACGAATAATAACCCTCAAATGATACTTTGGGAAAACGATGAAACAATATATCAGCATTTTGTGCCTTTGAATATTTGCAGTCCTTATAGGTACAAAGTGCTATTGGAGATGGCATTTTGGAATGCTTGTCCCAGAGAAATAAAAAAAAAACCCTTTTAAATTGTTTAAGAAAAGTGTGTATCCTACTTATTCTTCCCTTTCAGTTTTTCTTGAAATTCAATGTTGAATAGTCCGTATTTTGAAACAAATCTGTGGAAATGTTGCGAAGACTTCTATCTAAAGAAAAAAAATGCGTTGCACTGATGTTTACTTCACGAAATCGCTAGGAAAAATGATTACCTATTGTCGATTGCTTTTCTCACATTAACTATAGGGATATTTTACATTATTGGAATTGGTAATTTTTTAAATAAATAGTAATTTCTACATTATTTATTTATTTTATTATTGCTAAATATTGCTAAGGCATGCGAGCTTGTACGTGAATGTACATACAGCGCTACGAGTAGCTGAGTATAGTAACTAACTGACTATACTCAAGCTTTCGTACATTTCATTTAACACGGCAACGTTCTTTAATACCGTAGTCTATATTCATTACTGCTACCAAGACTGTCTGCACTGTTCTGTAAACACCCTCGAGTATAAGATATATAAGCTCTCTTACGTGGATGGTGTCCAGGCGAGCAAGCCCTTGACGGGATCCCCATCACAATCTAAAGTTTTGCTATATTTGTAATCTAATTTTAATATTTTTCATCTTCCGTATACAAAATTCTGCCTTTGGAAGGTTGTGAAATCATAAAGTAAGCGGTCGAGCATAATTTAAGCTGTATTTATTGTTCGCAAAAGTATAGTTTACGGAATTCAATAGCCACTAATGACCCAACACTAACGATACGACAGAAAAGTACTGAGATCCAAAAAATATTATGCATTACGCAAATCCAAAATATAGGTGCCCTTTGTCTTGTTATTACTCATCAACATAATTGGAAAAAATGCCTTAATATATTGATTCCAAATATTTTACTTTGACAGGGACGAGACGAGGGGCAACTATCTATTGGATTTGTTAATTCATTTTTTTTTTTTTGATCTCAGCACTTTTCTGTCGTACCATTAGTGACGCGTCATTAGTGGCTATCGAATCCCCTTAACTGTACTTTTGCGAACAATATAACTTAAAGAAGCTAAATTATGCTTGACCATTTATTCCATGATTTCCAAAGGAAAAATTTTGTATAAGGAAGATGAAAAATATTAAGATTAAGATAACAAATAAGGCAAAAACTTTAGATCTACTAACTCTACTATCAGTGAATAAATTGTATTCTATAAATAAATAGATAGAAAAAACTTATCGAAGATCAAAACTTATAATTTCCAAAGTTTTCCTTTGGAAAGTGTGTTTTAAATAGATTGCATAACTTTCAAATGCCTTAGATTATTATCATCAATCCCTATTTATCATGAATTTTTAAACCTTTTATTTATATCTTAGTGTAATTTAGTGCATTTGTCACCTGCATTTTAAATGCAGATAACAAACTCAATAAAATTTTCAAAAAATAAACAATTGTTTAATGCTGTTCAAATAATAATCTACAAAATAATCTACTTAGACTTGAATTTAATTAAGATTTAATTTACAACTTATTGTTGATAATTAAATCACTTCATTTTTTAAAGCATTAGTTGATTTCTAATTGAAATAAAAAAGCAAACATACATTATTAAATCAACAAGCAATCTAATGTTATGTCCTACCCACACTCTCACCTCATAGGCCGGACTATATTTGTGTGTATTTAATTGTTATGAGGGTCAAATGGCTAGACAAATAGGCTCGTTATCCTAGTAGTGTATTTGTATATTTTATATGATTTACCTTTGATTACTGCTACCTTTGATTTCCACCTTCCCCTTCCCTAAACAAAACATCACAGACGAAACAGACCTAACCTCTACTTACTGGACAACACAATAACTACCATCACCAATTTGGACAATACCATTACGCTCCTCCATCCACCATACCGCCATCTGGAACCTGAAAACCTAGACCCCGGGGTGCTATATATTTCTTCAATTCATTAACGTACACTTTGGCATTTTTCCGTTTATCTGAAGTTTCTAAAATATACACTAAGGGTGACATCTTCTCCAGAATCTTGTATGGTCCATCATATTAGTCACTCAACTTTGAAAAAATCCCATCAATACCTTTTGACAAAATGTGTAATTTTCTCCATACTAAATCCCCTATATTAAACTCTGCCGGTTTTCTACCTTTGTTATAGTGACCAGCCTGTTTAACCCGGGCTTTCTCTATCTGCTTTCCTTCTAAATCACGTAAAGCATCTAATCTTTTCATCCTATTATTCCACAATTCTGGACCCAATGGCATAACATCTCCTTTATTCTCCACCCTTCTCCGCCATGATTTCATTAATTGAGGCTGTCTCCCATAATTCAGAAACGCCGGAGATACTCTCGTCGTTGCCTGAATCGCCGTGTTAAACGCATGCCTCAATTCCGCTATATGTTGACCCCACAATCTATGGTTTTTACCAACGTACGAAGAAATCATGGTTTTAAGAGTTCTATTACTTCTTTTCACTGGATTCGCCTGTGGATGATACTCCAAATTCCTCCAATTAACTCCAAATTCCTCCAATGTATCCTTTAAACTTTTATTAATAAATTCTTTATCATTATCTGTCAACAGGTAGTCCGGTGTTTCCCACCGCACTAAAATCAACTCCTCAAACGCTTTCGCTACTTCTTGACCAGTAGCTTTGCGCACGGGTTTAACCTCTATCCACCTGGTAAACAGATCCTGGAACACTATCAGATATTTATTTTGACTCTTGCTGAGAGGAAACTCCATTAAATCTGCCACCACCACCGCCCATGGACGTTCCACTATTCTATTTCCCATAAGACCGATCGGTCCGGAATGCATTGACTTATACTTCTGACAAACTTCATACCATATCCCCGGCCAATAATATTCTCTAGCCACTCTATCATATGTTTTTTCAAAACCCAAGTGACCAGAAGTGAAGTTACAATGTGCCTCTATCAGAATGTCTTGTTTAAAATCACATGGTACAACCAATCTCCAACCTTCTTCCGGAAAACTGATAGAATCTAATAATAGATCATTCCTATATTTATACAAAAATCCATTATCCACTTTCCAGGTCGAAAACTTGATTGGCGTATCCTGTACTTCCTTTAATCGCTGAATATACCATTCATCCTCAATATCCTCTATAACCAATTTCATTTCCTCTACATTGAAACCTCTAGATAACGCATCGGGAACATGATGAAGAGCTCCTTTCTTATGAACTATCTCAAAATCCCATTGTTGCAACTCTAAAGCCCATCTAGCCAGTCTGCCAGTTGGATCTTTTAAATTTTGCAACCATCTCAACGTACTGTGATCTGTTACCACCTTAAACGAATAACCCTCCATGTACGGCCTCAATTTCTTTCTCCCCATATCATAGACAAGCATTCTTTTTCAGTGGTAGTATAATTCCTCTCTGCAGATGACAATATTCTACTGAGATACACTATTGGGTGCTCCCCATCCTTCAATTCCTGGGTCAAAACGGCCCCAATCGCGAAATTCGAGGCATCACACTGGATCGTGAATGGTTTAGAGAAATCTGGACGAGCTAGCACAGGAGCATTCGTTAACGCTAATTTAAGTTCCTGAAATGCTTTTTGCTGCTCATCATTCCAACTCCATTCCTTTAAGTTCTTTACATTCTTTAACAATGGTACTTTCATTTCTGCATCATGCTTTAAAAATCGACTGTACCAGCCAATCATTCCCAAGAATCTCTTTAGCTGAGTCTTGTCTTTAGGAGCAGGATAATTCATTATCGGTGCTATTCTTTCCGGATCTTGTCTGAGACCATCTCTATCCAACAAATATCCAAAATAACGGACTCCAGAACAACCGAATTCACATTTCTTTTTGTTCACCGTTAATCCAGCTTCCGTAATCTTTTCCAATACTAATTCCAACCATTTGAGATGTTCCTCAAAATTGTCCGCTACCACTGTCACATCATCCAAATATCCAAAAATGTATGGTTCAAATTCTGGTCCAAATAAAGAGTCAACCAGACGCTGAAAAGTGGCCGGGGCATTAGAAAGTCCAAATGGAAGGCGTGTAAATTGCCATAACCCACTACCCGGCATTGCAAATGCTGTATATCTCTTGCTACTTTCCTCCATAGGCACTTGAAAATGGGCCTTTTTCAGATCAATCTTTGAAATATACTTGGCATGCCTCAATTTATCCAATATTCCATCAATTGAAGGTAGTGGATAAGCATCTTTCTTCGTCAACTTATTGACATCCCGATAATCTATGCAAAAACGCACTTCACCATTTTCTTTAAACACAATTACTGGAGCACTACTAAAATCACTATCCGATTTCTCAGTAACTCCAGCTTTTAACATTTCTTCAATTTCCTTGATTCCAGCATTCCATCGCCTAGGAGATCACCTCCTAAATTTATGTTTAATAGGAGCATCCCCTAAATACATAATTTTATGCTCCGTTAGAGTAGTAGCTATCAAACGTGTAGGCGTATCCTCTGGTAAATATTTCTTCACAATTTTTAAAATCCTATCATGTTCTTCTACATTCAATTCTGGTAAACCTGCACATTCCGCAATCAAAGAAGGTTTCCCATAATTACCATCTTGATCAAAAGAATGCCAAATTCCATCAGAAATTCTCTATAAATTTTCCTTATAATTCATTTGAATTTCCCAATCCCTACAAAAATCAATACCTAGAATCATATCATGGCCTGGCTCATCCATAACTATACATTCCAGAACCCTTGATACACCATCTATTCCCAGAGTAATTTTCATGCTCTCCTTTACCGGGGTAATGTCTCCAGTTACTCCTCGTATACATTTACTCAACTTGGAAGGAAATCTCTAAGCTATATGTGACTTAATTAATGACACCATGGCTCCACTATCCACTAATGCTACATACTCTTTTCCTCCAAAATTAACCGAAAGAAAATTTCTGTTTTCTCTAGTGGTAATTTCTGCACCTTGAGTAATTAACTGAGATTTATTCTTCTTCTGATTTAACTCATTTATCTTCAGATTCTCTATAAATTTGTCCACTTACTTCTGGACATCTCGGAAAGAAGTTATCAATGGTTCAGAAGAACTATGATCATAATCTTCACACATCCTCTTTCTACCATTTTCCTGCAGATATCGTGACTTATCGACAGGACGCGGTGACTGCCACCTTAAATCAAAATTAGGCTCTTCCACACTTTTCTGAAACCATCGCTTCGATGAAGTATTGTTCTTAGGAATTGCTCCCTTAGAAACATCTTTTACTATCTCCAACGACGGATCCTTCACTGAGCCTCCAGATGATTTTTCTACCAACAAATATTTACCATTAACCAGCCGGTTAATATCTTGATTCATAGCCTTGTCCTCTATTGTCTGTTCCGGACGTGCTTTCTTCAAATATTCCGACCAGTGCATCAATTTCTTTCCTACCAATTTCGAGTTTTCACGCAACTCAATCGACGGCGCATCACTCAAAATTACATCTATTCCATCTGTACAAGTCTTAATATTCACATTATTACTACTCTTTTCTTTCTTCTTCTTGAACTGCTTCTTCCTCAAACCAGAACCAGTTCCTCTATTAACACTATTTTTATCACTACTTTCATTGCTCCCCCGACTTGCTGTAGATTCTTCACACTTCCTCAGCATTCGTTGAAGCTTCTCACTATCCCTATCAACACTAGGCCTTCCAAGTTTCATCTCTTCACCAATCGCAATATCTGGAGAAATATTGCTTGATGGATTTGCTTTCATTTTCGATGAAAGCTCCTTTCCAATTTGTCCACTACGTGAACCACCTAATTTATTGGAAGTAACAGATTCATGATTTCCTCGATTATCCTCTATAAAACCACTACCTCTATTATTTCCAATAAATCCTCCACTATTTCCAGAAGCAGTTCCTATGGCTTTGCGGAGGGCAGGGAACTCCGCTGAGCCCCCGCACTGCCATTTCCCAATCTATTCAAAATGTCACAGTCCGGACACTCTCTGACTGTGACTCCAGGTTTATTACATAATTGGCAATAAACATCTGATATAATTCTCATCGGACATCTATTCGCCTTATGCCCCATCTGTTGACACTTATAACACTTGGTATCCGGACATTTATTGACAAAATGACCTTCCTTTCCACAAGCGTAGCATTTTCTCGGACCTTGCTGCTTATTATCGCTTTGCTGATTCTGAGAATTTTCTCCACGCTGCGGATTACCACCATTTTGCCCCATCACATTCTGATTACCAAGATTATTCCACATTGGAGGTTGCTGTCGTTGCTGCTGCTGCTGTACCTGTTGTGGCGGCTGCTGCTGTTGCATTTGTCGAGGTGGCTGCTGCTGGCGTTGGATATTTTGAATCTGCTGATTAAAATTCTCCAAATTCGAATTTATTAATCCCTCCATTTTAGTTTGATCCTTTATCATCGATTCATCAATGGCTGCATTAGACGATTGAGATTGACCAGAACCCGATTTCTTTTGATTTTTACTTTTACCCGGCTTCAGTCATTTCCTCCATCGCCACTACCTTAGTCGGTTTCTTTTGCGCCTCCTACGGTATGTAGCTTGCACCTGGAAGTTTCATCTTCTTCTTCGCAGGCGGAGGTTCCCAATATTCATTAATCTCTTTGTGCCGATCATATTATCGACCACATCTCTCTATATCATCCAATGAAGTGATTTTAAAATTCACCTTAAAATCACGATATTCCGAGCGTATTCTATATCTCATATGCCATACCTATTCATTCCATGCGACTCGGAGGATTTTCCAAATGATCGACAATGTACTTAAAACAATCTATGAACGCCGTTACTTTCTCAGACGCTCCCTGCGTTCTCCGCAATAGATCATTATAAATATCTCTCTGACTGATTTCTCCAATGACTCGATTTCTAAATTCCAACAACAGTTGCCTCCATGACAGCACTTCTTTCCTTTTCACTCTGTACCAATTCGCAGCCACCCCTGTAAATAGGCAAGCTGCAGCCGATAACATTTTCCCGTCAGGTATATTTTCGCTGACCTTACAATCCTCCAGCTGAGCCATAAAATTTTCCGCTGCAATTCTGTCCTCTGTTCCGTGAAATTTCTGACACCAGCTCTGAAGAATTTTTAACAAATTTCCATGTCTAAATGATCTATCATCATTTCCACCATAATCTCTAAAATCTCTATTCCTTCGAAAATCATCTTCACCTCTATCCGATCCATCCTGCCTGCTTCTGAAATCTTCCAATTCCTGATTATTTCCCATATAATCAGGTAAACTATCCACATGTTTCCTATTGTTACCTGATGTAAAATTACCTCCAGCACCACCATACACCACATATGGTACGGAAAAGACAGTCGAAGTATTTGCAACACTCATTGCCGTTGTCGTCAACGGTATATTCCGGACACCTCCTATCGCTCCAGAATAAAAATCTGCCGTACAAGGTATTACTGAAATCCTTCTATCTCTGTGTGAAATTTTTTCTATTCCTTCCGGCGTCATCACGTATTGACTTTCCTCGACCGCAATTTTCTTCTTAAAATTATTCGTCCTAGGAATCGCTCCCGTGTTTGACGCCGATGTTTTCACATTCGCCGATAGAGGTTCTCTAAATACATACTCGTCTCTTGCAGAGAGTCTGGAATAATACACGTCTAACCCCGGCAAGGTCGTTCCTACCGTTGTTTCACATGTTACTGTGGTTATACTCGTAGTCGTTGCCGTGACCTCTATTGTTGATACTACCACTGGTGGATCTATTTCCACTCGGTCTTCTAATGCCATTTCCAACACTGGTTTCAATAATTGTTCATTCGGCGATAGACTTTCGTTTTCATCAATATCAGCATACCATGGCACGCCTTCGTAACCATCTATCAATAACTGAGCTCGGAAAAGCCTTTTTGCCAGTTCTCTAACAGAACCTAATGTACTCAACTTCCTCTTTTTCAGATTGGAAGGTTAATAAGAATGCGTCTCTTCGAGCCAAAATGGTTATATTTATGCCAGACGTTTCGGGGTAATATACCCCCTCATCAGTGGCTAAGAAATTAGTATTAAAATTTTTTACAAAAAACAAATACAATATACAAAAACTAAAACAAGTTCAATTACCAAAATTCCAAAAAAAATGAGTCGTGTACTACATCGACGACCCAAGAAAACGCAGACGGCGCTAAAAATTACAATACGCAAAATTTAAATTAAATTTACTAGAAAAATATAATCGTTACAAAAAAAAATTGATACAATGATCGCTACAAAAATTTTTTAACTTACAAAATGTGACGCTCGAAAAAACTTTTTTACAAAAGGAATAAACGCGACCGGTGCCACTCGGTGGTAATGTGGCACCGGCCAAGGACAGAAGTCAACTAAGATTACAGCAAAAATCGATCCTATATATATGTTGACGGATGTATTGCAACATATATATAGGATCGATTTTTGCTGTAATCTTAGTTGACTTCTGTCCTTGGCCGGTGCCACATTACCACCGAGTGGCACCGGTCGCGTTTATTCCTTTTGTAAAAAAGTTTTTTCGAGCGTCACACTTTGTAAGTTAAAAAATTTTTGTAGCGATCATTGTATCAATTTTTTTTTTTGTAACGATTATATTTTTCTAGTAAATTTAATTTAAATTTTGCGTATTGTAATTTTTAGCGCCGTCTGCGTTTTCTTGGGTCGTCAATGTAGTACACGACTCATTTTTTTTGGAATTTTGGTAATTGAACTTGTTTTAGTTTTTGTATATTCTATTTGTTTTTTGTAAAAAATTTTAATACTAATTTCTTAGCCACTGATGAGGGGGTATATTACCCCGAAACGTCTGGCATAAATATAACCATTTTGGCTCGAAGAGACGCATTCTTATTAACCTTCCAATCTACCATCATCGAGCGATAGAGTCAGTTTTAAACAATTCCTCTTTTTCAATTCCTCTATAATCGTTGTTAAATCTGTGGTAATCAACGCACGCATACGTGCCCAAAGATTCCTATTCTTCAATAATCTTCTCATCTTCAGTCTATATTCCTCCTCCATTGTAGACATTTTGCCTCAATTCCTCTATTTATTCCGCCAAAAACTACAAAAAAAACAATTTGGGGAAATAACTAAAATAAAAGACCCTACATACACACACACACACCTACAGGGAAATGTATAAAATTCAATAAAAAATTAAAATAGAAAGAAAAAACCTGTACCTGTGCACTGAAGTGCAATATCTTTGAAAAGAATAGTTTCCTCCACAGAACAAAATACCTTCCTGTAAGGAAAAAAGAATTCCACTACACGAATACCTCTATAATATCTTGAAAAAAAACGTCCACACGCAACAAGAAAAATATAATTATAAATATTAAATATAATAATAAAATAATAATAATATTCAATGCGTGTGGTGTGTGTGTGCGCAATACTACCAGGTGGGCCCTCCCAAATAAACTGGCGTAGGAAAAAAAAATTTCCCGCCAACACAAGATTTCAAAATAATCAGAGGAAAAACCCACAAAAATCCACAAACATAAAACAAATATTCTACCTATAATCCAAACACTATTGCTATCACGCAAGGACTTAGAAAAAAAAAATTTTTCAACCGATGCGCCGCGTCCAAAATGGCGACAAATACCGCCAAAATGTCTACTATCAACCGCTACCTGAAAGAACTCGAAAATATTATATTTGTAACGTGGAATTTCCCTCGCCCGCCCGAGGATTCCAGTTAGTGTACAAGATATTTTATAATGCCGGCTGCCTCTTTCTCTCGGGTTCTGAATCCTGAAAAGTGGAAATAACACGCGGGAAATTGATAGCAATAGGGTTCTACAATTAAAATACAAAAACACAATAATTATAATATAGAACAATTACGAAATATATTCTAGATTACTCTTTACAAAAACGATGTATGGCAAACAATTAATGTAAAGAGTTTAAATAAAGAGCCTGGGCCAACGGCCAAATTACTAATTCCAATGGGACTCGAGGTGAGCTAAAATAAAAGGACACGAAATTCCTCTACGGTGAGTCTACAATTCGTTTCAACGGGGTAACTGCAAGATTCCACCTGAAACGCGAAACTCAGAAGAAAAGAAAACGGACCTGAAAAGGGTAAAACCCTACCTCTATCTAACTTTTTTCCCGCTCGACCAAAACTGTTACGTCCGAATACATACATACAATTTATAATGATTGCTGATGGTTCCAAGGGAAAGAAATACAAGACTCTGGTATACGTTATGTGAAAAGTATATATATATATATATATATATATATATATATATATATATATATATATATTTAATCATTCATTTACTAAACATGAATTTACAATAACTGCCCCTTGCTTTGTGATCGTTGTACGATCGCATTACCCGGTGAGGGGTCGGAAAATACGAGATCGTTTACATGTGAAAAATTGGATATGATAATAAGAAGAAAAAGTACCTTTTCTATTAGTTTCGGTGACTATGTGTGTATGTTTGTGTATATCTATATATATTCGTTTCGGGCGAAGCGGCTGCTCCGTAGTCTCCTGCTGCGTTGGGTTCGACCGCCGAGAGAGCGTAAACGGCGCCGCTATGTCTGGACCTCTATGCAGGTATTCGGCCGGACCGTTCGATGTTTCCTTTCTCTCTCTCTCTTATACTTCGAGATTTTCAAGTGACTTATTTTCTTCTTACTCGAGTACAAAAATTTAACGCACTAGTTCTTTATGATTTTTGCGCGTGTTAAGAATGATACACCTTTAGTTAAATATGTATCATTAACTTTTACGTATCTTAGAGAAACTACTTATTCGCGGCAACACCGACACATTGATCAGTTCTCGATCTGTTTACTTAGTGACCGCGCTGCCGTTGATCTTCTCTATTTAAGCAAGTGGATGATTTTGGGACGATAAGTCCTTTCCCTTTTGCTGCCACGCCTAATTACGTGATCGTTAAAGGTTTTCTTGATGTTTCTCCATAGATGATGACACCTGCGTTCGCTTTTCCTCGATCTTCCACTTTCGATTTCCTCTAGGCGTCGGCCTTCCGCATCTGCGTATTACCTGCCCGTGTTGCGTACTACATTAAGGGCAATTCCTATTCTCGAGGTTTCTTCGAGTTTTTCGGCTAGTGCGCAATAGTCGTGAATTTTCCTCGTTGTTGCGTATCTGTTCACGTGTTTGTGCGTCAGTTAGTGATGAAATTTATTTATTTCATTACACTTCCGCCCTTATAAAAAGACGAGAGTACAACTCGAGTCGATTACACGAAGTGTGCTTGTGTGTATATGTATGCATGTGTAGGGTGTAGCTGTATGTTTTTCTATATTTCTGAGCAAAGAGTAGTATATTATAACTTCCTCGTTGCTCATTTACAATTGTTTATAAGGTACTTTTTCAAGTATAAACATTTATTTTTGTTAGTAAGGTTTACAAATATTTATTCGCAAAATTTTTCTTCTAAAATTTCTTAATACATTCTTTTATTGTTTTTCGACGATATAAAAAATGTTTACAATTATATTTTTATAACGAATTCAATCAATTTTCTCTTATTTTACAATAATATGTTTTACAAATTGGATTTTCGTATGTGAACATGTGTGTGTTTAATATAAATATACATATATACGTATTTCTTCTTATTCTGCAATAAACAAAGTTTGTAAATAAATTCATGGTAAGTACATATATTCTTAATATTTTTGTTAGAAAAATGTAATGTTTGTTAGTTATAAGTAATTTTTCTCCTCTGCATCTCCGGCCTTTCACTTGACCTAAGCAACGGTTCCCTCTCGGCCCGAAAATTCGTCGCCTGTCCCATCGCGACGCATTGTAATGTCCCTTAAGTAAGTTTCGAATTTTCTATCGTTTTCTCGGTGCCTGTACGTTTTCCTCAGTCAAAAAAAAGTCTCCGAACCGATCGCTACCTCGCCTCTTTCTCTTCTCAAGTCACCATGTTTGCCTTTATTCTTGGTGTTTTGTTGTCGTTTGTGATAAGTGTCTCTTATTTTCCGTCTTATTCTCCTATTCTTTATATTCATATAATAATAATAATATTTTTTTTTATTTTTCCTTTCTAGGAGGTCGTGGACGAATACATCCACGAATATCCGCCACCCATGTGGGAGGGCTTGTCTGGCGTCGTTTCGCGGTGGCAACCATGCCACTTCCCTAGCCGCCGCGCAAGGATATGTGGATACTGTGGGGGGCCGGTTCGGGAGCCGGCCCGTATTTATTTTGACTTTGACCGGCCCGGTGGACCGTATGTAAGTATTCTATCCTTTGTATGTATATATACATATATAGATATGCGTGTTTCGTTAATTATTAATTTTGCATTGTATTTTCTTTTTCAGTATTCTTATCAAAGTGTTACCTCCCGTAGCCGTCTCGGGGTGGAAAACCGTTTCGTCGTGTGCCACGGGGATTTGCCGTTCTCCGACGATCCCTGTGGCATTTGCGGAATGCCCGGTTACACCGATCCGCCCATTGGGAGGACACTGAGGTACACATTTTAAACTCTTTTCTAAGTATACATACATATATATAAAATAAAATAAAATAAAATAATGAATTTACCTTTGTCTTTCAGTTGTCGGAATGGCGAGTGGTGCCCCAGCCAGGGGATCCTATCCGCCGCCTCCTAGAGAACGATCTCGGCCTTGGTGGCCGTAATCATTTATGTATTCCCTTTTTTTCTCATATATATATACACACACACACACACGTTTACTCTGTCTTCTTTAAAAATATATACTCATATGTAAAAATTAAAAATTTGTGTTATTCTTTTTTGTCTAACCTTTCTTTTTCCTCTCCTTTTTGCCTCCCCTATATTTAAGTGAGAGTTGCGGCTCCATTTTTTTTTATTTAAACAAGGTATTAAATCCTTGTAAAGAAAGTAAAAGAATATCTTTATTCGTGAATAATTTCATTTCAAAAAAGAAAAAAAAATTATTAACTTGAATATAATAGATCCTTATTGAATACCAAAATCATACTTTATATCTCGAATTAATGAAGACACAAAATCTTTTGTTAATGAAATTTATTAAGTTCAAGTTGATTTATGGAAGCCATTGAAAGCAACATATTTTACAAATACTTAATGAAGAGGAGAGAAAAGAGAGAAGAAAAAAAAATCATACATTGACTGGTGTAGTAAAGGTAGAATATCTGCACATTTGGTCAAAACAATCACCGAAAAGATTGTTTACTCCTTTTCGTATTAAGTTTTCTCTCTCTTTTTTTTGTTAGTTAGGGCCGCTACAGTCTTAGTGGCTAATTTTAGTAGTAATACTTTTATTCCCAACTTTCCTTCCTTTGGAAGTTCCTTCCCCCTCTATGCCGTTCAGACATATATATATATATATTTATTTGCTTTGTATTCTTTTTCCTTCACCTTGATATGAATATCATAATAAAATAGAATGAAATAAAAAATAAAAGATTAGAGCCATAAAAATTTCAATGAGATTGCGGTCTCATATAAGATTGTACGTCCGGATATAATGGAGATGGTTGTGTCTCCGCCATTTGCGTTGGTATCATTTGTTCGCGAGGTGCTTCGGATGCGGTTTTTTTTTATCTCGATCATGGGTACTGCTGAAGACAGTAAGGGTTCGTTTACTTTGTCTAACTTTTCCCCTGATAAATGGAGTAACATATGAAAATTTGTTACTTTGTTAAGGGAGAAATTCTATGGTATAAATTTCTAATTTTGTGTTGGTTTTATATGTGAAATTCGAAGTCTATTGGCGTTGACTGTTTTTATTTTTTTATTTTTCATTTGTATTTTGATATTGCGCTGTCCATTGAAAACGTCCAGCACGATGTATGGCCCTTCATATTGATCTCCCAATTTGTATTGTTTGCTTCCTTTCAACAGCCACACATTGTCTCCTATTTTAAATTCTTGCGGATTGACCTTGCGATCATAATAATATTTGGACTTGATTTTTGAATCAATTAATTTCTCTCTTGCAATCCGTTGCAAATCGTATAACTTTTGATTAAGACTTGTGATGTAATCGTTCTATGTTGGAGGTCGATCCTCCTTTTCTAGCGGATCACTAGAGGGTAATCGGGCCATTTTCCCGAATACTAACTCGTACGGAGTGAAGGAATGACCTCCGTGTGGAACTGTGTTGTAGCATAAAGTTGCAAGTTCCAATAATTCATCCCACGATTCGTTGGTCATAATTGTTTTCAAATATTCCGCTAGTGCATGATGTGAGCGTTCTAGCGAACCATTTGCTTGTGGATGATAGGCGGTGGTTTTGACTTGTTTGATCTTGAATCTTTTTGCCACTCTTTGTAGTAGTTTTGACATAAAATTGCTTCCTTGATCGGTTAGAATTGTCACTGGGGCTCCAAAAATGCATATGAATCTTCTAACAAATGCATCGGCTACTGATGTTGCTGTTGCATCCTTCAAAGGTATTGCCATACAATATTTTGAAAAATTACATTGTATTGTTAATATATTGTTATGGCCATTTTCTGTCACCGGAAATGGTCCAACAATATCAAGACTTACTTTCTCCATAGGTAAGTGTGGGGTATCTGTGATTTGCATGGGTTCTTTTGTTTTAACCCTTACCAATTTCTTCACTTGACACGTGACACATATGCGTATGAAATTTTGCACATCTTCTTTGAGGTTTTCCCAGAAATATCGTTGTTTAATTCGCCTATAAGTTTTTGTCACTCCTCGATGTCCTCCTATGGCGGTGCCATGCATTTCTTTAATGATTTTGCTTCGATCAATTTCTTCAACGTATTTAATTATCCCCAAGCAAATTATGACTTTTATTTGCACACTTTCCAAAGCCTTGCGCATTAGTTGCAATATTTCTTTCCACTCTACGTTTTCAATATTATTGCTTTTTGCTATGCTGATAGAGCGTATGCTCTTCTTTATTGCCAATGCTTTCAATACTTCAAAGGTGTCATTCAAATTTTTCCGAATTTCGGTAGTGCTTGCGGATTGTACACTCTTTATAACTGCAGCAAAAAATTGTCGATTATTTCTTGTAGTGCATTTAATTTCACCTGGCTCCAGGTTTGCAAATTTCGGTAAAAATTTTCTCGATAACAATTGTTCTGCTCCTGCTTCGCACGGGTTATCCTTTGTGTCGATGAAATATATGTAGTTGTCTTTTCGCATGTATAATTGTTCTTTGCATTCCACAAATTTCTCTTCTCCTCGTACTTCGTGATCACTTTGCTCCCTTATTTCGTCTTCGTTGCAAAAGGTGTCCTCGAGTACAGGTTCACCTCTCGTTTCACTTGATAGTTGTGGATTTTCATTTTCGTCAACATTTTCATTGTCATTTTCTTACTCCATAGTTGCTTCGGGTAACGGTGGCAATCGATTCACCTCATCTGTTTTTATTAATTTTTCTTGGTTTATTTCTTCTCGTGATCGATTTGCCTTCTTCGGTCTTTTGTCCCTATAATTAGGAACTGGTATTTTTCCCGCCCACGTATAGGTTTGTACTGCTAAGACTAGCTTCTCGTCGATCTCCTCCTCCTCGGGCTTGTCGTCGGTAACTGGATTTCGGGAAAGTGCATCAGCGTTTGTATTGCTCTTCCCGCTCTTATATAGAATATCATAATCATATGCATTCAATTTTATTCGCCATCGGCTTACCTTTGTCGTTAGATCTATAGATTTCTTAAACCACACCAACGGTTTACAATCTGTAACAATTGTGAAATGTCGACCCAATAAATATGGTCGAAATTGAGATACCGCGTAGAGAATAGCTAGCGCTTCTCTCGAGTGGGAGTCGTATCGGCTCTCGGTATCGGATAATACTCGCGACACATAGGCTATCGGTCGATCTTTTCTGATTTCTCCTTGACTCAAAATGGCGCCAATCGCGTGCAAACTGGCGTCAGTTGTAACAACAAAAGGTTTAGAAAAATCAGCAATTTGCAATATTGGCTTTTCGCAAAATTTGTTTTTCAAAATTTCAAAAGCCTTTTCGGTCTCGTCTGACCATTGAAAAACAGATTCTTTTTTCAAAAGATTGCTTAAGGGTCTTGCGATGTTCGAAAAGCCTTCGATAAATCGCCTATAATAACCCGCTAATCCCAAAAATTCGCGTATATTTTTCTGAGTCTTGGGTCGCGGAAAATTTTTGACCGCTTCAATTTTTCTCTGATCTGGGCAAACTCCTTCTGGTGTCAGCAGGTGCCCCAAATAAATCACTTCGGTTTGTAAAAATTTGCACTTGTCAGGTTGCATTTTAAGATTAGCGTCTCGCAACCTTTTTAAAAATTTTTCAAATATTTCATTGTGCTCTTCGATTGTTTTTCCATAGATCACGGCGTCATCTAGGAATAAGAATATTTCACGACCTTGTAATGCTTTGAACACTAGCTCAACGGCTCTCTGGAATGTGGCAGGGCTATTGCAAAGGCCCATTGGGAGTTTGTTAAATTCAAATAACCCTTGCGGAGTGGTAAACGCTGTTTTATACCGGACCGGTTCATGTAGGGGTATTTGAAAAAATCCCTGCGCCAAATCAAATACCGAAAAATATCGTGCTCCCTCCAACTGATCAATTATTTCCAAAATATTCGGTAGAGGATATTTATCTTTAACCGTTTTGTCATTCAATTTTCGGTAATCGACCACGAATCGATATCTCTTATTCCCTTCACTGTCGGGTGTCTTTGCGACTAAAAATGCTGGGGACGGAAAGGGCGAGTTCGAGGGGCGTATTATATCGCTTTCAAGTAGCTCGGTTACCTGCCGCTCGAGCTCATCCTTTAATAGATGCGCCGGCCGGTACGGTTTCTCGTATATAGGTATATCATCCGTTGTTACGATGCGGTGACTCGGGACTTTGGCCGTTCCCAATCGTTCGCCTTTTAAATGAAAACAATCGGCGTATTCCTCAATTAATTTTTCAATCGGTTCTCGAGTTTCTTTCACCAAATGATCTAATTTCAATAATGATTTTAATTTCTCAATTCGAGTACTCTCATGGTTTTCGGGATTGTTGCATAATTCAATCTTAAAAATAGACTTGTCCATTCTCAGTGGCATCTCGGCAGAATAATAATCTTTCCCTGAAATTTCCATGTAATTGAAGCAAAGGTTATCCATATGACTTTTTTCAATATAATTTTTAATAAAATAACAATTATCGGCCTTATCATCTTTACGATCCCCATATAAATGTTCAAATATTTCCGCTCCCACAAAATGTTTCTCCGTAATGTCGTTCGTCTCGTGTCCTTGAATCGTATCGTTAATCATGAGCTCATCAATTTCTCTATCTTTATCCGGAATTTCATCTTCGGATTTATTTTCACAAATTTCATTATCATTATCAATTTCATAATTTGCTACAATGGCCATTTCATTTATTTCATTATCGTAGTCTTCATTTTCATTATCAATTTCAATATCAGTTACAACATTTACTACAATGGCCCTTTCATTTGTTTCATCATTGTAGGTTTCATTTTCATCATTAATTTCATCATCAATTTCAATATTATTCTTCATTGCAATTTCCGTATTTATTGCAATTTCATTATTAGTCATGACTCTATCATTAATTATCATTTCGTTCTTAAATGCGCGCGTGCTTTCATTTGTCGACTTTCTCGTATTCAAAACATCATTTACTTGATCAATTTTCTCAAATTCTTCGCGAACCGTTTCTTTCGCGTTTTCAAAGTTTTCATTTATCGGGCACATTCCCGAATTATTATTTCCCGTAATTTCATTTTGCTCATATTCAATTAATTCGTGCGGCCGGCTTATCGAATGCTTCTCCCGATTCAAGTATACTCCCGCTCTTCGGACTCGTCATAGTCCGTCCTCGGTTCCCCCTCCGCGGGGTTCCGCTCGGAGACCTTTCTCTTTTCGGTGCCCCTCCCAGTCATCGCGCTCGAGCTGACGGCGTCCCGTTGCTCTGTAGACTCGATGGCTGCTCGATTTTTCATGAACGGAATTATTTGTCCATTTATTTCAATGTACTCTTCATTGAAATTTACTTTCGCATTACCTTTGCGAAAAAATTCATTACCCAAAATACCTGCTTCAATTATTGGGAAATTATCTTCCACCAAATGGAACTCTGTAATAATGTCATTAAAAACAACTTTTATTTTGCCGAGTGTACCGATGTATCCATCGGTTATCCCTTTCAACTTTATGTACTCTCGATTGTCAATTTTAACATAGGGCGCTACCTCCGACTCACGCACTAGATTAATTGCCGTGCTGGTATCCAACATGAATATCAGTGGCCTTCGAAAACTTCCCGCATCGATCTTAATCGTCGGGGAGACACTTACTCTACTGAGATTTATTGACTCGATCCGGCAATGGGTGGGCTCCCCTGTCGCAGCACTCCCGGGCGTCCACCTGTATTTGACTCCCTCGGGGCGCCCTCCCGCGAAAGAGCACTCTCGTTTCCCTGCCCTTGATTGTTAGCGCGAGCTTCGCGTTGGCGCTTATAACAATCTCTTTGCATGTGGACCGTTTTTCCGCAATAATAGCAATCTTTATTTAATTTATTGTGGGGTAATCTTATATTAGGTTGGGCCCCCCTGGGTCCATATGAATTATTGCTTCTATTATTTTTATTGTTACCATTGTTAATATTATTATTGTCATTGTTGCTATTATTCGGCAAAAACTCCACCCGACGCCTGTTTTCGGCGTTCCAACCGCCGAAATTTCGATTATTTTTGTTATAATAATTCGGATTGTTATAAGGTCTTCCGCTCGATTGCGCTTGTTGTTGCATCATTTTTCGACAATTCATCATGACGTGACCCGTCTTTCCACAAAAGTTTCATACTATTATAGTGTAAGGCTCGATTGCATGTACTTTACGCGTCTCCGGTACTTTCCCTTTCTCGTCCTCCGAGGGACTTTCCTCTTCGTTACCGCAGCCCGCGTATTCTCTCTCTATCTCTATCGCTTATTCACGCGTTTCGTCTAGCGTCTTGTAGTCGCCCATCCGACCTCGAATTTCCCATTT
The DNA here is from genome assembly GCA_018906965.1 of Philotrypesis tridentata. NCBI lineage: Eukaryota > Metazoa > Arthropoda > Insecta > Hymenoptera > Pteromalidae > Philotrypesis > Philotrypesis tridentata. Next base: position 319,499 of record JACCIB010000127.1, read on the forward strand.
CACGCCGCGTTTAAAGAATTTAATGCAGTCTCTCTCTATTTCAGCTCGAAAACTTTTTTCGTTCTCCGCGTCATATCTCTCTTCCCGTAAAGCGGTTGATAGTATTTCTTTTTGGATTTCTTTGATTTTATTGAAAAATGTAATTACCGACTCTCCTCTTTTTTGACGTTTCTTTGCTAATTCTCCCGTCCAATCATGATACGTTTTTGCCGAACCGTATATTTTTTCGAAAAAATTTATTACTTCAGTTATCGATTTGAAACTTTGACCGCGGCTACTCGTAAGTGCGTCTCCGTATAAATGCATTCGTATGAATTTAACCAATTCGGGCCACGCCGGAAACATCTCTTTCGCTTCTCTACAACCGTCAAGAAATACATTTAATGAGATATTTTGTCCGTTATACCGTGGAATAATATCTAGAATATTCGAAATTGACATTCCTCTCATTCCGTCGGTCGTCATTTCGTTATCGGTATTTTCTAAATTTTCACCTTTACACTCATTCGTGATATAATAGAGTATATTACTATTTTCTAATGTAGGATTTGAGTTTGAGGCTGACTCGATTTTACGTAAGTTTTGTGTGGTTGATGGATATTTGAAAAATTCAGTTATTCGGTCAACAACTCCTGTAATAAATTCTATTCCCCCGTACCCTGGGCTTTCTCTAAGAGTATTATTCACTTCTTCTACGTTTTGGGGTTTCGAGAAATATTCTTCGACTTATTCTTTCCCCACAAACTCACTCAATCTGCTTTTTATATTTTCAATTTCTCTCTTTTCCCATATTATTGATTCCTCTATTTGCGTATTTTGCAAATATGAAGTTAATTTCACTTGATTTTCGTCTCTAGTTACTATCGGTGTCCTCGCGTCAAATTTTCTATTTTCGAATTTCTTGTCAAAAATCTCTTTGCTCTTTAGGAAACTTTCTCTTTTCAATCGTAATTGTTTTGTGGTCTTTGCATCTTTGTCACTATCGCTGTCGTCGTCGGTCTCGTTCTTTTTGTCTCTGTATTTATAGAATTGTTCTTGTGATTTTGAGAAATTATCAAAGTCTTTCGGTTCTTCGATCGTGTACTTTTCGCAAGTTCCCATAATTTCTTTCCCGAGTCCGTTTGCGTCTCCGATTAATCTTTGTACGGCTAAACTATCGTTTTCGTCAACTGTGTTTATATTTTCTCTAGTTTGTCTGAATTTATTGAGTATCGTTGAGTCTTCGTTTGAAATCTCCGGTCCGCGCCAATTGCTAAACGCGTTCGCCTCTGACATTATTGGGAACCATCGCTAATGATCTCGTATTTCCCTATTCCATTTGCCGATGCACCAATTTAAAATTATATATATATGTTACGTCCGAACACATATATGAGGAAATCTACGGCCAGGTGTCAATTTTTGGGCGAAAAAGTGGAACATTTGCAATTTTGAGGGCACACTAACCGGGCTAGGTTTTTTTTACTCGTTATGGCATACAATACAAGAAAATTGACCGAACTACATCCGCGCCCTATGCCAATAAAAAGTTACGGGCCAAAAACTGAAAAAAAATACGCTAATTTTTTTCGCGTTTTTTCCATTCTCCTAAAAATTTAAGAGTAGGCCGTATGTTAAATCAAATTTCTAATCAATTAAAATAAAGTACTTGAAAAGACCTTTCATTTGGATATAAGTTTGTCTAAATCGGATGCACTGATCAAAAGTTTCGCATTTTAGAAGTGGATGAACTTGGATTTAAGATTTACGAAAATGACCGCTCTTACCTTTTTTTTCTTAAAATCCTTATAACTTTTCATCCAAGCATCCGTTTGCAACGTTCAATACGTCAAATTAAAGGTCTGTTTTTGTACTTTTTAATTACTGGGACGGCTTTTTCTTTTCGCTTATGATGAGCTATATATATGCTTTTCAAAATGATCGTTCTTTGAAAGCATATATATAGCGCACTACGAAGAAAAAAAATTTTTTAGACTCAATAGCATAATAGTAGAAGAAGAGAGCTTTAATTTAAGCTATTGAACTTTGAAAACGCACAATTGGATCAAAAGTTATTAGCATTTGAAGAAAGGGAAAAATCTCCGAATTTTCGAAAATCGATTGATTTCATGGAAAAAAAGCGAAATTTGCCATTTTTTAAATCCTTGTGCCTTCCGATCCAACCGACCGATTTCAAAGTTTAATAGCTCAAATTAAAGCTCTTATCTTCTATTTTTTTACTAATGCAACTGAAGTTGAAGTTTCTCGTGGGATAGGCTATATATATGCCTCTGAAAATCAGTAAAAAACGAACCACTTTAGAAGCATATATATAGTCCATGAGATTAGAAAATTTGGATTCTGATCAACTAGATTGAAAGTTGAAGAAAAGAGCTTTAATTTGCGGTATTAAACGTTGAAAACGATTGGTTGGGTCGCAAATCATGAGGTATTAAATAAAAAAAGAAAAACCATGATTTTAACGATTTCTTCCATGTCAAGCTTGACAAAATCCAGAGAATTTTACGTTTCTTCAAATCCTTCTCAATTGCGATCCAGTTGTGCGTTTTCAACGTTTAATACCGCAAATTAAAGCTCTTTTCTTCAACTTTCAATCTAGTTGATCAGAATCCAAATTTTCTAATCTCATGGACTATATATATGCTTCTAAAGTGGTTTGTTTTTTACTGATTTTCAGAGGCATATATATAGCCTATTCCACGAGAAACTTCAACTTCAGTTGAATTAGTAAAAAAGTAGAAGATAAGAGCTTTAATTTGAGCTATTAAACTTTGAAATCGGTCGGTTGGATCGGAAGGCACAAGGATTTAAAAAATGGCAGATTTCGCTTTTTTTCCATGAAATCAATCGATTTTCGAAAATTCGGAGATTTTTCCCTTTCTTCAAATGCTAATAACTTTTGATCCAATCGTGCGTTTTCAAAGTTCAATAGCTTAAATTAAAGCTCTCTTCTTCTACTGTTATGCTATTGAGTCTAAAAAATTTTTTTTCTTCGTAGTGCGCTATATATATGCTTTCAAAGAACGATCATTTTGAAAAGCATATATATAGCTCATCATAAGCGAAAAGAAAAAGCCGTTCCAGTAATTAAAAGGTACAAAAACAGACCTTTAATTTGACGTATTGAACGTTGCAAACGGATGCTTGGATGAAAAGTTATAAGGATTTTAAGAAAAAAAAGGTAAGAGCGGTCATTTTCGTAAATCTTAAATCCAAGTTCATCCACTTCTAAAATGCGAAACTTTTGATCAGTGCATCCGATTTAGACAAACTTATATCCAAATGAAAGGTCTTTTCAAGTACTTTATTTTAATTGATTAGAAATTTGATTTAACATACGGCCTACTCTTAAATTTTTAGGAGAATGGAAAAAACGCGAAAAAAATTAGCGTATTTTTTTTCAGTTTTTGGCCCGTAACTTTTTATTGGCATAGGGCGCGGATGTATTTCGGTCAATTTTCTTGTATTGTATGCCCTAACGAGTAAAAAAAACCTAGCCCGGTTAGTGTGCCCTCAAAATTGCAAATCTTCCACTTTTTCGCCCAAAAATTGACACCTGGCCGTAGATTTCCTCATATACAATTTATAATGATTGCTGATGGTTCAAAGGAAAAGAAATAAAAGACTCTGGTATACGTTATGTGAAAAGTATATATATATTTAATCATTCATTTACTAAACATGAATTTACAATAATTGCCCCTTGCTTTGTGATCGTTGTACGATCGCATTACCCGGTGAGGGGTCGGAAAATATGAGATCGTTTACATGTGAAAAATTGGATATGATATTAAGAAGAAAAAGTACCTTTTCTATTAGTTTCGGTGACTATGTGTGTATGTTTGTGTATATCTATATATATTCGTTTCGGGCGAAGCGGCTGCTCCGTAGTCTCCTGCTGCGTTGGGTTCGTCCGCCGAGAGAGAGTAAACGGCGCCGCTATGTCTGGACCTCTATGCAGGTATTCGGCCGGACCTTTCGATGTTTCCTTTCTCTCTCTCTTATACTTCGAGATTTTCAAGTGACTTATTTTCTTCTCACTCGAGTACAAAAATTTAACGCACTAGTTCTTTATGATTTTTGCGCGTGTTAAGAATCATACACCTTTAGTTAAATATGTATCATTAACTTTTACGTATCTTAGAGAAACTACTTATTCGTGGCAACACCGACACATTGATCAGTTCTCGATCTGTTTACTTAGTGACCGCGCCGCCGTTGATATTCTCTATTTAAGCAAGTGGATGATTTTGGGACGATAAGTCCCTTCCCTTTTGCTGCCACGCCTAATTACGTGATCGTTGAAGGTTTTCTTGATGTTTCTCCATAGATGATGACACCTGCGTTCGCTTTTCCTCGATCTTCCACTTTCGATTTCCTCAAGGCGTCGGCCTTCCGCATCTGCGCATTATCTGCCCGTGTTGCGTACTGCATTAAGGGCAATTCCTATTCTCGAGGTTTCTTCGAGTTTTTCGGCTAGTGCGCAATAGTCGTGAATTTTCCTCGTTGTTGCGTATTTGTTCACGTGTTTATGCGTCAGTTAGTGATGAAATTTATTTATTTCATTACAAAACCACGGAAAAACACATGCAAAAATTCGTACTATTTTCTCACCAATATTTTCCTCTAAAGAAAAGAAATATGCTTCCCAATTCTCCTCCACGGAAACTCCAAGTCCTGGTACACCAAATAAAGTCCACAAGAAAAATCGGGAAAACCACGTAATGGTCGCCGTCCAAACTTCAAGTGCCGAATCACACAAGTGCAGAAAATAAACCCAAAAGAAAGCTCAGAAAAAAACTATATTCAACGAGAGCCCGGAACAGAGTGGCCGAGGACGTCGCTGCGATTTTTCCCACCTCGCCTCCTTCTTCACGGAAGCGTCGTCCTGGCTGGCAAATCCCCATTGGTCCTAAAAATTCCCCAAATCCGCAATTGGCCTATTTAAACACTACTACTAACTCATTGACTATCCGTGAATTTCCCAGCGCCCTCTTTTTCTATTTCTAATTTTCCCACTGGCCGGCTAATCAATTATCGCCCTCTATATACTCTATTCAATATGTAAATTTACCCCCTCTGGATCGATAAAGATCAATCAATCAATACTCGTCCCATCTGGTGGCTCCACCTACAGATAAACAATTATTCCGCGCGAGATTCACAATTCCTACACACCATATGCCATTCCATACAGACGGACCCTAATGCCAACCCGTTAATTCTAGTCGGCGACTGCCATTTTCCTAGGCACCTGTAAGAAAAATCCTCGATATGATAGTACTGTACAGTTCGTCAGTACAGTACTCGCGGACTTAGCATTCTCTCTCTCGCGCGCGTTTCCCTCTCTCTCTCGCATCCACAGCCGCACCAGCGTACTCTCGCTCTCTCTCGCACTCACAATCGCGCCAACATAGTCTCGCTCTCTCTCGCACTCACGGCCGCGCTGGCGTACTCTCTCTCTCTCTCTCTCTCTCTCTCTCTCACGCTCACATACTCGCACTCTTCCCTCTACACACAGCTGCGTGAATGTAACCGCGTGCGCGCTGCCGCCGTCTCGCTTCCTGCCGTACCCCCTCCCGAACGCCGACGCGCTGCGCAGGTGTGACTCGGAATCTCACATCCTGCGCTCCGCACGCAGTCGGTTAGAGGCAACTCCTGCGCTGGCTCCGCTCCATGGCCTGTCAGTTCGCCAAGAGTGAATCAGCTGGCCGCATTAAACAATCACGACGGAGCAATATTTATTGCTACGTCACAATATATATATATACAAACACACATACATATGCAGATTATGACGGTTTGCAACCACCATGCCCAGCATGTCCTCCAGTGTAATACACATGTACTCACGACCATAAGCATGTTACAGGAGCAGTGCCAAGCAGTCCAGTGGACTACCGAATAGGTGAGTAAGTGGGGGGGGAAAGAGAGCGGTAATTGTACGTGATAGCGAAACGCACGATCGCGTTAAATTTGATTCGGGCTTTGCCGGACTCGCGTGACCGCTGTCTCCCGCCCTGTGAGAATTCGCATGAAGCCAACGCCACGCCTGCATCAGACGAGAGTACGACTGTGGAAAGGACCTGCTGCCGCTGTCACCCTGGCCGTGCTTATCTTCGAGGCCCTGCGTCTCCGTCGAGGCCTTCTTCGGCAACACCGCCGACGCCTGGGTCCCCACGAGCCACGCCAAAATCCCTCGCCGTCGCTGCGCATCGCCACTGCCTCAGCCCCAGCTACAGCCAACTGCACCTGCTTTGTCGCCGAGAGTCTCTCTATGCGTCCTTGTAAGTGCCAGTTCTCTCTCCTCGAACTCACTCTCACCGGTCATCATTTGAGCTTCTTGCGCACTCCCCTCGCTCGTGCCTCGCGTGCTCGCTTGTAACTTCTACCTTCATTGAATATATGCTACCTTTGCCTTTTTCTAGAACTGTTTTCTCTTCCGGCTAGTCTTCCGGGTGAAAACGGGGACACTTGCCCCCGATTATAACGGCCCCCGATTATAAAGCCAACCCGTCATAAGATATATGGTCTCGTATTTCCCTACTACTCACCCGACAAACCGTTGGATGATCGCAAATCAAGGGGAAATTAACTGAAGAATCACAGATAGTAAAGGATTAAAACACATATTTGTATATATATACATACATAAACAATAGAAATTTTATTTCACTCCCTCACGAAGCATCGCCGAAAACAAAATAATTATATATGCTTGTTCAGAGGTAACAATTTTACACCGGAAAATCGACTAGGAATACACAGATGTTTTGAGTTATCAGTATCAGTAAGTCCCTGGAGGTGATACCGGCGGCCCGTGCTCGGGGACGTGCCGGATCTAGCACTCAGGTCCAGCCCATTATGCCGTTCCTTTTGTTCCTTCATCATTTACTGTTGAACATCCTAACGGACACCCCACCTGGCCTAACCTAGTTTCCTATCTATAACCTTTATCACGCTAAGGGCCGACAACAGCTCCTGCGTTCGCATAAATTCCGGATCGACGAAGGGTACCCCCCCACACCCCGTGTCTCGTCTCCGCAAAAGCTGGGCACCTACACACGAGGTGCTGCGTGGTCTCCTCCCTCCACCCGCACCAACTGCACCTTGCATCCCTCCTCCCCCGCGTCTTCATCTTATACAGGTGGTATCCCTCCCGCCAGTGTCCGGTCAAGAACCCCACGATCAGCCACGAGTTCGGTCCTCCTTGACCTATTCAGGGCGTTCAACCATTCTTGGGATGGTTCATCCCCCAGCATGCATTTCGCTTGTTGGGGTCCTGCTGTCCCCCTCCATTTCCTCTCCAGCTCCTCCTGGAGCCACCTTTTCACCGCGCTATCCAATGCGCAAGCAGGTACCGCCACCCTGCAGAGTTTAGCCCTTACCGGTCGAGAGCCCCTCCTCGCTAGGCGGTCTGCCTTTTCATTACCGATGATTCCTGCGTGCCCAGGCACCCAAACTATCCTAACCTCCTTTTGACCTGCCAGCGTCTCCAGTGACTGTCTGCACCCCATCACCTCTCTTGAGTCGATGCGGATAGCGTCCAGTGCCAGGAGCGCCGCCCCTACTATCTGTACATATGGTAATCAACCTATGGTTGCTTCCTTCATTCTGTATCCAGTCAGAGCACTCTCTTATAATCCTGACTTCTGTCTGGAATACAGTCGCGTATGAGTCCAGGTTGCAAACTAATTCCTCGGTGTCGCCCTTCCTCCACGCTCCTGCTCCTAGCCCCTGATCCGTCTTTGAGCCATCCGTAAACCACACCTCCCCCACCTTGAGTAGATCGGGTGTGCCCCCAATCCATTCCGATCTTTCCGGTATGATAACCTTATATGGTTTTGTGAACCGTAATTCCCCAACCATCCTATCAAACTCTTTCCAATCACTATCTTTCATGATCTCCTTCATTATACCTTCCTCCCTGAACCTATCACTCGACCTGGCTCCTGAGAGCCTTACATGCCTTGAAAGCGCCAGCCCTGATGTTTCTGGCCAGCGGTGGGATTCCCAGCAGGAGTTCCAGGGCAACCGTCGGGGTCGACCTCATGGATCCCGCCATTCCTCGTACCATCAGCCCTTGGACTCGGTCTAGCGCCCCTGCATGCCCTTTCTGATCGCACTTATGTGCCCATACAATGACACCGTGCTTCAGCCTCGGTTTTACGATAGATTCATAAATCCATCTTACTTGGGTCGGTCCCAGTCCCCAGCGTGTTCCTATCGCCCTTCTACACAACCAGAAGGTGTTCACAGCCTTCACACATTTGTCCCTTATGTGCTTACCCCAGTTGAGCTTTGAGTCTATCGTGACTCCTAGGTGTTTAAACTCCCTTGACAGTTTCAGTGGAATGCCATTCAAGGCAAGCCCCTCTACCGCATTGGTCTTGTACCTGGTTCTACACAACATGATGTTCACTTTCCTGGGTTTCACACTTAGCCTCACTGCGTTGCACCACTCTTCCACGGGGCTCAACGCGTACTGCATGACTCCTGCCACTACATCCCCGTTATCGCCTCTCACTAGAATCAGGATGTCGTCAACATGCCTCTGCGCGTATATACCTGCATCCTCCAGCTCCCTCAACAAACCGTCCACTACCATACACCACAGAGTAGGAAATAGTACTCCCCCTTGTGGGCATCCCTTTCCCACTCTGCAGCTCTTAGAGCTCGCGCCCCAGTGTGCCTCCACCACCCTGCTGCTCAGCATACCCCATCCACCAGTCCCTCCGCCATGATTTCCCTGGTAGTGTGGTTAAATGCACCATCTACGTTCAGGAAAGCCGCCAGTACTAATCCTCTCCTTTGCATACCATTCTCTATTCGGAAAACAGCCTCCGTTAGTGCCGTCTCTACCGATTTCCCCGTCTGGTAAGCGTGCTGTCCACTGTGTAGTGGTGCCGTTTCCATGCATTCTTCTTTTATATACTTATCTACTAGCCTTTCCAGCGCTTTCAAGAGAAACGAGGTCAGGCTGATAGGTCTATAACCCCCTGCGACCGAATGCTGTTTCTTCCCTGGTTTAGGGAGAAACACCACTTTCGCCCTTCTCCATTTGCCTGGTGTGTACCCGTATGCCAGGCACGCATTAAATAACTTCTCCACTGCAGTTCCGAGTATTGTCTCCCCCTGCTGTAACAAGGCCGGAAAAATTCCGCCCAATCCTGCAGCTTATATGGCTCAAAGGAGTCCAAAGCCCATTTTATTCTTCTCCTTCTAGTGATGCGGCTGGCTATTCGCCAGTCGCATCCACTAGGCCTGTGTCCTATTTTTTCCTCCTTTCCTCTCACTTGATGGTCCGGGAAATGCTTCCTGAGGAGCTCTGAGCTGTCCGAGTTTTGCTTCCGCAAGTGACGATAGAAGTGTTCGCGCTTTCACCGGTCATCGTCCGAATCGTCGTCCGACGGCCGCCATCCACCTCTGCCGAGACCATGGCTGACGCCTGAATTGTGGCTTCTATATGGAGGTGGATCTCAAAACGAGTCGTTCTCCCCGGCGGAGCTCTCACCCGGGGGGCCTCGCCTGCTGAGTCTCGAATTAATGCCGCGGTTGCTGACGCAACGGGTTGGGTTAACGTCTCCGATTTCGAGAGGCTTCGCGCTCCTCTTACAACCTGGCTCATCGATCGATGGGGGTCGGTGCGAGAGAATCTGTAGTTTGTGGTTTAAGGATCTGCATGTTTTCTCGAACGCTCGTTCGCGATAACGGACTCAACGGTCAGCTGCTCATGACGTCCGGGATCGGAAGGATGCTGAAGCGTCCGTCCACTGAGTATCGTCCCATTCGTGGGCGCAAAATAATAATAAAAATTAAAATTAAAATTATTATTTTGTTTGTGCATACAAATCTTCAAACGTGTACACTCTTCCCTGAAGATTTGTACACACAAACAAAATAATAATTTTTATATAAAACTAGACCTTTCAAAAGAGCCGTCCGTTAGTTTACATATACATATATATGTTATGCGGGAGTAACGATAATAATAATTTTAGATTAAAAATTATGTATATTATGCGCTTGGTAAAAAAATATTAAAATTTGTGCAAAAAATGACAATTTCAGGGATTTGTGTTAATTAAATGGTAATTTAATTACCAGAGAAAAAAAGCGAGAAAAAAACACATTGTTCTAGTTGCCGAGAAAATAAATTTACAATTAAGGTTCACGAAATCCTGTCCGCCACCGCAGTGGCGCTCCCCCCACCACCGCGCCGCCTGACCGGAGTAGTCACGCGGCCGCGCGCGCTGATTATGCCTTCTTCACCAGTCGTTTCAGCCGAACCAACGTATCTACAGCTGTTCCGACGATTGAAAAAAAATTGTTGTCTCGGCTCCTACTTGTTCGATCTTAATAAAATTTATATGAAAATTCGTAGTTTTTCACACATTTTACGATGCATTTTACCGCGTGTCTCTAACTTTAAAATTTGCCGAGATACATACCCAGAAATGGACATTTATTGCTAAAAATGTTGTTAAATATTAATTTGAAGAAAAGTTCTTTTCATCGTTTTATTAAGTATGCCATAAGCTAGCGATTGCAGGTGGTCGCATCGATTTATTGTTATATGCGACAAATAGAGATGCATTTGAAATAATAGAATAACAATTTTGCAATAAGCCGACATTTTAACGTAGCGAGATCGGGCAAGCATTTTTATGTAGTATGAACTGTCAAGACCTTTTGAGTGAAAGTTCGATGAAAAATAATTATTTTTGCATAAACTACGGCAACATGAAGAAAAAACTTTTTTCTTTTTATTTAAACAATTTAGCGATGAAAAAAGTTAATTTCGCACACGGAAATACATATACCTTGTAGGAAATTCAATTGTGCATTTTTGAACTTTATTTTCTATTAATGGTAATGTTCCGGGTGTTCCGAATGAACGTGAGCGGAGCGAGAGCTGCGCATACTTCAGCGGATAGGCCTCTCAACGCAGTATTAGAGACTGCGTAGGCTCTGTGTGTGCAACGACCAAGAGTCTCTGTAGCCACATTTTTTATTGTGTGAGTGCAACGTCCACGGGAACGTTGCAGCTTCACTTATTAAAAAAATATTTTCCTTTCCATCGGCTGACGACAGCCGGTAATAGGAGTTGGACGCGGGGCGAAGAGAAAGCCACGAATTCTCTTCGCGGACGCTTGGCAACGAGACGTGCGGTCCTGATGGCTCGCTGTGGTAACATGGGGGCAAATGTGGCAGACTCCGCTCTGGCTTACGTGCTCGAGAATATTTTTTAACAGTTTTAGGATATTGGTTGACGACGAGTTATAGGTAATAAATATAAGACTTAGTTTGTATAAGCGCTGTCTTTGACGTGGGTTTTCTCCTCAAGAGGTTTTCCCCACGCCGCGGATGGAAATCCGAGCGAATGCGAGAACAGTCCACTCGCAGCTACGACAAAAAAAGGGTCTTTGTACGCACGGTTTATGGTACTGCGCCGAGCCCGAGCGCGGCGCAGTATCGGGTCTCGGGCGGCGAGTGCCTGCGCGACATCTGGATCGGCTCAGCGACGAGCTCGCGGTGACTACTACGTTCCGGTCGGATTTTCACGACTTCGGGACGCAGCAAGTGTATGCGGAATATACGGAGAATTCATATTCGACGAAAAGAAAAAGACTTAAGAAGGGACTTTTTCGAGACTCGAATCCGGCGAGCAGCATCGCCTCGTGGACTTCACGGAGCAGTCTCGAAACAGACACGGTACCGAACACATCGTGTGTAAATGCCTATTGAACTTTCAGAATATGTTTTCATTTTTGGCCTTGAAATTATTCTATTTTCATTTAAGTTAATTCCTTTATTCCTCTTCTAGTATTATTTAGATTTAGATTCAATTACTTCGTCATAAGTTAACTTCATTTAGCATTTTCGGGAATAAATAGATTTTATTCAACTCTGATCGCGACACTGCTCAGGAGAGCAGCCCACACCGGTGAAGCTGCGAGGTAGAGAATTTAAGGTTATCATCAGTACACTAACACCTACCAGATCCAACAATAAAATTGCGGGTGGCACGAACTTCCAAAAGTTTTCCTATACGGTATCAGGACTCGCGGACTAATAGGGAATCCGATTAAGGAATTATGGCAGGGTTAAATCCTGAAAAAACAGATTAGTACCTGTAAAAAAAATATATATAGCAATGCTCTAAAAACTATATTTTTCCTTTAAAATATGAGTGTTGTACACCACTTTTATGCATTAAAAATATGCATTAAGTGTGTTCTATAGTGCTTAACAATTGCAACAATTTACTTACCAAAAATCATGATTTTCACTATTTTTGTCTACGGTCCGCAGCTTTCTGGAGGAACCGGTCCATCTCTTGAGCTGAACCAAAGTGGGAAATGTTACTCATTAGTGTGGCCACAAACTAAGTAGAACAGATTCCTGAAAAATATCAAATTCAAATCATTAATTATACTTATATTGGCAATATTAGTAATTATAGTGAATGTTATGTATGTCAACATACGTAACATTCACTTTTAACTTACCTTTTCCAATTCTGCTCCACTGAGTTTGTGAAGAAACATATCCCAAAGATGTCTAAAATTTCAGCCAGATTAGTCCACCGGTTCCTGAGAAAACCTGCGGACCGTAAACTGAAATCATAATGATACACAAGTTGAGAAAAAGACATTTGAAGCTTATGATGTAAATGATATGAATAAACTTAACGATACTTATAGAAACTATCTGGCATATCTTGATTTGATTTTAATCTTCAAATATACATGTAATAAGGTATATTTTATGGTTCACGCACATCATACTCTTTAATAATAGCATTTAGAAGCTGAAAATAAAATGAAAATTATCGTTACCAATTGATAGTCAAGGTTTGTTAATGATTAGTTATTTGCACTACTTACGATTATTAAACACACTTTGAGTTGTTTGAAAGCATGCAAAATGATACTCCAAACAGTGAATACAACAGTCCCATCTTGCTGCCTTCCACCGGTATACCTAAAAGCAAAAAATAAGCCAACAAAGAAAAAGGTCTTTAGCGATATAATTATTACTTATTATTCATAATACTTATCTAAATATTTATAGTACTCTGTAGAACTGTTGCACTTTAACAACACCTGTGAGGTTATAAGCACTTAATTGTTACACCATGGTTACAGCAACTAGCAGACAAACTGCACTGATCTGGTGACTTGAAGCTTGGATGAAAAAAAGCTGTTTGGCTGCTTCACAGAAAATTCTACTAGACCGATCACATAGGAACCTTTATTTCCGACCCGACGCTGGTCAAGAAGGCGCAACATATTTGGGTGGCAAATTCAAATTTGTTGAATGCCTTTACTTTTTAAGAGAACCAAAGTGCATTGCGTCGCGAATAATTATTTAAAATTGTTGAATATGTGCAATGCATTACGTCATTGCACATAGACACAACACTTAATTTATGGAAACAATTTTTAATTCGCGAAACAAATTATTTTGTTCGCCCGGTATTCTCGGACCACTTTCACATTAATCGGTAGAATAAATAAAAAATTGCTGATTTATTACTCTCGCCTCTTACTCTGTTGCGCAGTTTTGGGAGTCGCTATTTTGGGATAGCAAAATCGGGCGCCGATTTTTATATTGTTCATTCTAAAAGTAATCTTTGAATGCCTATACGATGAAAGAAAATCTTTTATTATAAAAATTGTATCAATATGGAAATTAAAAAAAAAACAAGATGTTTTGTTTTACGAATTAGCGATAACGAAAGTTAAGTTGGCAATCCAGAATACATATATCTTCTAGGAAATTAAATTTTAATCAACTTTAAACCTTACCTTTTTTTACATAAAATGAGAAACAAAAAAGTTAATCGAGAAAAACTGAAAAAAATGCATTTTTGAAATTTATTTTGCAACAATAACAATGTTCCCGATCTGGTCCGAAGTCGAGACTTTCGTGTTATTTTCAGTAAGTTAATATTAACATATTTCAACAATAAAATAAATTCTTGCGCGAACGTTTTGATATGGCTCTTTTGAACTCCCCCCTTACTTCGAGACTAATTATAGATAGGTAAAATCAATCCTAAAGTTTGTTAAATTCCTTTTTGAATTGATTTACTCACAGGCTATCAATTTATTAATTTACAAAATGTTTATTCTAATCTCTTGTTTTGTCAAAGAGTAAACTTTGTAACGGTGATTGAATATTTTTGCACAAATTTTGTTTTAATTTATGATCATTTTAGGTGTTTCTTCAGTTACTGAATCAAAATAGGGTCGATTTGAATGTAATGCTTGTAATGCTGCCTACCTTGGTATAATATATCATGGCACCTCACCTTTTCAATTGTTTCACCCCTTCCTTTCAATTATATCACCACTCCTTTTAATTTTTAGAAAATTAGCTTTATTCATTTTCAGTTCACAATATAATCATTTACAATAGTAAAAAGTTAAAGAACACAATTCATTTGAGAAAGCATTTTACTACTTAGTCAACAACAGTTTTTATATTATACTCGTGAAGAGGAAGCTACATACATTTTTGAATACAAAGGATTACTCACTAATCGAGACGATCACTAGATATTTTTCACATGTCTTAACGATGTGTTTAATTACTATATTGATAGAACTTTATAAAATACAAATTCTTAATATTTGCATTATCTTATATTGTTTACTATTTCACAGAATCGAATGCAAGAAAGTCTAAAATTATTTGACTCTATTTGCAATAATAAATGGTTTACCGATACATCGATTATACTTTTCTTGAATAAAAAAGATTTATTTGAAGAAAAAATAAGAAAATCACCACTTACGATTTGTTTTGCGGAATATGCAGGTAAGATTAATTAATTAAAATTTATTGATCATTGATAACAGTACTGATATTAGTAGCTATAAAAGTTGACAATTCAACAAGTAAAGTCCTTATTTAAGTAATAAAATTATACTCATAAATATTAATCCAAATAAATTTCAGGGGTTATGCTTAAGTTAACGGTTTAAAAAGAAGTTTTATTTATAAAGTTATGAAGATTTTCTATTTAAGTAATTATAATGATATTTATTTTATTTTAAAGTACTCATTTATATCTTCAATATAAGGGGTTGAGCACTTCACACTATTGACTCTACTTATCATAAATCTATTACTATTGAGACATATTTTTTACTAAAGTTTCTGAAGTGCATTCCTGTTGCAAATATACAGGCGGATATCCATATAGTTTATCCATTTGGATTATCCATATGGATTTACATGGATACCAGATGGATCCATATGGAATCCTCATAGATAATCCAGCTACTGAATCATGTGGACATCCATATGGATAATTTAATTTAATATTCATAATTAAAATTGTTATAATAAGGTTTTTGGAACTCACTTTTGCACCAGTACGTAGTAATCAATAAATACAAGAAAATAAAAAATAAATCACCCCAATGGGAATCGAACATGAAACATCTCGATTCGTAGCCTAATACTGTACCACTGAGCCACTGACACTTGCTAGGCTGGATACTCAATTTTCTACTCTCATACTTCATGCGACTATAGTTTAGAACTTATACAATAATTTTAGAGCCTTAATTACTATCGCATACATGTAAATATTTATGTTATTTAGAAATATATTTTGTAAATAATTCATTATCAATTCCATAATGATGTTATTTTTTAAAACTAAGAAAATTTTCATAAGATTAAATTTAATATTGTTACTAATATTGTATTGAGAAGATTATACCAAAATTTCTGAAAAAAATTTCAAAACAGTGAATCTTTCAAAAATAGTTACCAATAAAATCAATTTTAAATATATAATGCAGAAAAAATCGGTTACATGAATCTTACATGAAATAATGATGGCATATGAAGTATGAGAGTACAAAATTAAGTATCCAGTATAACAAGTGTTACTGCCTCAGTGGTACGTAAAGTATGAGTCTAGATGTTCCGGGTTCGATTCCCGTTGAGGTGATTATTTTTTTCTGTGATTTTCTTGCGCAAGCGTGTAAGTGTTCTAAAAGAAATATTATAACAATTTTAATTATGAATATTAAATTAAATTATCCATATGGATATCCACCTGTATGTTAGCAACAGGGTTTCTTATTAAAAAACTTATTTTGCTCGTCATAGTTTGCGATGGACCCAACGCTAAGACTCACAACTCGACGCTCACCACTCTGCCATATGATTGTTCATCAAACCAATTTACATTATTTTTATAAAAGAATACGTCAGTCGTATAAAAAGACGTCATTCGGTTCATTACCGGAGCCGCTGTGCGAAGAAAAAGACGTCATCATTTCTATAAGAAATGACATCATAAATGTTCCTGTTGAGGTGGTGAAATGAGTGAGGTCTTATTTATCATAATAAGGAACTTTATTAAGTACTAGGGTATCATTAGCGCGCGCGTTGGTTATCATCATATGGTAATGAGATGTAATTTTAAGTAATAATAAAAGATAATTTTAATGTTTCAAAAAATAAATAAATATAATTTATATTAATAATAAGAATTATTATGAGTAAAATGGAATTTTTTTTATATGCGTATTAATGTGGATAATGTATTCAATTTCTGGATATTAGTGATATATGTATCCCAGAGCTTCTATTACCAACATTAACAATATTAGCATATCAAAAGATGCAAAGGAAAATAAATTATTAAACCAACGAATATGTTGGAAAAATTGTGAAGATAGACTAAACTAAAAAACTGTTGTAATTTATTTGGAACATCATCATTATTTTGTAAAATAACATTTCTGTATAGTTTTCTGGAATATTCAATTGGTTTTGACTATTGACATTCAAATCCTGCAATTTTACAGGAGTCCTTATATCGCTTTGATTGTCATGACAGGTTTTCTTATGATACGTATGATCAACATTAACAATTTCATTAATATGTAGATTACATGTAATAGGAAAGTCTTTTCTGTGATAAGAATGATCGTGATTAATTATTTCGTTTAGATATATAAATTAGAAGCAACACTAAGTTGACTACGCCTTTCTAACTTTTCCTTTTTGTTTGCATAAAACTTATGATTAGCCATTCTTTTCCATTGAAGTTTAATTTCTTTTGCTTCAATTACCTCATCCTCTGTTTCATTCTTTTTTTTTTGGAAGCATTGAAATTGATAATAATGGCTTAATAAATTACTGAAAGTTTTTTTGAAGATATCCACTTAAAAATTGAGTTAATTATTTTTCAAAAATACATTTCAAATTGAACCAACTTAAGGCATATTTTGCATAACTACTTTTTTCGCATTGTTGTTTTAACAGTTTTTATGCAGACTTAATTATTGAGGTCGAAAATAATTGTCATTAACGTAACGCAGGCTAGCGCGTGGTAAGTAATTGTATATATAACTTAAGTGAGCGTCACTCTTTATAGCCTAACATTTGGTGATCAAATGTCAATAACGTTACATGTCATTAACGTAACAACCCCTGCGTTTGCCTATGTTAACCATATGGACAAAACTTAATCACAACTGTAGTATTTTCCAAATAAACTATGTTTTCTTGTACCTTAAATAACAAAAAGCCACCATCGGTTACCCTCAAATCGGTCTTTTTTATGTGGTCCATTTTTTAAGATAAAAAACACCACTTTTGGAAGAATGACCGATATATACTGTGTATGATGTATTCAAGTTCTGATTTTAATTCAACGTTTTCCCTTTTTGTTTACAAAAATATTACAATTTGATCTTCTTACAAAAATTTAGAACTGTTCAAGATTTAAAAATATGTTCACACCTTAGACATTATACCTCAGAATAAATTTTAAAAAGATTGCAATTTGACCTTCTATACAATATGCAATAATTTGAGTTTCACCTTTAAAATATACGCCTTTATATAATTCAAGTACTACATGTGTACACAATACATATTGTATTCGTGTAATTATTTGCAATGTATGTTAAGGGGTTATGACAGGATTAAAATTTCAAAAAATCGATTTTTTTTATTAACGTTTTTGTAGGAAATTTACTGTAGAATAAGCTCCCGAAACCCATTTTTCGATACAAAATTTTTTTCAAAAGTTATAGGCTAAAACCAAAAAAAAATCATGATTTTCGATAATCGTATATTTTATACTACAAGTACCATTTCATGTTTTATAAATGGTTTTATTAAAAGAAAGTACATAAGATGCTATGCGTATGTCAAATATATATATATTTACACTACACACACACACACACACACACACACACACACACACACACACACACATATATATATATATATATATGCCTTTCACTTCGCATTGGAAAAAATTTTAAATGTGGCGGTTATCGGCCGAGGTAAATGGTATCTACAGCGAATGGCACTCTAACTAGAATCCTGTTTTACCATAGCACTAGCAGGTTGTCAAACTCGCTGTTAAATGATAAACAGTGATTGTTTAACTAAATAATATTCAGTTCAATTTTTCAGTTAAGATTTTAGTTTTAAACTAATAATTTTAACTGAAAATTGCACAAATATTTTATTTAGTTTAAAATCTAGGTTATTATTGTGTTATTGTGAGTGTATTATTGTGTTATGAAATATCAAGATTATAAAAAACAATAAGATGACTGGTTCAAGAAACAGAAAGCCAGACTCATCTGCACAAGGAAAGCGTAGGTTTGGAAGAAAAAAGAGGAGGCAAAGGAGGTTCTACAGAAGTGAACCATCGTCAACGACCATCCCATCTTCAAGAAATGAAGCACCAT
The DNA here is from genome assembly GCA_018906965.1 of Philotrypesis tridentata. Classification (NCBI taxonomy): domain Eukaryota; kingdom Metazoa; phylum Arthropoda; class Insecta; order Hymenoptera; family Pteromalidae; genus Philotrypesis; species Philotrypesis tridentata. The sequence continues at coordinate 338,248 of JACCIB010000127.1, forward strand.
CGGAAGCACATCCTTCATCGTCTACTGCACCTGGACCACCAGAGAGAGAAATGCCACTTCCATCGACATCCAGTGCAAGATCTCCAACAAGAACAACTACGCAACCATCAACATCAGGTACAGCAGCTACGCAGTTTGTACAGCCAGAAATTCCAGTATCCAGATCAAGACAGAAATTAACATCAGAGTATATAGACGCTGGTTCTATACAATATAGAATTTTTGACATTTCTATACTTTTGCCTGGATTACAAGAATTTCTGGCTTGCAAAAACTGTGGCGGAGATATCACTTTTAATGAAGTTGATATCAGAGGCCTGGGTAGCAAACTATCTATGACTTGTAATAATTGCTGTAAAGCTGAATCCATTGACTCATGTAGGCAAATTGGTCAAAAGCGTAATGCCTTTAAAATCAATAAGCGAGTAGTTTTAGCAATGAGAGCTCTGGGCCATGGACACACTGGTTTAAAAACCTTGTGTGGAATCATGGATTTTTTACCACCAGTTGCTCATAGTCATTTTGGAACTATCAATCATGAGTTAAAAATTTCGAGTCAAAGAGTAGCTACCGAGTCAATGAAAGCAGCTATGCAAGAAAAATGTAATACAGATGAGACTCAGGAGAATTGTTGTGATATGGTTTCCGGTGATGGATCTTGGAGGAAACAAGGATTTTCTTCCTTTCAAGGAGTATTAACATTGATCCGGAACGACAATGGCAAAGTGATTAATGTGGCACCGAAACAATCATTTTGTAAGGCTTGTGAATCACATCAAGAGGAGGACACTGAAGAATACAGAGAGTGGTTTGAAGCACATCAAGACCAGTGCTCCGCCAATCATCAGGGAAGTTCTGGAAAAATGGAAGTAGACGGTATTGTGGAAATGTTCAAAAGATCAGAGGCATTACACGGTATCAAATACAAGAGCTACATAGGAGATGGCGACTCAAAAGTATACAAGGCCCTCTGTGATGCCAAGCCATATGGAGAAGATTTTTTCATCATCAAGAAGGAATGTGTTGGACACGTGCAGAAGAGAATGGGAACCAGACTGAGAAATCTGAAGAAAACTTTGGCTGGCCAAAAACTGTCTGATGGTGCAGGGATAGGTGGAAAGAACCGTCTGACAGCTCAAAGAATTGATAAACTTATAACATATTATGGCAATGCCATCCGAAACCATCATCATTCTGTTGAAGAAATGTCAAATGCCATCTGGGCAACATTCCATCACAAATCTTCAACGGATCAAGAGCCGAGACACCACCTTTGTCCCGTGGGATCAGACAGTTGGTGTAAATGGCAAGCAGTCAAAGCCAAGGGACAACTGAAGAATTTCCAACATCGAGACACGATTCCTATGGCAATTATGGAGGCAATCAAGCCAATTTACAAGGACTTGACGCAAGCAGACCTGCTGGAGAGATGCATTGGAGGCTTCACCCAGAACAGCAACGAAAGCTTCAACCAGTCCATCTGGAAACTCGTCCCCCAGGAAACTTTCAGCGGCCTCACAGTCTTGGAGATTGGAATTTTCATTGCTGTTGCTTCCTTCAATGATGGCAAAGCTGGAGTACTTCAGGTGATGAAGAATTTCAATGTGCATCCGGGATCTTCTGCAGTAGACTGGGCCAAGAGTGCAGACGAACAACGGCTTTTCTGGTCAGACAAGAGAGCAATGGAATCTACACTAGAATCCCGAAAAGCTAAGAGGAAAAGGAATAATCCGGATGATGATTCCTACTCAGCTGGGGCACATTAAACATTTACACAAATAACCCCTATACTTCTCACTCCTAACCAAACACTGAAACGAGCATTCACTACAAGCTTCATATCACTTTTCATCCAACATAGACAATACACACATTACAAAATAAATTGAAAATTTGGTCAGAGCAGAGCTGACAGTTTTCCAGTTTTCTTTTTTTTTCATAATCATGCACATTAGTGATAGTTTAGTCTGCTTGAGTCTGCTGGCTTGCTGTTAGCTCAACAGCTGATCAGCTGTTCTCTGAGCTACATTTTATCAATCACATCTGGACAAAACCTTTTTAGCTTCTAGTGTTCATTTCTTCTGCTCTTTTGCTACATGGATGAGAAACAGCATTTGTAAGTATATTTTTAAATATTTAGAATTTATTATAAAATATTTATTAAGAATACGTTAACTCAAAGTATGTTGAATAATTTTTCACAAAAATGTAGCATACTTTGAGTTTGAATTATAAAAAAATTTAAAAACTACTGAATTTAATATTTTAACCTTTTTTCACTTATTACATATTTTGTGTTTCAGAGGACATAAGCTTTCATAATGAAGCTTTTTTGAATACGCGTCTCTCCAGTCATCATTCCCAGACAGCTACTTTTGGATTATATTTGGCCTAGACGTTGAAAATTATTTGTAAGTATACTTTATTTTATTAAATATTAAGTAAAACTTTAAATGCCATTTACTCAGAATTAAGTTCTTCATGATTTTTATTCACTTGCCGCAGGTTTTCTCAGGAACGGATGAACCAATTGAGCTCAAATTTTAGGGAAACCTTCGGGATAGGTTTCCTCACAAACTGAGCGGAGCAGAATTGGAAAAGATAAGTTCAAAGTGAATGTTACGTATGTTTACATATGTAACATTCACTATAATTACTAATATTGTCAATGTATGTATAATTAATTATATTGATTTTGTGTTTTTCAGAAATCTCTTCCGCTCAGTTTGTGACCAGACTTATAAGGAAGATTTTCCAGTCTGGTTCACCAGTATTGAAGGTACGGTTCCTTCAGAAACCTGCGGCAAGTAATGAAAATTGATGAAAATCAGGACTTTTGGTAAGTAAATACCTTTAATTGTTTTTAAATGTTATACTCACTTTATGCATATTTTTTATTAATAAAAGGGATGTATAATACTTATATTTTAAATGAAAAATGTAGTTTTTAGAGCACCTACATATATTAATTTTTTACAGCCCTAATCATTTTTCTTTTTTTTTCAGGTTTTAACCCTGTCATAACCCCGTAAGAGGTTCGGCCTGAGTTAAAACCTTCAAAAAATCGATTTTTTTTATTGACTTTTTTCATAGGAAATTATCTGTAGAATGAGTTGCCGAAGTCCTTTCTACCCAAAAAAATTCCGTTACAAAGTTATAGGCTAAATACTAAAAAAATATAATTTTTCAAAATTGCGTATTATTGGTGTTTTGTCTTATAGCACTTTTGATTATTCAAAAAAATTGCTTTTTCATAGAAAATGTAAAATTAAATGTGTTTCCAAACTCCTTTTGAAAACGAAATTTTATTAAAAAAAACATATTATTCATTGAATCATTACATACTATAAATAACTAATTTTTATAAAACCGTAGCTTTTATTTTTATTTTGAATGTTCAAAATAAAATAAATTTAGAATTTAAATTTAGTCTTGTCATTTTTTAATCAAACTTATAAAGGGGTAAAAAAACATACGTGCAAATTTAAATTACCGCCTGAAAACATGGCACCTTACAGCATATGGAAAATGAAATCACTGTTTTACCGACCTAATCGAGTTTGTATTCAGACATCAGCTATTTCGTCTGCTGTCTGTAGTTTAGTGTAAGCTTGATGTTATTGTGCTGTTGTGATAACTTCTGAGTCTGCTAGTCTTCAAATTTAGATAAGTGTTTGGATTATAAACAACATATTATTTGTGAAGAATTTATTCTTTGCGAGTTTATTCTTTATTTTTAGGTGTACGGGCTATAAATATCATGTGTACAAGAAAATGCCTGTGTGTTAAATGATCTCAAAGCAGCTCAAAGTCTACTGTTTGTTGATGTTAACAATCCTGTTAAGTAATGGGTAAGCAATAACAAAAATTATATTCTTGTAAAATATGCTGACTGTCAATGCGTATTAAAAAGTTACATTTCAATTTCAGCTTTCGATACTGGTATATCTACATGTATAGCACCCGGGTCTTCATATATGCCTTAATACATAGGTATCTCATGCCAAAACATAAGAAAAGTATGCTAAGCAGTTCATGTAAGTACTGCCTGGTAAATATACATAAGTGTCTTGATAAACTTTAGATGCATTTTTCTCAGTTTTGCCATTTTTATGATTTTAGGTCCTTTGCCGCAGGTTTTCTCAGCAACGATACAACTAATCAGGCTAAAATTTTGTGGAAAACTCCAGCATATCTTTCTTCACTGCTTGAGCGAAGCAGAATTGACTAATACAAGGTAAAAGTCAATGTTACGTATGTGAATATATATAATATTCACTATAATTACTAATATAATCAATTTATGATTTACTAAATATTTAAAATTTATATTTTGTAGAAAAGTCTTCCGCTCAAGCAACGAAGAAACATGTTCAGAAGATTTTCCATCCTGTCTGGTATCAATTCATTGTAACGGATGCATAGGCACGTTACCTCCTCTCCGGGCGTACACCAAGAATTGTTAATCTAAATATTCTTGTTTCAGATCGCCAGCGGACACGAGTAGGCGAGAGAGACAGAGAGAGAGAGAGAGAGAGCGCGCCTAGTTAGGCAGAAATACAGAAAGAGCGCGCGTAGTTCCCCCCTCCCTTCGGTATCGCACGCCGACTAGGCAGTATTGCGCTAGCCTTCGAACGGTGGGCCACGCGACCCCCGAGCTTTTTTAGCCTTCCTTATTTTGGGACATCCCCGACGCTTCTGGCCTTCCGACCGGACTTTCGCCCCCCATTGCATGCGACCTCCACACGACCGGCCAGGACGACCGCAGCGTCCGAGAGCTCCAGCGGCGACTTCCCGGCATCTGCGCTATTGTAAGTATCGCTCTCTCTGGCTCTCGATATTCGGGCGAGTGTGCCCATTCTCTCTCTCTCCCTCGCTCCGTGTGCGGCGACGCATAGCTCGTGCGATCGAGCCCTTGTAATTTCTTATTTAATATATCTATAGTTCTCATTCCTATTCACGAGTACATTTATTTCGCGAACCTTCTTCCCGCCGCCTCCGCGATCCCTTCGGGAAGCTAGAGCTGGCTGAGCCCTACAACGAGATATTACAATAAACGCGGAGAGTCTTCTCCACGGTTGCAACGACCGATCGTCCGAGAACATCGACCGGACCGTTACATCATCATCTGGATGCTGAGATATCCTGCGGCAAAGGGAAAAAAGTGCTGAAAATTAGTGATTTATAAATGTAATTGTTGACAATGTAAGTATAGATATATCATATTTTAAAATAGTTAAAAATATGTTTAATACCTACATTTTAAGTAGAAGAAAGATTTTTTTGATGCTATGAATAAATAATTGTTTTCAGCCTATTACTTATTAATGTCTTTTTTACAGGTTTAACTCAGGCCGAACCCCTTAATGAATATTAATTTATTAATAAAATGCCTGCACCATAATTCTAACTAATAAAATACTTCCTTTCAAGTTTAATTTAAATTCCTTAAATTATTTTTCAAAACTAATTTTTACACCCTTTATTCTTTACTCTGTTGCTTTAAAAGTAATCATAGTATGTATCTTTCATTTACCGACAGTTTTAACAACTATTTACACTTTTTACATTACTCAAAATTGAACTCCAGAAAAAAAATATTCTTTTGGAATTCTTAAACTTCTTTTTTCCTTCTACTCTTTCCTTTGCAAAATTACTAAAAGTTGTTATATTGCTCGTAAATTAAATAGTGTGGGACATGAAATATTTTGTTCAGAGTTGAATTCTTGAGTAGTACAAAATTCTGAAATACATGGAACGTACTTCTTATTTGAGGTGAGTTACAAAAATTATTCAGAGTTTTTAAATTGATACAAATTTTATTTTAAAAGAAACATTCGCGCAATTACTCAATTTTAAGAAAAATATTTCCTCTCAGATATCTTAAATATTATTTAAATTGATTTGAGTACAAAGATTGTGAATGGTTTTTCCAGGGAATGAAATCCTGCTCAAATAATGTTTTAAGGAATTTGCGAGAATATCTTTTTATTCTCAAGTTCAAATATTTAAAATTTTTACATTAATAAAATATTAGAGAAATGTAAAAACTGTGAATCGTTGATTTAGCAAAAGAGCAAAGAATCCAAAAATTAAAGAACAGAGAGGGAAATCAATTTAAATAATATTTAAGATATCTGAGAGGAAATATTTTTCTTAAAATTGAGTAATTGCGCGAATGTTTCTTTTAAAATAAAATTTGTATCATTTTAAAAACTCTGAATAATTTTTATAACTCACCTCAAATAAGAAGTACGTTCCATGTATTTCAGAATTTTTTACTACTCAATAATTCAGTTTTGAACAAAATATTTCGTCTCAAATGCCTTAGAATATATATGTGCTCCTTTTTATCTAAAGCGGATAACCAGTGAAGTGAACCCACTTTCTTGCTCTGACACAGTTCCCGCAGTGACACTGTCTCTGATCTCTCTCGCAGCCTATTTCAAGTGACTGAAAAATGGCAGCTCTCATCAGCTAATATGGCGCTACCTCCTTTTTAGAATAGGTGTGAGTTCTCTTCTCTATAGTGTATACCATATACACATATGTTTACATATACAATTGTAATAGTCGTGTTCTAGCAGTCGTGCGTATCTCTCCGTAAAAAAATACCGTTGTTGAAGAGATGGCGCGACAAGTATCAATTTGAGTAATAATAATTGGAGATTATGATATTTACATAATATTCAACATGCCTCCTTAAATTTATAATCTTCGCTTTTACGTGTAGTCTTGTTCATCTTTACACTTTTCATTTATATGTATCGCTTTTCTATTTTTGATAAATTTTGCTTTGTTTAAACTTTGTTCTTTCCTATTTTATACCCTTCTGGTTAATTTACGTATACTTCCGAAATTAAGTTACCGTTCAAAAAAGCAGTTTCTACATTCATTTGATCAATGAACATATCATTTTTGCAACAATATGATAATAAAATTTTTAAAGTTTGGATCTTACCTACCGGCGAATAAACATTTTCTTTATGTTCTCTGTGTTGAAAGCCTCGCACTACTAATCTAGCTTGTAAGTAGTTTGTATGTAAGTATTTTCATTTTTTCTTTTGAATATTCATTTAACATCAATAACTTTTTATTTAATGCTTTGTCAACTAATGTCCAATTTTTATTTTTCTTAAGGCTTTCAATTTCAGAGTACATTAACACTATTAACACTACCATACTCTTCTGAATCGCTTTCAGAATTTTCAGATTCATCACTATCATTTTTTTCGTCGGACTCGTTAAGACAAATTATTGTTGTGTCTTCTTCGACAACCTGTACCTGCATAGTATTTATTATTTTATTATTTACTAATACTGTATAACCATTTTTTGTATAACCTACTAATATTCCTACTGTTGCCTTGTCATCCCATTTAGTAGTAGGGGCAGCGCGGCCATCATACCGAGCTGGTCTCACGCCACTTGACTTACCCTCAGTCGGTAAGGTGGATTGGCTCAGTGGGTAACACATTCAAAACACACGAAGAGAATTACGATGTTAATTTCGAAAGACTGTATTTTGAATGCGTGCTGTAATCTAGTAACACAAGTCAGCAGTGTTACTTATTCGGCAATCGCTAAACTTTTAAAACTGATTATTACGCGTTACACTTCAAGATTTGGTCAACATATTCAGGCTTTAAAAGAGTCGAATTGGCCTCATTTTAATTAGTCTCGTGTTTAATTCCGAACTCCGTACCTCGCGGTTCGTAAATGTGCGGAAATTTTGTCGTACTACCAAGTACTCAATAAGTAACATTGTAATCGGAAAATATCGTGAAAGGAAATACATAAGAAATTATACTAAAAGCAAAACTGAGAGTGCATCATTTTCAACAACCTATCACCCATTATTTCAAATACGACGAGTAAGCAGAATGAAAAAGACGAGGACAGCAGAAGCAGCAAAACAAGACAAGAGAAACGGGGAAAGGTAAGTCAAATAATTATACTAAAATACATATCAGAGCTGGTAACGAGTCTAAACCTAGCCATTTGTCATAATTCTATACGCGCTCTCAATAAATAATTAAAATACATACATTTCTCTCAAACACATGTCCTACGCATGAGGTGAGAGTGTAGGTGGGACATAACCCTCCCCACCCAGTCGCCAGTACGCCAGTCTGCCCACTCAGTACGACAGCCTCTTCACCCGGTCGGTATGGCCCCAGCCTCCCCACGCAGTCGCGAGTGCGCCAGCCCGCGCCCGCCCCCCCCCCCCCCCCACCCAGCCCGCGACCACAGCGCGTGAGTACGCCGACTCCAGCACCACCAGCGCAAGAGTACGCAACCAGCGCCAGCCTCCCGACCCAGTCACCTCGCGCGAACCCGCGCCAGCTCTCGCCACCACGTTACACCAGGATGTGGGATCATGAAGTGAGGAGGAAATATAAACAAAAGCTATTTTTATGTTAAAAAATTTTTTATTTTTTCAAAAGTCTACATCTGTTTTATTGATTGATTAGAGTTTTTTATAACCTTCTTGTTTAGAATACAAGAATGATTATTGGTTGAGTATATACTAGTACACTTTTTCCAAACAGAATCTTTATTTTTCTGATCCTTAGATGTATTATTATCTAACTTGTCATAACCATGCTTTCCGGGAAAAGAGTTTGTGTTGCTAGTATACTAATCCATGTTCACTTTTTTTTATTTGAAGTAAAATGTTTGTTAATTGTCTCAATATTAGTAGCAAGTGTTCTCAACTTTTCATCAATCTCATCTTAGTGTAAGAGCCCAGGGGGGTTCCGTGGCCTTTATAATTCACAAGGTTCCACCAAAGCTTTTTTTATGTATTTTTATCCCCTGAATCCGATTTTCCAGGGTGGAGATTCGAGAAAATGGTCCCTTCTTTGTTATTAACAAATCAATTGTTTAAACAACTGTAAAAACGAAGCAATACAATAAATGAAAATTTCAAACTCCTACATTTGTTGTAATTTGATTATAGATTCATCTGAATTTTGAAGATTTGAAAAATATTTATACCACTAATAGTTTTTCCACTAATAGTGAATATTAGTGGAAAAACGATTTTATTATTTTTTATAAGCCGAATTAAAAATGTCTGTCTCGAAAGCGAATATTTCAAGTTCTCGAGAACGATTCCTCGGTTTAAAACGACCAATTTTATGTAGAAGAAAGTTGATTATCATTGGTGGATTCAAGAAACGAGCATATGAACTTTAGACTTCATATATTACGTACGTAAGTACATACATGTATTATTAATAATTCTATAAACATGCCAGCCAAAGTACATAACTTAGTGTCTCCATTCGATGAGCTTATACCACAATGCAACTGTACAGTCTGTACCAGAAAAACCTGTAATTGTTTTGTTGCACAAATTCCCTGTTGCACATTCTGTAATTGTTTACGACATAATATATGCAAAAATAAATATAATGAAAAACAATGTTCTGAACTAGATGATAATATGTAGATATTTAAGTTATACGTATAATAAATAAAAATTAGATTATGAAATTGTATATATATATTAATTACAATTATAGTAGAAAGCTAATTGAACAATTAGTTTTGTGAACTTTGTCGATCTCTCCGAGGTAAACTTTGTAGGAAAAAGGTGAAAAAAACTTACACCATTTTTTCCTTTCTCAACGTTTCGGTGAACATTGTCACCCTCTTCAGGAAAATGTAAATGTCATTATCGATACAGTAGGTGAGGAAGCCGGAATCAAAACATCGTATTGTCGCTTCCCGCTCCTCCTTCCCCCGCCACGACGAGCCGGGGAAGAGAACATTCGATAGACTCATTGTTGTGCGTCTTTTACATTTTGCTGAAGAGGGTGACAATGTTCACCGAAACGTTGAAAAAGAAAAAAATGGTCTAAGTTTTTTTCACCTTTTTCCTACAAAGTTTACCTCGGAGAGATCGACAAAGTTCACAAAACTAATTACTAAAACACCGAGGGATAAAGCCATTTGAATACAGTGTATTACACTTATTCACATATACACTAATTGAACAATATTCAAGAGTTTTGTATTATAAAGAGCATATTATATATATATATATATATATATATATATATATATATATATAAAATATATGACGGCGGAGCGTAGCGCAACGAGACGCGTACCGCGCTTCGGACTTCATATACTCGTTTCTTGCAAATCCACTGATGATAATCAACTTTCTTCTACATAAAATTGTTCGTTTTGAACCAAGGAATCGTTCTCGAGAAAAGTTCTCGAGAACAGACATTGTTAATTCGGATTTTAAACAATAAAAAAATCGTTTTTCGGAATTTTTTTTATTTACAGCGTATAAAAATTGTTTAAATAGTGTTTTATATGCATAAGATGACACGAATTGATAGAAAATTACTTTCTCTTTAATTTAGAACCTTCAAATGTAAAAAAAATTCGAGTCTGAACAAAAATAATTAGCGAAATAGTGAGAAAAAAGCTATATTTGCAACTAATATTCACTATTTTGTTGATTTCTTGGGTTCTAATAAATATTTTTCAAATCTTCAAAATTCAGATGAATCTATGATCAAATTACAACAAATGTAGACATTTGAAATTTTCATTTATTGTATTGCTTCGTTTTTACAGCCGTTTAAACAATTGATTTGTTAATAACAAAGAAGGGACCATTTTTTCGAATCTCCACCCTCGGAAATCGGATTCAGCGGATAAAAATACATAAAAAAAGCTTTGGTGGAACCTTGTGAATTAAAAAGGCCACGGAACCCCCCTGGGCTCCTACACTATCTCTATGTAACTCAACTATTTCATCAAATTACGATATTTCAGTTTGTAAATCAGATTTTACAGTTTGAGTAACACTGTGTAGAGTGTTTAAATTTACAACATCGTTTAGTTCTTTATGATCTGCTACACATTGCAGAGTCTCTTGTCTTCTAAACTATACTGACTATCAGCAGTGAGTTTATGTCCAATGCCAGGAGGTCCTTTGAAGGTATTCAAATGTCGTCCGAATATATTGACATTCATCATGAATTAATATTCAAATTCTTTATTATTATAACAGTCAGAAATTGACAATGATTTTTTGTAAGGATCAAAATTATTTTCAAAACCATATTGTGTAACTTGGCGTTTGCTTCCCGTTTAAGCAACTACACGCTAGTGTACAAAAATATTTATAAGTGCTGACTGACTCCTTTTTCCAAGGTCTAGAGTACTGAAAAAACGGAAAAACGGGTACACGCAGGGGAATTGGTAGCAATAGGGCTAAACGAATAAATAACAAAACAAAAATTAAGATTAAAACATAAATTCAGATATATTTTGAAACCCACGTATACAAATTCTCAGCAACAAACAAATAGAATTATGAATTTAAATAACTCATGGGTCAGCGGCCATATAACTACTTCCTTGTAACGGTCGTTGGTGGGCTAAAACAAAGGGCCGCGAAAAACCACAATCGAACGACTCGGCGAAAAAGACACGGAGCTGGAAAGGGAAAAAAACCTCCAACGCAAGAACCGCTACATCAATTCCTCAACCCACAAATAATCAATAAAAGATATAAATTAAAGATCTTACCAGAAATACCACAAGAACGAAGAAATCCGCCCCAAAAGAAAATAAGAATTCCAAAAGCTTTCTCCAACTTCTATTTCTCTCTCTCTCTCTCTCTCTCTCTCTCTCTCTCTCTCTCTGGCCTTCTTTTTCTCTTTCTCTCTCTCTCTCACGATCTCTCTCCAACAACTTCCAAAATCACCAAGAAACAAAAGGAGCTGTTGCTGCCTAGGGATCCAGGAACACAATGGCCGAGGCCGACGCTCCGCTCGAGGAAAGATGCCGTGCTTTCCCACCCGGCCTCCTTCACGGAAGCGTCGTCTCGACCACCGAATTTCCTCATTGGTCCTGAAAGTCCCGAAAATCTTCTATTGACCTAACTAATTACCCATACACACTCATTTGCATGTTCCTGAGTTTTCCCAGCGCCCTCTTTTCTATTTCTAAATTACTAATTGGCCGAGAAAATAATTATCGCCCTCTATATCCTTCCTAAACTACATAATTCGCGCCCCCTTTATTGATAGAGATCAATCAATCAATATTGATCTCCATCCGATGGCGCCCCCTATAGATAAGACCAAGGAAAAACAAAAGAGAGCGCGAATTCAAATTCCATTCATCAGTAACTACATTCTACGGTAGACAGACCCTAAATGCCAACTAGAGATCACTAGTTCGCATCCTCTATACTTCACTAAGCTTGAAAGAAACTGTACAGTTTCCCTGTACAGTGCTCTGCATTATCTCATCGACCATCATTGAACACCGATCGCCCGATAGCAGGCGCCCTCTCCATCTATAGTTTAATCGCGGTCGATAATTGATAGCGCTCTCTCCCGCTACCACGGGCCTCGCATGCTCTCTCCCTCTCTCACGCCGCTGGCGCGCCTCATTCTCTCCGACGCTCACGCACACTTCTCCCTCTCTCTGTCTGCGCGCCAACTCCCTCTCTCTCGCACACATACACGCGCTCTCCCCTCTACACACAGCGACGTGCAGTAACCGCGTGCGCGCAACCGTCGTCTCGTTTCCTGCCGTGCCCCCTCTCGAGCGCCGACGCGCTGCGCAGATGTGGCTCGGGATCTCATATCCTGCGCTCCTCACGCGGTCGGTTAGAGGCAACTCCTGCAAGCGCCACCGAGCACTGGCTCCGCTCCATGGCCTGTCAGTTTGCCAAGAGTGAGTCAGTTGGCTACATTAAATAATCACGACGCAGCAATTTTTATTGCTACGTCGCAATTGTTGTGCTACGTCGTTGTTGTTGTTGTTGTTGTTGTTGTTGTTGTTGTTGTCTGATTCTTCCACGAAGAGCCTTTTTTATCCATTTTACGCTGTATCGTTTCAGCTATGAATAATCCCAATCGACTGACATTCATTTGAATCGTCCCATATATATAGCCAGCGTTTGTGTAGACTTGCAAAGGAGGGAAAAAGTCCAATATTCATTTTTTTGTTTCTTTACTTCAAAAACTTCACAAACTTTTTCCACCAACTTTTTTCACTTGCTATCGAGCTGTTTTCAATGTTGATTTAATCATGGAGCGAGAATCATTGCCAGCAATTGTAGATTTTGATAGTGTCTTGACTTATTTTTTTAGTGTAATCTTCTTTCCTCGCTTTCTTCGCTTTGAAATTCTTTTACAACCTCCAATACCCATACCAAACGTTGACTTTAATTTCATAGCACCAGCTACAGCAGCGGCTGCTGCTTTTTCTTTCAAACTAGCGTCTTTAGATTTCACTCTGTTTCACGCTTTCTCTGCTAAAATTTGACCAGCAGCGTTTCTCTCTTGAATGTTGTCTCGATTCTTTGAGTAAGCAATATCGCATTCCTTACAAGCAACGTCTAGAGGATTGATTCCAGAATTACCACGAGCTAAACGTTTTGCTAGTTTGGTGCCTGGATCACAGTACTTATAGCCAGGCAGATGAAGTTCAATAGGTAATTTATTTATCAGTGTATTCACAAAACCTGAACCTTGTTTTTTTTTCTTTGCATGATGCTTTCTCGAGAGAAGCTCAGGCGTGACTAACTGAAAAACGATAAATGCTCATATTTATAATATTTTGAGTTAGTCGTACTCAAGAGGTACAATGGATCTGAAGAAGCAGTCAGCAAAACTATCAATGATAAATTTCTATCTTTTGACACAGCAACAGTAGCAAAAAATACAGCATCGCAATGGAAAATTGTTGCCAAACAGTAAAAGAGGAGTATTTTGTGGACCATCGAATTGTGGAAAAACGAATGCTCTCCTATCTCTCATAATTCCTAAGGGTTTAAAATTTGAAAACATTTACGTATACTCAAAATCTCTAAATCAACCAAAATATAAATTTTTGGAAAAACTTCTCGAGCCTCTCGATGGCATTCAATACTTTGTCTTCGGTGAATATGATCTTGTCGTTTCACCAGATGAAGCTCGACCAAACTCAATTTTCGTATTTGATGATATTACCTGTGAAAAACAAGATAATGTCAACGCCTTCTATTGCATGGGTAGACATAAAGATGTTGATTACTTCTACTTGTGTCAGTCGTATGCGCAAGTTCCAAAACACTTAGTGCGTGACAATGTAAACTTGTTGGTAATTTTTCGACAAGATGACATGAATTTGAAACATGTTTATAACGATCATGTTAAGACTGATATGACGTATCAACGCTTCAAAGATATTCAAAGGTATTATAATTTTTCAATATGTTGTAATGATGGCAACCACAGCTTTCTCATTATTGATAAAGATCGTAATATGGATGATGGTCGCTACAGAAAAGGTTTTGATCAATTTGTAATAAATATACAGAATACTGAATGTTGCTGCGCATACTATATTCTGTAGTAAATATATGTATATTTATTTTCGCGATTCTTATGTATATGTATAGTAACGCAATAGCATTATCAACCTAGCTAGATCTCCCACTAATATAAGCATAAATATGAATTATATGTATTGCGCGCCACTGTCTCTATATTAACATACGCACAAGATGTAATAGTTTTGTACCCCACCTCCACAACTTAATCCGTGGTGTCTCGCTTCGAGCATAATCCACGTTGAGCGCAATCCAGGTCTCATTAGAGCCTAATGGTTCTATTCATTTACTATTTCTCAGAAGCTCCACGTATTTCCCCGCGTACCTTATACCTGCATAATAATGCTATCCACAACTCGAAATCATTCCCTCCCGCACAGGCCTCGCCTCTTTGAATATATCCTCCAATTAGATCTATCTTCCCATGTGCCAAGCTCAAACCCTCCGACTATCTCCTCCCTCACCATAGTCAATCTGACGACTAGCCTAGAACGAGAACACCAGAATTTGTCCAGCTCTTGAGCGACACGCATCGTCTTCAAAAACATATCACTCTCCGCTCAATGAAGAGACGTGTAAATTTTGTAGAATAAATACATATATATATATGCCTATACACACAAAATTATGCATTCACAGTCTTTGAAATCTTACCCACGGTTCGAGATCTGCAGGGATATACTTGCAATCTCGTAAAAACCCGAACACTGAATGTTTACCATTTAGTTGTGAAACTTCAAACTATCAAGTTGTCAAACTTTAACCAGCAAACGGCAGTCCTACGCGAAGTTGCGAAAGCTAGAAATGCTGTGAAAAAAAGTACGATTTATTAAAATTCCATAAATTCGAAGTGGAAAAAAATTTGAGTGACTCCTTCCTGCCAATTGTGAAACAGTTGGAAAAGCTTGTAGATGAAACTGAAAATTAAATAAAACAAAAAATAAGTGTGCAACCTCCTCCTCTTGAGATCAAGAAAGAAGCGAGAAAAAAGAAGGGAATTGAGAAGCTAGAACAAAGCGTTACAAAAACTGATGATGATAGCGATGTTGACGATGAATCTAACGATATCCGAGAATCAGCTTTTGAGTCAGCTTTTAGCGACTATTTAGCAGATGATTCTGAACTGGAAAAAACTATCATTAGAGATGATAAAAAATTAAGCGACACTGCTAATGAAAACCTGAAAATCTTATTTAGCGGAGACTTAAAATCTTTAGATACATTATATGAAGTGCAGAAAATGCGTGATGATTCGCTAATGATTGGAAATACTCCAATAACTTTTCATACAGATAAATTTATAGTTGGTGATAAAGAGTATGTAAAAGCTCCAGGTCTAATAGAGTTACTATTTAAGAAATAACTTAACGATACTTTAATCACTGATGCTGATAAAAAAAATTACGCTACGATTTTGAAGGATACGAATGCACACAAAAAATATTACAGTACAACTGACAGAGTACGAGAAACAATAAGAAAAAGTATACAAATTACATAAGTAAAATTTTAAAGCTTCGGCCAGCTAAAATTGGAGCTGGCTTATATAAAATAGCACAAAGTCACACCCATACAGATTACCACTACTGGGATGATCCAAACGAACTTGTCGACCGTTTGAGATTACTTATAGCTGAAACGTCGGCTGGTAATAATAATCATGTTAATGAAATACAGTCAATCGTTGAGGAAGTTCGTGAGGCTGGAATCATCGCTTCAGTATCAAAATGAGCATCGATATGTTCAGACGTCGTCTCGTTCACACTGACGTGTTACGAGGACCTCCTGGAATAGGATTCAAACTGACTAGTGATGTAAATTTTGAAAGCTATGCAATGTAGGTAATACTACTGATCCAAATGCTGCTACAAATTTGAAGTCTGTGAGAAACTTAATTCAGAATAAAAATGAAAAAGTTCTTGAAACTGTTCGAGAAACTGAATGTACTCTGAACAATAAAATTCAAAGCATTGAGTCTGAAATTGTTAAGATAAACGATATACTGTTAGATCTGCAAAAGAAAGTGCACAGCGTAAGCTCTACAGAATATCAACGTTTAAATCAAAAAAGAAAAAATGAAAGCTACATTAGTGGATGAACTTCATAAGCCTGCAAGACGTAATTATCAAGTCGCTCATTTCTCATCAAAAATATTGACGAAACATGGCAGGAAGATCTTGTCGAGATAGTTCCTTATACCAAACAGAATAAAGGTTTTAAATACCTTATTACAGTCATTGGTGTGTTTTTAAAGTACGCTTGGACTGTACCAGTCAAAGAAAAAACTGGAAAATGTGTAAGTGAAGCCATGAAATCAATTCTACTGAAAAAAAGAATACCCAAGAATTTACAGACAGATCGAAGAAAAGAATTTTACAATAAAGATTTTCAAAAACGGATGAAAAGTTATAAAATTCATCTCTACTCTACATATAGTAATCTTAAAACATCAATTCGTGAACGTTTCAATCGTACACTAAAAAACAAAATGTGGAAATTTTTTAGTCGGCATGGCACCTACAAATGGCATGATATTTTACTTAAAGCTTAACATTACAACATAATAATAGCCAACATCGAACAATAGGAATGAAATCTGCTGAAGTGAATAGAGCAAAGTGAAACGTATAATGAACCGAATAAAAAAATCTCATAGAAATGTTTCAAAACGAGCTAAATTCAAAATTGGTGATCAAGTACGTGTTAGCCGAAAAAAGGGAGTTTTTGACAAAGGATATACACCTAATTGGTCAACTTTCAGTTTGATGTTCATTTCAGAAGTTTTCACAGTAAAGCAAGTTTTAAACACAAAACCCAACCCTATACTTATCATTTGAAGGATTATCAAAACCAACCAATAGCTGGAGGATTCTACGAGGAGGCACTTCTCAAAACTAAATATCCTGATATTTATTTAGTTGAAAAAGTTTTGAAAAAAAGGCAATAAAGTTTTTGTTAAATGGCTAGGTTTCGACAATACTCATAACAGATGTATAAATAAGACTGATATGTAATTTTAAAATAAAAAAAATAAAAAGTAACTGTTTATTGTTTATATATTTCATTCAACTTTTTTATAAGTATAGGTATTACAACTTGTTTGTGCAATTCTTCTTGCGAAACGTACTCGATCACGTGCAACCTGCTGCCACTTTCCACGTCGAGCTTCACGATGTGCAAATTTCCATTTGTGCATAATGTGAATGGTTGGCTTATCAATGAAGCGAACTCTAAATATTTATGCAAATTTTATGTGTTCGCTTATTTGAACTTACCCATTTGTAGCTATTTTGTAGTGTCTTCAAGCAAGTCTTTAGAAGAAATCTCTTGTCATCGTAAGGGTTGAGTGCAACTTTTTGCTGTCGAATGGTTTCCACATTATGAAGCTTTGATCTTATAGCATACTGCTTGCGGCTCTGAATGTTCGAATTTTTCAAACAATCCAAGTAGTCATTAAAGTCAATGGTTTTCTGCAGAACTGAAGCCTTGATACCCTTAACCTTTTTCATACAATCCTTATTATTTACACGTGTGCTATACATTTTGCTTCTCAACCCAATGAACTCTGTGAGAATCTGTCCATTACACTCATCTTTCATTAGTCCAACAATTTCACAAAAATCATCACATTTAATGGCATAAATGAGACTATCAGTATCTGTATAAAGTAGTTTACAATTATTTTTATACTTTTTTCGCATATAGTTATAATGAAAGTCGTACACGTGTGTCTTTGAAAGATCTAGAAGTCCAACATAAATTGGTTTATTCATCAATATATCAGTTTTATTCATTTGTATAGCGGCTAAATTCTCATTAAATATTGCACTGCTGTGAAAGGTTGGACTTGAAATTTGAGCCTCAATCCCATATCTTCCATCGTATTTACTCACAATTTTTACTACTACTCGTTTTGTAACATTTTCCATAGTTTTACCAAATACAGCATTATTCATTAATTTAAAAAATTTTTTTTCAAATTCATTTTTTGCGGCTGATCTCTGACTGCTATTTAAATTAATGTATGATTTGAGCTAAGAAGATTGTTTGAATTTCAGAATTCTATGAATTTTGCGAAGTTGTAAGCCATGCGAAAGAGCCTGTTTTAGAGTTACATAATGAATCACATAATTTCTATTAGATTCGAGAGTTACCAAGAGTTTTTCATGCTTGCATCCTGGTGTATACTATTTGGATAATCTAAATCAACTTCGAGAATAAAACCGTATGGATCAGTAGAGCTAGCACTCAATAAATTGAAATCATCTAAATTTTCAAGCCATTCAAACTCATCGTATGTAAGATACTGTGAAAGACTGTGTCCGTACAAATTTTTCGCATCTAAATAAATTAAGAACTGATTTTCTTCATCTTATTATATTTAACAATTATGTATTTATGATTCGATG